>SJXQ01006647.1:74647-131350 GCA_006408695.1 Aepyceros melampus | reverse complement strand
GCTCGTCCAAGCGGGCGGCGCGCCCCGGTGAGGGGGCCCCGCCCCAGAGGATCCCCCTCTTACAACAGACGGAGCCCCGCCCCAAAGGGACCCCCGGGTCCGGCAGGGACATCCAGCCACGCCCCAAAGGGCTCCCGGCATCCCGCGTCCGGAGCCCCGCGCTGCGGAGGAACCTCTGTGCCCAGCCGGGGGCTGCCTGCCCCGCTGAGGGGGCGCCTCCCAGGACGGTCCCCCGCGCCCCGCAGGCCCGGCAGGATGCACGCCGCCCTGGCAGGGCCGCTGCTCGCCGCCCTCCTGGCCACCGCCCGCGCCCGCCCGCAGCCCCCGGACGGAGGACAGTGCCGGCCGCCCGGATCGGTGAGCGAGCGCCCGCCCGGCCACTCTCCCGGCCGCCCGGCCACTCCAGCCCCGCGGGGACGATGGTTTGGGGGTCCTGCCTTCCGCACCCACTTCGGCCCACCCGCTCCACCTCTCCGCTCCGGGCGCTGCCTCGGGCGCCCTGCCCTGGCTTCTGCCGCCCGAGCTCCTGTCCCGTGCGGGGCGCTCCCTCTCCAGCTCCTTCCCCACCCGCTGACGCTCTCGGGCTCTCCTCGGACTTTCGGTCCCGCTTGGAACTTTCCTCTCTGTGCCCTTTTGGACTCCCCTCTTACTTTGATCCCGTCTTTACCCTATGGTTCCTCTCTTCCCACTTCTGACACTGTTTCTGCCGTTTCTTGCCTTTCTCTTCTCTGCCCCTTCTCTCATTCACACGCCCAGACTCCTCGCAAGCTCCCCTCTCTCTCTTGACCCCCGCCGGTGACCTCAGGCAAACTTTCTGCATCTCTAGCCCAGGCCCCAGCACCCACGCTCCCGAGTGCCCCCGGTTTCACAAAAAGGATGAAGATTCCAGAGGAGAGGAAAAGAAAGTGCCAGGACATGCTGGCCTAATATTTCTTTGGGGATTGAGTAATTACTAGGTTTCCTAATTTTCCTTCCAAACTAAGGAATCCCTTGATTTCCCTCAGTCTGTCTCCCTCAAAGTGTAAATTAGTGCCTTGAAAATAACCCTGATTTGGAGACCAGGGAGCAGGAAACTGTCTGTAAGGTCCTCACTGGCTGCCCAGTTAGTTGACCTTGGGCAAGGTGCACCTCCAGCGACCTGACTTGTATGGAACAGGGAGCTTGGCGACAGGCAGCGTCCTCAGTGCCAGTCTCTCACCAGGATGCTGAGATTTGCATTTGGTGGCTGTTGGTAAAGTAAGGTACTATTCCCTTTTCCCACCCCAACAGATACTTTTCTTTTGTACTAGAATCAGGCAGAAAAATTTTATGAGTTGACGGAAAGCTTGCAGGTGGTGGCTGGCAGTGGACGGTCCGGGGGTGTTCCAGGGTCGATGGCAGTGACGGTTCAGAGGATGTTCCTGGTTGGAAAGTGACTTTGCCTCAGAGACACGAGAGACCCTTTCTCATATCCCTTGACCCCTGGACCTAAACTGGATTGGAGAAATGACCCATGTCTTCACGACCCTCCTTCATCTCCACACACACACACACACACACACACACACACACTCCTCTTCAGAGCCTAGGTGACGGCAGACAATTGGACTTGGAGCCCAGGTACACCTTTTAAAGGGAGGAGCCTGGAAAGCATGTACATTTCTTGGGACTAATTCTGTGGAATCTTTCCCTCCCAAACCAGGGCCTGAGACTTTACTTAGCCTGCAGGTTTTAAAGCACTTTCTCATCTGTGGTTTCAGCTGGTGGAGCAGAGTAGCTGACACCCCAGACCTGCCCTCCAAAAAGAAAACTGCATCCGCCCTGCTGAATGGGGAAGTAGCTGTTTAAATAGGCTATTTTTAATAGGTGTTCTGCTTTCAAAGTGCTCTTGGCGTGTATCTTCTAATGGGTGGATTTAAAAGTTATATGACTTCCTCCCTTCTTGCCAGAGCAGGACTCTTGGTCCCCCTCTCTTCACCTTCCACATGAAACACCGCCGGTGAAGGTTTGGCTTGGCCAAGATTGAATATTCTCAGGTGGTGTGGCAGTGCTTGGCACTCACAGCCAGAGCCAATCATAACGAGAGCTTCCTTCACTGCCTTCACTCCTTCTGAGCCTGGCACTGCTCTCCTGGGCTTATTTGCATAGATTGTGTCTTTTCATTCTCCCAACAATCTTTGAGGTGGCTGCTCTCACTCCCATTTCACAGATGGGGAAACTGAGTCTGTGGGAAGTGAAACAGTGTGCTTAAGATCATGCAGCCAAGACAGGCCAAAACCAGGAATTGAATGTGGGTCTCAGTTTCCAAAGCCCTTGCTCCTTCCCATGGCCCTAGGTCGGTCTCTGTCTTCTATCCCCACCTCCACCTGCCCCCTCTGTTCTAACCTTCTGCTGGCTTCAGCCTGACGGCCTTCCTTCACCTCTCCTTCTGCAGCAGAGGGACCTGAACTCCTTCCTGTGGACTATTCGGCGTGACCCCCCGGCCTATCTGTTTGGCACCATCCATGTCCCCTACACCCGCGTCTGGGACTTCATCCCGGACAACTCCAAGGCAGCCTTCCAGGCCAGCGCCCGCGTCTACTTCGAGCTGGACCTGACCGACCCCTACACGATCTCGGCGCTGGCCAGCTGCCAGCTGCTGCCGCACGGGGAGAACCTGCAGGACGTGCTGCCCCGCGAGCTCTACTGGCGGCTGAAGCGGCACCTGGATTACGTGAAGCTGATGATGCCGTCGTGGATGACACCCGCGCAGCGGGGCAAGGGGCTCTACGCCGACTACCTGTTCAACGCCATTGCGGGCAACTGGGAGCGCAAGAGGCCGGTGTGGGTGATGCTTATGGTGAACTCGCTCACGGAGACCGACGTTCGCTCCCGTGGCGTGCCAGTGCTTGACCTCTACCTAGCCCAGCAGGCTGAGAAGATGAAGAAGAGCACCGGGGCCGTGGAGCGCGTGGAGGAGCAATGCCATCCGCTCAATGGGCTCAACTTCTCCCAGGTAAGCACGGGGCGCCTGGGCCCCAGAGCCCAGCTGTTCCCATGTGCCTTCCTCCTCTTCTCAGATTGTCTTCCTCCTGCGGCCAGATCCTGTCCTTCCCTTAAAGGGAGAGGATCTTTCGAGCTCTCTTGGGCTGCCTTTGTGGTGGTATGAAGACAGACTAGTGTGTGCTGGACTTGGGGGTGAGAGTTCAGGTCTTTGCTTCTGTCTCAGTGTGCTACCGGCGCGATATATACACTCCCCACCTGCTGTGCCTGCCCAAGAAGAAAGAATTTCCCTCGGAGCATCACAGTGATGAGAAACAGAGAGAGTTGCCAGTTTGTGTCTGACTTTCCCTGAGGCGCCGGGGTCTCAATAGCAGGAGGCTGTTCGGAGGCGGTTGGGAGGATGCATCTGAGCAGCCATTGTGCGTGTGTGTGTGTAAGTGTACGGAGGACACATAGAGGGAGATGTGCTTCCTGGGGTTGGGAGGCAGGAGAGGTGCAGGGGACCTGGTGTCTGGCGGCCCTGGCTTGCCAGTTGAGGTTAAGAGCTGCCAGATTTCCCAGGGTCTCTACAAAACTCCAGGTGCCCCTTGGACAGCCTCCCTAGGCTGAGAGAAAGTCAGCAAGGATAGTTTGGGGGTTAATAATTTCAGAGAGATGTGTTCACTTCAAGGTTGACAGTTCTGATTTCTGAACCTCAGGCATGGGGGCAGGGAGGAGGGCGGAGCTTATCCAGCAAAGTGTCGTTAAAAGCCGTCTCCATGGGCAGAGGTCACTCACAACTCACTGGCCCCAAACTCAACTCTGAGGCCCTGGGAACAATGAGTTCACATCTGCGCCTTGAGACGGGCTGTCAGTCCCAGAACGGGCTCTCCGAGTCAGGGGTTGGTGGCTCCTGCAAGCAGGACCCTAGGCAGGGCCCCGGGCCCATTCCCTAAGTGAGGCGTGGTCCGCAAGACATGCTTTTCCAGGAAGGAGCCAGCGCGGTAAATTGGCTGGACTACAAGCTCTACTGCTGGAACCAGACCTGCTTGTGCTCCGGAGATGCTGCAAGCTCTTCACCAGGGAAACAGGAGCAGAAACTGATCCCCCTTCAGAGATCTCTGGCTTTTGTTTTTCCAGGGGAAATGCAATATTGTCCCCAGGGAGGTAAGAAGCCAGATTGATTTGCCGGCCAAATGAAAGGCGGGTTTGTCGGTTCTCCTGCTGGCTCTCCCATAATTGTGGAGTTCTTACCCAGAGGGCCCGGTGGCAGGAATATGGGGCAGTTAGTCACGCCCCGCAGGGTTCTGACTACGCCTGACTCCTTCTCCGCGGGGAAAAATCCTGTGCATTCTCTGGCCCAGCGCTGATTCCTCTGAACGTACCGGCTCACTCCCTCTGAAGTGACTTTTCCCTTGCCAGCCTCAGGAGCTGATATTATCTGTGTTAGGCTCCCCAGTGCTCACCGCCCATCTCATTTTGGAGACAGGTTTGTGGGAGGCCTTTCTGTTCAGAGGCCTCATGTCTGGCCTCGATGTCTTTTTTTAGGCTGGGAAGGTGGGCAACCCACCGTCCCTCTCAACACCCTCTTTGTACCAACCACAGAGGAATCCGACCAAAGCCGAAGGGAGCACACAGACCCTCTGGTTAAACAGCCCCTGGCTTTAATCTGTCTCTCTTAAAACAACAAAACTATCTTTCTTCGAGGTCTGGAAACACTGCTGTACAACCAAAGGATGGCTCTGGTAGGTTGAAAACATTTGCTGGAAAGCATGCGAGGTTATGTTTTAGGAAAAGTTCCTGAGAGCCATTCATCGGCCAGCAAGAAGCCTGCTGACAGTCTCTAAAGCCCATGTTTGAAGATCAAACAGACTCAAATTCTGGTTTCAAAAATGCACCCACCCCATCACCAGCCTGGGCCCTCTCTTAAAATTGTTCTTGGGTCCAGCTCCCTGCGAGGGCTGCAGGAAGCAAGTCCTGAACAAAAGAAAACAGGACTCCTCTCGGTTCCCTAATCTGCACACCCTTCACCACCTGCCAGAGTGCCTGACCCCGCCAATTTGTCCTGTTATCATTTTGGAGCAAGGTGATGAAATCTCTCCTCCATACTCGTGGGCAGACATGGGCTAACTGGGAAGGGAGCGATTCCAGAGCCTGGGCAGATGGAGTTGTTAGGGATCCCCAACCCCAAAGTCAGAAATGCAACAGCCTTCTCAGTAAAATTGTATGCACGCGTGCACAGTTTGATATGAACATCTGTGATGCATTATTGTACTGAATATCTGTTAAGTGCATCAGATTTTATTTTTTCTTTCCTCCCAGCATTACTGTTATTGCAAAATATTTGGGGAGGGGGGAGCAATGAGAGAAGATGGTGAGGGAAAAAAAAGCTTGAAAGGAGAGTGCGTTTTGTTAAGACCTGGGATTTTAGTTTTGATTTTAGTCTTTCTCAAAATTCTTATATTTTCTTCTAGTCAGAATATACCACATTTTCCCTAGCTAAATGGAGAAAGAAAGCTATACCGGCTAAAGGTAGGACTTAGGTAAAAGTTTCTTCCATCTTTGCACAGCATGCGAGATCAAGCTTCTTGGCCTGGTCTCTAATTTTAATATGAACTGAGCGCACTGAACCCAACATCACCGTATGTTTGCTATGTGACCTTGAGCAAGTCACTTCCCCTCTCTGGCCCTTGTTTTTCCCATCTGTGAAATGAGACACCAGGATTAGGTCATCATTCAAGCCACTCAACCCTGACATTCCATGGGACGATTATAATCAACTCCATGTGCTAGGCACCTCGCAGGAGGCTCTGCACACTTTTTCATCTTGTCGGGGTCTCACAACCCTATGACTTTCTTAGGTGGGCACTCCGAAAGCCTGGATGACTTGACCAAGGCCACGTGGCTAATAAGGAACAGAGCCAGTCTGCCTGGCTTAAGGGAAGGACGCAATCCCCGTGCTGCCTTAGGTTGATTCCCGGGACGTCCTGCGTCTAGGTGGTTCGTGTTTTGCAGTTCTCCCTCCGGTGCTTGCTTTTGTACCCTTCTTTCCTTTAGGGTAAAGGGCTTAACAGTTTACTTCTTGGAGAATTATCCTTGTAGAGAAATTATTTCCTTTGGCTCTGTGGCTGGAGCAGGGATGGTAAAGGCAGGTCCTCTAAAGATTTCTCTGATGTGTTTACAGGCAGCTTAGGATAGTGGGCTGAGGGATGGGAGTCTAGCTTCTAGGTTTCGGTCCCAGCTCCGGCTCCAAAGCCAATGACTTGTGTATAACTCTGGTGTTCTTGTTTATCTATTGAATGGAACAGTAGTGACTAGCGGTTTTTTTTTTTTTAAACAACTGAGCTGGTTTTGTGAGGATGTGAACCGACGTGACCTGTGGGGAGGTTGTCAGGAGGGTAAGAGTACCTAGACATAGGGCCCGTGCTTGGAAAAGAGTCTGGGAGCCTTCAGGACAAGGAAAGAAGGCTGCATGGGAAGCATCACCTTCACCTGTTGGCACCTTCTTCCAGCAGCCATGCCCACTGCCTGTACTTTGCTGAACAAAGTAAAGCTGGAGTAACAGAAGGTGGTGGTAGCCCCTGCGCTCAGGGGCCTGGGGATGCCTGAGTCTCAAGTCTAGATCTTGTGACAGTCTTGAGACCTGCCCATTTCAATCAGCTCTGCGGGCTGCCTCTGGGGATTGGTACCAGCTGCCCCGAACACAGTGGACTGATTAGGGGACCTCTTTCTCCCTCTAGGGGGCCTCAGTGGCCCCCACTCAGTTCGGTGGAGGCGCTGGATGAGGAGCCCTCTAAGTTATGTGGTTCTCCGAGGCAAGATGAAAAAACGAGGACACTGCCATTCTGAACTTGGCTGTGATTTAACTCACATGCCGACTCTGTTCATCCAGTGTGTGTGGCTTGGGCGTGACTGCCAAGGGTGTCCAAGATGTTTGTAAAATTCTACAGCCTCCTCTCAAAGGAGTTAGAAAGCCCAAAGTCATCATTTATTGAGCTGTGTATACAGGGCGCTATATTAGAGCTCGTAATTACATCATGTCTAACCCTCCCAGAGATGTGACAAGGCCTGTCATTGTATCTCTTTTACAGACAATAAATTAAGGCTTAATAGGTTAAGTCATTCGGTTGTGATTATACAGCCAGGTCAGGCGGACTCAGGATTCAAGCGTGAGTGTGTCTGATGCCAGAGTATGTTTTTCAAGATTCCGAGAGCTGATGTAATTTTGTTTTTAACAGTCAGATGGCATTATCTGGTGATGTGTGTGCATGTATTGTAGTGCAGGGAGATCATCGTATCTTGCTAAAAAATAAAATAAAATATTAAAAAAATGTATTGAAAGAGTTATTGAAAAGTGCTGAAACTGATTTTCTCCCTGGCTTAGAAATTGGATCTGATTCTAAAATAGGAGTTCTTGCCTGGAGAATCCCATGGACAGAGGAGCCTGGAAGGCTACAGCTCATGGGATCGCAAGAGTTGGACACGATTTAGCACGCTGTCTTTCTTTCTCCTAAAGGCTTGCCCAGCTTTCCAAGGGACCAAGGTGAAGACAGCACCCCTAACACAGGCTCAGCAGGGCAACTGAATAAAGGGTCTCCTTGGTTATAGTCAGAGGTCCCAGATCTATTAATATATCTGAGGGAACAACACATATTATAGGGGCTTAATTAGGATTTAGAGAGAGAATGAATGGTCAGAAACAATGATACGACCATCCCTGCTTCCCTTCCTTCATCCAGCACTATGGAATGAATGAGAAGAAAGATGGCACAAGCCACAGTGAAGAGCTCCCTCCTTGAACTTTAATAGTTCCTCACCATCCTACAAGGACACAAAATGTGGAAATAATGAAGCGGGCAGTGGAGTACAAAATAGCTCTAGGCCTACCTTGGCCATGACTTTTGGCTTGTCCTGTCCCTCTCCGGGCCTAGATTGCCTGCTCTGTCCCGCAGTTTCCGGGACCGGCCCAGTTCTGACTTCCATGTGCTCTTCTGCAGTCCTCGTACTTTGGAGGGGCTGGGCCACCCTGAGATTTCCAGGCTGAGTTCTCCGCAGTTGGGAGGGGCTGGCCAGCTTGTCTATGGCGGGCTGCTGCCTATACCTAATCTACTCGTCCTGAAGCCTGCTGGTTCCAGTGGGTGACCTGCTGCTTCCAGCCTGTCAAACGGATGGAGCCCCAGCCCGTCGTGGCGCAGTCTGGTGTACAGCTGCCCAGCCTTGCAGCCTGCCCTTCCCCAGGATTCCTCCCTCACTGGCTCCCCCATTCATTCAGCCAGAGCATCTTAGTGTCAGCCAGGATAGTACGGGGAGCAGACACTGGGGAGCAGCCTGGATTTTTCCCCTGGGGAGTTTACTGCCAAGCCAGGGCGTTATCAGTGCTTTCTTCTTAACAGCCGTGGAAACCGAGGCATGAAGAGCCTGTGTGTTAGTCTCCCCTGTGTCCTGCCTGCACATCACCTTTCTCTTGCTGTCATACATTCCCATCTCATGGAACCCACTCTCACTTCCCATCCTCCAAGAGTGGCTGTTCCTACCCCCATCCCCACCCACTGGGGCTCCATGGCAGCTATAGCAGCAATAGCAGCACTGAGCTTTGGCCTCTCATGTCCACAGCACTTATCTCTATTTGTGGCTTCCTATCAGATCCGTGTGCCCTCCCCAGATCGAAAGGGTAAGACACTACTCTTAAGACCAGCTGGGCACCCTTAAGGACCTGCAACCATGCTGAGCCATCTGCTCCCTAGTGTCACCCACAGAGTGAGAGCCTCGGGGTCAGTGTTGGCTCCAAGCACAGGCTGGCCTGGTCCGCACCTGTAACTGCAGATCCTGGGCTGGGAGCAGGCTGCTTCTGCAGCCTGCAGCACCCGCTGTGGCTCCCGTCCCAGCCCTGTGGTCAGGAGCTGTTCAGCAAATATCTGTCACGTGGTGTGGAAGTCACCTGGAGGACCCCCACCCAAGGCCTGACCCCTAGACATGTGTACTCTCATTTTCTTTGTGTGCCCAGAGAGCTGTTTGCAAAGAGCCCCTGCCAGCACAGCAGGCTCTGTCCTTTTTTCTTTTTTCCCCTGACTTGGTTAATTTCAGACTTTAACATTTAATGTTATTAAGCTCAGAAGCAGACACAGGATGGCTCAGGTCCTTCCATCAAAGGAGAGTGAGGCCATAAAGCTGGACGTGTGACCAAGATGTCATGAAATATTCTTGTCTCTGAATCAGAAGTTCACAGCATGAAGTCTTCCTGGTTTACAGAATCTCTGAGCTGGGACTTGGAGACTCAGGGAATCTAAGAATGGTGAAATCTTAGAACATGAGCCTCAGAGGCATTTTTGGACTCGAAGAATCTTCACATCGTGAAATCCTAGCCCCTTGGCTTTGAAGACTTTTCAGCCATACACACAGACTTCTAACATCTTAGAGTTGGAAGGGACCAGTTCTCAAGAATTCCAAGAAGTCCCATCCTCAAACACAGTGATCTCCTCCCCACAACTCAGCCTCCCGCCCTCCCCAGGCCAAAGAAAAGCCTGACTTTGTGACGGAGATAAAAATGGGAGCGTGCCTTTGTTAATAGTTCCCATTTGGACATCTCTCAAAGCCAGGAAGAGGTCGCCTGGTAATGCAGCTTTCCGAGGGAGGAAACTGAAGAATAGGACGAGCCTGCAGCCAGCCAGCCAGGCGGCCGTGTTTCTTTCCCCCTCGAGTTTGCTTCTAAATATTATCCACTTCACTCCCTTTTATCTCCCATCACTGGCTCTCTGTCCGCCCACTTAATCCACAGGCAGCCGGTGGCCCAGCCTTCAGCTCTGCTCAGCGGCTGCCAAGCTGTCTGGCCTAGCTGCTCCTCCAGGATCCACAGGCTTTTAAATCTGCGCAGAATATCCGCTGGAACACAGAACGTTGCCCCAAGCTTGGAAATGCTGTTGCATGTGCTGGGCCCCCTCCCTCTGCAGGAATTTCCTTCTTTTCTCTCCTGCTCCTGAATCCTCTGAGATCTCTAAGACTCAGCTCCATGCTGTACCTCCTCCAGGAAGTCTTCCCAGAATGCTTCTGAATCTCATCTGCTTGGGAGGACTTGGTGCAAGCTTTTCTCTGATGATGCAGCCACGTCTATTCTTTCCCTCTGTGAAACGTGTGATGGCATTTTATGATATTCTTTTACCACTTAGATATTTTACATTCTATTGTAATTATTACTGCGGCTGTCTTTTCTTTCCTAATCAACCCAGCTTCAAAACCTAGCTCAAAATATGCTCAAAGTTGACTACAAGATAAGACTGGATGTTTTCCAGTTCTGAAGTTGGGGCCCTGTGTTGTGTCCTGTGGTTGAGGTGTTGGCAGCTCTGGATGCTAACAGGAGGCTGCGTCTTGGCCTCTGGATTCTCAGAAAGCCTCAGACTGCCCACCTGAGACGTGAAGCAGGTCAGAGCTATCGCTAGTCCATTGGTGAGGACTCTATGACACCACAGGTCACTGCTGAATTTCTCTGTCTCTCCATCCCGGAATGCTTTGGTGTCTTCTCTTCCTCGTCTGTTCCTTGCAAACAAAGGCCTCTTTTTTTTTTTCTCTCCTTCTCTCTACTTAGAGTTCATGTGAGCTTCTCCAGGGTCACTACATCCCCCACTTTATTTTCACTTAAAAATGTTTAATTTCACCCATACTTGCTACTTTGCTTGGGCTCCCTTGCTGCCAACCTGTTCTAGGCCTCTCTCCTTTCCTCTCTCTTTCACACAGTACCTGATCAGGCCTCCATGCATTCGCTTATGCTGTTCCTCTACCTGAGAGCCCTTCCTGGTTTTTATGGTCTGGCTTTAAGGGTCCCTGAGGGCAGTCATTTGAAAAGCCTAGACCCTTCAAGCAAATGATTCCTTATAGCCAGACTTTCATCCATGAAAGTCACCAGATTGGACTGTCCCCCCTCGGCTGATACTGCCTGATCATAACTCAGGCAGTCTGAGTTTAGGTGCAATGATGTCCATGGGGTCACAGAGTCGGACACAACTGAGCAACTTCCGTTTCAGTTTGACGACATTTATGTTAGAGATTGAGAAAGAGTTAGTGCTCATCATGAGGACCCCACCTTCATGACCTCTTCTAAACCTAATTCCCTCGTAAAGTCTCCATCTTCAAATACTATCATAGTGGAGGTTAGGGCTTTAGCATATGGATGGAGTGACACAAATCTGCAGTCCCTAATAGGCAGTGAGTTGTACCAGAGCCACTCTGCATGCTTGACTACCCTTGAAAAGAGCCGAAAGGGCATCAGCCTTGGCCCACACTAGTCACGGCCCTGGAGCTGTCTCTGGAGGCGGCCCAGGCCCTGTTCTCCCCTGCAGTGGCCCATGCTGCTGGCCTGTGCTCCTCCCCTGACGAGGCAAGGCGACTTCTCTCGGGGGGGGACCTGCAGGCTTTTTCAGATCAGACCCTAACCACCACCCGCTCCCCTGTGCACGCCAAGTCACTTCAGTCACGTCTGCCTCTTTGGGACCCCATGGACTCTAGCCCACCAGGCTCCTCTGTCTGTGGGAATTCTCTAGGCAAGAATACTGGAGTGGGTTGCCATGCCCTTTATAGGGCATGTCCCTATATATATATTATTCCTGTCCCTATATATATATGTTCCTTTTCTCCCCATCAGGTCAGGAAGAGCAGGGGAAAGCACTCAATTTTACCTCTCTTACCTGTGAGCCTGTTTCTTTGCATAAAGCTTCCTCATTCCGAGGAACATCCTGGCCCGACTTAACCTTCAGAACCAAGAATTAGTCAGTATTCACCCAGCATAACACAGACTCAGCTCAGAAGCCCCCTAGGATGCCTCCAGGCAGGGCCCAGGACAGGCCAGGGCTCTTTCAGGCAGGGCCCATAATCCTTGCACTCATCAAGAATATAGGTCACCTAAGGCTAGTTACCTAACCTTCTTGGGTCTTAGTTTCCTATCTGCCAGTTTCATCTGATTGCTATGAGGATCAACTGATTATGAAGTACCAGACACGCATGGTTATTGCATCTTTAAATTAGCATCATCATATAATTTTTCCAGAAATGTTTTTTAGTTCCCACTGTGTGCCAGATCCTGGGATTTGTGTTGAGATACAAAAGTGAGCAAGAATGATGAGGCTGTGATGCCTTCCAGGGTAGGGAGGGGAGGGAGCAGAAGCACCTTACACTGTGGGGATCGGTGGAGGGGGGAGCAGTAGGCAAAGAGACGGGGTGGGGGGGTGGTCTTGGCAGGTAACGCGATGTGCTCTGGGAGCTGGCTTCCCACTCCTGCCCACCTCTGCTCCAATCAGGGTCAGAGTGCGGTCGGCTTTGCTCAGACGAGATTCCGCTACTGAAAATGCATGTTTCCTAGGAGCGCTGCACACGGCCCCGCCTGGCCCTCGGTCAGCCCTGGCAACTGTGCAGGAGACACGGCAAGCTGCGCCCACGTCCCCTGGCCAGCCCTGCCCTGGGAAGCCAAGTGCACAGATAAAAGGCCAGCCCTTTTCCAGTTCCTCTTCTGTTTAAAGGACTTACCTGCTTCCTCCCTGATATGGTTCTGTAAAGTTTCCTGACCAGTTTTACCTCCTGGAGACTTAATGTGCCTTAGGCGGTTTGTAATTTAAGCCTCCAGTCCCATTTGAAACTGCTTTTGAGAAAAGAAGCTGTGGGCAGAGAAAGCCTTTCGGATACCTCCCTGTCTCATCTTTTTGCCCTAGTTCTCAACGGTTTCCTTTCCTTTAACTGCTCTGCTTTGAGTTTGAGGAGAGACAAAAGCCTAATTGGCAATGATAATTCCAACCATTTGCATCGAGGTTTGCAGTTTCCACAGTCTTTCACATGCAATAACTCTAGCTGGAAATTCCTCCCGACCCCCCAGACAAACACCTTGAAGGGGGCTAGACCAGTTTCCTGTCCCTACCCCCCCATCTCCCCTATTCTGATTCCCAGTGGCCCCCCCATCCAGGAGAACTAGTTGGGTGGCTATAAATTCTTCAGGATTATGGGATATTTTGAGCTCCAGACCCTCTGCTGGGGATGAGATGCAGTCTGAAAAACTGTGTATGGGCCATGAGTGGGTGAACTGAGTCACTTTGGGACCTCAGGGGCCATAACTGGTGTGGTCACTGTGTTTGAGCTTGACTGTTCAGTTGACCCAGCACTATATAGCCCTCATGCCAAGGCCTTCTGGTGGTCTTGCAGGCGACTTTTCCATTTTTCTGCTTCCATCAGTGTAGTTTTATGGAGAGGGTGTGATGAGAAAGGGATGCAGGATTCTTGATGGAGAACTTGCAGTTTCAACAGGACCAGGGCTCATGGAGATAGGAGTGGGAGAGGCCTTGCCTGGGGGAAAGAAACTGTTAGGCAGAAGTGCCAGATGGGAAGTGCAGAAGGTTTGCAGGGAAGGTCTTTCTACCCCTCCTGCCATTGACCGTACTGTCTCCTTTTCCTCTCCAGCTCCCAAGACAGCCATTGTTATTTAGTGCCTATTGTGTGCTAGACTCGGGTTTATTACAGTAAATTTCTAAAATACTCCTGAGAAGTAAGTATCATTTCCCCCATTTTAGGAGCTGAGACTAAGTACTTTGTGCAGAATAATGGAGCCAGGATTTAGATCTTTTGATACTTTAAGAAAGGGACTGGACTGAGCTGGAGTTAGAATTCCAGCTCTACCAACTCAGACCGGATGACTGAGGGTCTGTTTCCATATCTGAAAAGCTGAGGCTCATAATAGCATCCACCTCCTGGGGTGTTGAGGAGTGAATGAGGTAATGCATATCCACCGCAGAGCTGACTGCCTGGCACACACTCAGAGGTAATGGATGTTAATTGTGGTGGTTTAAGTCATGGTCAGTTTGATTATTGTTACTGGCCCATTTTCACACTGTGTCTGGAGGTGAAGCCTGTCCCATAGAGAAAGTGGTTCTCAACCCTTGAGTCTCCTCTATACTGAACATCATCCAGAGCAGGGTGAGGGGTTGGCCTGATTGGGACCGCGCAGCCTGATCACCCAGAGCGTGGTTATTTTTCTCTGACCACCTAGCCATACTTGTTCTAACTCAGCTTGCCTATGATTTCCCACCACTTCCTGGGGTGTGGACACGTCAAAATGGAAAAAAAAGTTTAGGCTGAAGACTGCTACGGGCCCAGCTCTGCCACAGGTTGCATGCCTCCTGCATGACCTGAGGCCATTCCCCCTCTGAGGGTCCTTTTTGTCTTTTGCACGGGGGTTGGTCTGTGAATAGCAGTGACCCAGAGTGCTAGGAGAACTGGCGTTAAAGCCTGGGCCAGACTTTACTAGCTCTTCAGTGGGCTGTGTGCTTTGTGCTGCTCAGTATGTGTTTCTCCTCTTCTCTTTCTCCCCAAGAGAAGTGCCCTGTGTCTGCTCAGTGGATTGAATTAGTTATTACAGAACTCTTCACCCATCCATTCCTTCCTTCAGTTGTTTGCCACACTCTGCCGGGAACTACACTGTGCCAGGCTTACTTCCAGGTCACAAGTCTGGGGCTGATGAGAAAGGGAGGATTGAAGAGACCCCAGGGAGAAGTGCTTCACAGCAGAGTGCCAGGAATGCGTCTGAGTCTTATATATGCACTGCCCTGCTGAATCCTCATGACAGTATCTCAGGGACATAGTATAATTCAACCCCATTTTACAGGTGAGAAGACTGAGGCACCAATAGGTGATTTCATTTACCTGAGGTCACACAGTGGGTGAGGGGAGGATCTAGAATTCAGGCTGAGGCAATCTGGCTGCAGAGTCTGGGCACTCACACTCTCTGCATCTATGAAAAGGGGCTGAAATCTGACAGTGGGAGGGGTCAGGAGTGGATGGGGGAGGCATAGCTCTTCTTCTGGGACTGGAAGTAAGAAAGCTTAGGAGCAGTAGGGAGTTGGTAGACAACTGATGTTCCCTCCTAAGAAAGAATGCCACATTGGGAAGGAGAGAGGGAGGTGGTCTGTTGGCCAGGACCTAAGGTGAGGAGGGGGGCAGGGGTTGAGAGCAGAAGCTGACCTTGGCAGGGGAAGGAATAGCAGGGCAGACTGAGGGCCCGAGTGGAGGCTGTGAATGTATAATGGCACAGGCTGGACAACTGGGATACTTCTTTGTGTAGCTCTCTAGGGCAGCAGAAGAAGGAGGAAGTGTGGCAAAGGGCCACCCTCAAAACCCAGCCTCAGGAGCCCGTGCTGGGTAGGGTAACAGCTCCCATCTGCCTCTCGTGGTTGAATGCTGACCCTGAGCCCCCAGCCCCACCTGCAACTAGGGCCTTGCAGGGCCGTGGGAGGCCTTACAGATGCCGTCAAGATGAATGAGACAGCATCCTTGCTGTCCAGGAGTTTTCTTTGCTGGTGAAGATGCTCATTGTATACAGTAGACAGACCTCTCCTTATGAGTACCTGGCTGGGCTAGGAACTTGCACCTATGCTCATACTATACTTGGCAGTACAGTGCCACCTTAGAGCAGTATAGACAAACAGGTCTTCCCAGGGTTCAGGAGGAGCACCAGTATGGGGCTGGGAGCTGATGGTGATACTGACTCAGATCGGGGACTGTCTTTACTCACTGTCTATCCTGTACTCATGGAGAGTGCTTGCTGGTGGAATAGGAGATTCAGGGGACCGGCCGGGGAGGCTCACGGGCCACATGGTGGAGTGCTCTTAAGCCATGTTAAGAAACTTGGACTCCTTCCTAGGAGCCCTGGGGGCCACTGTTCTGCACTCCTGTGTTCTGTAATTCACTCTTTCATCATACTGGAGCGCCTCACTCAGGCTTGCTTGGAAATTCCCAAGCCTCTTGGCTTGAGGGAGGAGCTCCCGTGTGAAGGTCTTTTCCCTCAGTAATTCCAAGTTGATCTCAGTGCTGAGCCAGAGGAGAAGGACTCTCAGCTTCTGGAACAGGAACATGGGTGTGTTGTCTTTTTGACACGGGTCCGTAAAAATGGTCTGGTTGCCAAGTGAGACTAGTGTGTAAAGATCAGCTCTTTGTGAGGAGCCTGAAACCCTGATCACCATTTCTAAAATAGTTACCTATGGCATAACATGGCCTTGCATTTTGTATGGCCCATTTGATGGGAATTGGGAGGAGGGATTCCAGCTGTTCAGTGTGGAAGTGGGATGAGGCGGGTGGTTTTGGGAGGCTGGGGGATGGGAGGATCTGCAGTTCGTAAATGGTCTGTCCATCGTGGGAGCACTGGATCAGGAGTCCAGCAGCATGAGCCCGGGCAGGTTCCTCCCTGGCTGAGCCCGCTCCATGGATGTGAGCACTTGGTAGACACACATGGCATCCCGCTGCTGCAAAGCCGCTGTCTGCTGGCTCTGACCTCACTGGAAAAGGGCATTTGTTAATTTTACTGTCTTTGATGTGTTTACATGTCTGTCTCCTCCGTAGACTGAAGTTCTCTGAGGGCAGGACCCTCATCTGATGACCTGCATTTGCCTGGGGCCTGGCTCCCAGGACACACCCAGGGATCCTGGGGTCAGCTGTGAAATTACCAGCTGTACCCTCACATCAGCACCTGAGTATCTGGGTGGGAGACAGAAGGTCCCCAACTACCCCCACTCTGTTCGCGATTTCCAGATGTTCAGTTCTAGGAGGTCAAACTCTAGGGAGACGCCCGTGTGTCCCATCGTGGCGCCCAGGTGTTCAGCTTTGGCAGCTCTGCCCACTGAGCCCCTTCTCACCCGCGATGGATGCTTCCCTGCTGATGCTTCATTCCCACGGGGGCCCTCAGTGCTTCTCGTGGGATTGGAGGCGTCTTCCCAGCCCTCTCCCTGCCCCACTTCCTCACGCTTCTGTGTTTTTTCCAGGACACGGATCAGAGCTTCTGTTTGCTGGTCATTCCGTGATCCTCACACAATATAAATGAAAGCTGCTAAAACCGATAAATTCAAACCATGTGTGGGCACCGGGGAAGCACAGGGACGTCAGAGGGCTGCAGTGTGAGGTGGCGTCAGCTCTGACGGCACCCGAACTGATTTGTATACGAGAGAAGTAAATATCCCAAGTGGTAAACAGCCCTGGGTCTCTCATCATCGCTGCGTTTCAAAGGCATTTAATAGGAACACATGCTCTCTGTCTCTTGTAAACAAAGCGAGCTTCTCTCTGCCTGCTGACCTAAATTCTGCATTTTCATCTTTGGGAAAGCCAGCCAATCGTTCTCGGGAGACCGCAGGCAGTCTGGGCTGTCGGGTTGGGTCGCCTTCTTCCTGGCTTTGGCAGTTGGTCTGGCACTTCGACTTTGCCAGAGGGCTACCTTTTCATCTCTCCTTGGCCTTGGAGCAAATGGGTTGGGTGGCCATTCTCAGCCTGGTCTCATTGAGGAACACAAAGTCTGGAGACGGTAAAACCACTTGCCCAAGGTTGCACACTGGGTCCGGCTGAGCCAGGACATCCCTTCACTCCTCCCTGAGGACTCTCCAGCTCTCCATCCTTTCTCATGAATGGTACTTCTGTTCTCCCTCACAGAATCCCAGTGACATCCTCATCAACTCCGCCCTTCTTCCCTCTCCCTTCCTAGAGCCAGGCCTTCCTCTGGGTCCCTGATGCTTCTCTCTCTCTCTTTTTTCTTTAAATTCAGGCCATTCTTATGTCAGGAATGTGCCCCAGTGAAGGAACGAGACAGTCACGGGTTGGGAGTTCTGGTTTCTCCACCTGTCAGCTGTGTGCCTTTCAACAAGTTCCTTTCTCTGAGCCCTGCAGTTGTTAGTCTTCATGTCTGTAGAATGGGGATAAGAACACCTATTCTTTTAGAGAGCTGTGAGGATTAAACAGAACTCCCATGTGTGGAAGTGCCCAGCCTGCTCCATCCCACTTTCCTTCAACTCTTCAACTGGCCTCCTAATTGTCAGAAAGAGATTGGGCCTTAAAATTACATACCACTGAATATACCGTATACATATACACAAGCAAGGAAGCATAAATTGCACACCCCTGAGTATACTGCGTACATATACACAAGCAAGGACACATAAAACTCTGAAGTCTGAATCACATCAGAGGATTGTGTTAATGTCACAGTCCTGGTTTTGAATTTCAATTCCAGTTACATGAGATGTTACCATTGGGGGAAGCTGAGTGAAGGGTATTATTTCTAACAACTGCTTATCAATCTACAATTCTCCGAAAATAAAAAGTTTAATGAAAAAAATGAATTAACTGTTTCAACACACTCATTCTCCTGTGCCTGCTGCCAGTCAGGTACTGCTGCAGGTACTAGGCATGTATCAGTGGAGAGGAAAGAAAAAAGTCCTCTCTCCCACCTCCTTCAGGTCTTTGCTCAAAGGTAGTCTGTCTCTCTGTGACACCTATTTACGATGGCAGATTGCTCCCTTCAACTTCCTGTCCTTTCCTTCTGTTCTCCTCCATAGAAGGTGTCATCAGTTGGCATTTTATGTTTTACTTCCTTATTTTGTTTATTGACCTTCACTCTCTCACTAGAATGTCAGCTCTGTGAGAGTAGAGAATCCTGTCTGTGTTATCTGTATCCTTGGCACCTAGAACAGGCCAGGCATGTCGTGGGCACTCAGCTAAAGTTTGTTGAATGACTGCGAGGTGATAGATAAGAAACAAGTCAGGATAGGCTTAGTATTAAAGGCAAAGAAAGCAGAGAAGGGCTGGTGAGATGGGGAAGGAAATGTTTTGATCGTGTGTTTTTTTGCAGATTTTGTAGGCTTCCCTGTTGTGTGAGGGGTAAAGTCCTGGCTTCTTAGATTTCGATCTGCTCATTGATTCACTGTTCTTTCTATTCATTCACCAGATGTTTCTCCGAGCCATTTTAATGGTCAGGGCTCTCTAGAGCAGGCTGAGTAGAGGCAGAAAAGGATCCTGCCCCTAGGAGGCCTACGGGTGGGCAGGAAAGAGGGCACGGGAATGCACACAGCACATGACAAGGAAGGATGAAACTGGTGTGAGCAATGAAAGAATGCTAGGCAAGGGGCGCTGGAGAGGGAGGGCTCACCTGGTGCTCGGGAAAGGCTCCCTGGTGGAGGTGCTGATTCCTGGCCTGAAAAGTCTGGGAGGATCTCCAGCCTCTACTCAGCAAACCAACTTCCTCTTCCATGGCTTCCCTAGGAGACCTGGCAAGTCTATTCAGACTACTCCTTGCAACTGGTTTTGGATGCCCTGACTCTACTGGTGCTGTGATCCCTGGCTACCTCTCTCCTTCACTCTGCTCTCAAAATCCTGTTTCCTTTTCCAGATCCAGTCTGGCCCTTCCTATAGGAAGGGTTCCTTGATTGCTGTAGTTCCCATGATCTGTTTTCTCTGAACATCTGTGCCATTTATAGTCTGTATCGCACCCTTTGAAAGTGAGGGGACCAGCTTCACTGTAGGTGAGACTTGGTCCTCTGTCTAGTGCAGGAGCTGGCTACTAAACTGATCTTGGGCTTGGGTTCACAACAGGCCCTTAGCAATGCTTGTGGCTGGATGGACTTGAGAGCACTTTGGAAAAATGTGATTCATCTTCAAAGAGAGCAGGATTTGTTATTTTTGTTGTTGACCTAAGTGCTTCTAATCTTGAACCACTGGAAGGCCACTTAGGAGAGGGCTGAGGTCTTCCTCGACAGTGTTCCTGAGTGTGTCATTAACAAACCGGTGCTGTAAGCAGAGCAGCCTCGCTGCTTCACAGGCTCAAGAATCTGTCTCTTCCCTGGCATCGTACTGGAGCCTGCGTTCAGTGTATTCTGACAAAAGACATGAAAATGTATTTATTGCTATTCTCTGAACATCTGTGCCATTTATAGTCTGTATCGCACCCTTTGAAAGTGAGGGGACCAGCTTCACTGTAGGTGAGACTTGGTCCTCTGTCTAGTGCAGGAGCTGGCTACTAAACTGATCTTGGGCTTGGGTTCACAACAGGCCCTTAGCAATGCTTGTGGCTGGATGGACTTGAGAGCACTTTGGAAAAATGTGATTCATCTTCAAAGAGAGCAGGATTTGTTATTTTTGTTGTTGACCTAAGTGCTTCTAATCTTGAACCACTGGAAGGCCACTTAGGAGAGGGCTGAGGTCTTCCTCGACAGTGTTCCTGAGTGTGTCATTAAAAACCGGTGCTGTAAGCAGAGCAGCCTCGCTGCTTCACAGACTCAAGAATCTGTCTCTTCCCTGGCATCGTACTGGAGCCTGCGTTCAGTGTATTCTGACAAAAGACATGAAAATGTATTTATTGCTGTGCGTTCACTCATAACAAACGTGTTTTTTAAATAAATATTTAAAACAGTTTCTGATTTACAGAATTATTAAGAAGATAGTACAGAGTTCTGTATCCACTTCCCCTTGTTGTTGACATCTCACGTTAGTATATGGTACTTTCTAACAATGCACGCATCAATATTGACATCTTACTATTAACTGAGGTCCATTCTTCACTCAGATTTCCTCAGATTTCCCCTAATGTCCTTCTTCTGTCTCAGGATCCCATATTACATTTACTTATCATCTCTCCTCCAATTCTTCCTGGCTGGGACAGTTTCTCAAACTTGCCTTGTTTTTGATGACCTTGACATTGAGTAATAACCAGATATTTGGCCCTCACTTGGGGTTTGTTTTGCTATTTTTCTTATGATAGTCTGGGGTTATGCTCTGAGGAGAAAAAGACTAGAGATAGAGCCATGTTTATCACATTCTGTTGAGGGCACGTACTGCCAGCCTGACTCATCACTGCAGACACTCACCGTGGTCACCCGGCTTAGGTACTCTGTCAGCTTCCTCCACGAAAAGTTCCTCATTTCACCCCATCTTTCCATACTATCCACTTGGGCAAGAAGTCACTATGAGCAGGCCGTACCTAAGGTGTTGGGAGTGTTGCTCCTCATCCAGTCAGTGTGTTTGGGCACTGCTCAAACGCATGCTCTGTGTTTGTCAAATACTTGCTCTGTGCTGGGCACTGCCACAGATGCTAAAAATATAGCTGTGACTGAGACAGAAATTCTTTCCCTGCATGGAAGTGAGGGTTTAACAATGAATGAGTAGATCATTTTAGAGCATGGTAAGTTGTATAAGGAAAGGGCAACAGGCCAGAGAGGGACCTGGGTGCCACCGGGATAAAGGAAGGGGAGGAGCGGCTCTGGTTTCCTGGAGGTTTCGGGAGAAGGTGCTTTTCAAGCTGAGTCTGGAGGGATGAGAAGGGGCCAGCCATGAGAAACTGGGAAGCACATTCTGGGCAGAAGGAGCAGCAGATGCCAAGCACGGAGGCCTGCTTAGGGAGCGGAGAGGATGTCATGATCGGAGCCCTTTATGTACTGGACCGTGTCAGGAGATGGAGCAGAAAGGAGGTGGTGTGAGATCTCATGAGGCCTACAGATCACAAGAGGGCATTTAGATTTTGAAGCCACTGGTTCAGAGCAGGGGAGATCGGATTTTCTTTTTTATACATAAGTGATGGCTTGGGGTGTGGTGTGCAGAATGGGCCCTCCTGGAGTTGAGAGAGGAGGAAACTGGGACACCAGTATGCATGATGGTGGTTTGGACCTGGCGAAAGCAGGCAGAGGTCAGTTTGGCTCCGTTTGGAGGCAGAGTTGACGGTGCGTCTGATGAGTTGCTTGTGGAGAGATCAGGAAACTGAAACACGCTTGCGTGCTTTGGCCCCTGGTGGTGCCATTAACTGAAAGTAGAGGAGGCAGAGGAGCACGTTAAGGAGGGAAACATGCAAATACTCTGGGGCATTAGAGTGGCTCCCACAGAGTCCCACTTGCTAACACTGCTGTGAGTGGCCCCTCTGGGTTCCATCGCACATTTGGAGGGATGGGGACAGCACTGTTTGTTGATTCAGTCGCCACCTTTCTCCTCGGCAGTCCACACAATTGAGGGGTGAGTGCAAAGGGCAGATGTCCTTGGCAGGCGATCCGGATGTGAAGGGTGGACCTGGCCTGGCCGCCTGCCACGCCCTGCTGGGCATGGGCCAGGCACTGAGCAGGATGCCTTCCTGCCTCTCCCCATGCCCAGCCCATGGGAAGTTGTTTTTTCCTATCCCAGCTTCCATTAAGTAAGCACGTGTTAGTTTGTGTTGAATTATGTCCACAGTAAAGTCAGTCAACAAGTGTTAATTCAGCAGCGATTACTGTGTGGTGTCGTGG
The DNA here is from genome assembly GCA_006408695.1 of Aepyceros melampus. Lineage (NCBI taxonomy): Eukaryota > Metazoa > Chordata > Mammalia > Artiodactyla > Bovidae > Aepyceros > Aepyceros melampus. The sequence goes on along the minus strand of SJXQ01006647.1, from coordinate 109,364 downwards.
TCCCTGCCTCTGTGAAATTAAGATGTAAGCACAGTGAAGGGACTGAGTGTGAGTAGCATATTTAGCAAAGAGTGTACCACCATCCGTGTATGGGAGGGAAAGAAAGCACAAGTCTCCAGGGATGGCTGGAGGTGTCAGGGAGGGCTTCCTGGAGGAGATAGAAACAGAGCTAGGAATTGGAAGGGCATTGAGGGGACTGGGCCATGTGGCCAGGGTCTTTGTTATTGAATTGGAAGTAGGTAGTGTTTGAGGGGCACAGTTATGGCCCATCTACCAGCATACGGGGGCTTTCCAGATGGCTCAGTGGGTAAAGAATCTGCCTGCAGTGCAGGAGACACAGGTTTGATCCCTGGATCGGGAAGAGGGCATGGCAACCCACTCCAGTATTCTTGCCTGGAGAATCTCATGGACAGAGGACCCTGGCAGGCTACAGTCCATAGGGTTGCCAAGAGCTGGACACGACTGAAGGGGCTAAGCACCCATGCAGCAGCATGTGGATCAGAATAGGTGCTAAACACAGAAAACTGCTGGATGGGTGAGTGCTTGGAAACTAGGTTGGTTGATACCACTGCTGGGAGGGCCTCTGATGCTACAGTGAAGGAGTCCATTGTCCCCTAAGGGCCATAGGGAACCACTGTCTAAGAAAACTGGAGGGAACTAGATCCTGAAGAAAGACTTTTGAATTTCTAGCCAGTATTTAATTTTTTGTAATAATAATGATACAGCTCATAATAACAATAATTTTTATAACTGCTTAATTAGCATTATTTTTGCCGGAAAGGAACTGTTAGTTATGTGCTTGGCCTCGTCTGTGTGTGATTAGAGGTTATTGGCTGAGATCAAGAGGGACTTTTTATCTTGAGGTTTTGCTGTTTTCTTTCCTCATTGGTCTCTGCTGATCGTCCATCTCACTGTTGGCTCTTTAATCTGCTTGTGTTCCATGAGGCACCACAAAAGCACAATCTTTGACAAGGTAAAATTGCCAAATCCTTCTTATAACGTTTAATCACTTAGGGAGGTTTCGTCCTGGGGTGGGGTGGAGGGGTGGCGGGAATGGGAAGAGAAATCCAGATTGCTTTGATTAGCTGCATTTTTCTTTCTGGGTGAACGGGAAGGCTTTGGTGCAGATCTCAATCTTGGAGGCTATTTCCAGAAAGGAGTGAGAAAAGTGATTGAGAAGATTCTGGAGTCCTGGACAGCAGAAGGGATGGAACACTGAATCAGGCCTGGTGCTAGACGGGTGCTGTTGGAACGCAGGAAAAAGGCCCCTGTCTTCCCATCAGGAGATGTGTCTGTGGGGAGGGCAGGGGATTTTGACTGGGCAGGCCTAACTGGCTGGTGGGCCTCAAAAAATTCCCATTGATTGGATGAGCCTTCAACCACACAGTAGTTAATTGTTTTAAGGATTCAGACTGATAAGCAATCGCTTCCAAAAGGACTCGCTAGCCTGGGTGTCACAGAAGAAAGTGGTGTTTGATATAGGACTTGGCCCACTTGTGACTGCATTCAAAGCCGGCCAGCTTCCCACAGTTTTCTCATGTATTTCAGGGTAGTTTTTTTCCACTTTGTGGATGAGGGAGCAACACTCTGGGGGCTCAGAGCTTCATTCATATCACCAGGAGATCGGGGTGGGCCTCTTTATTCACCAGTCTGGCTCAGGGTCCAGGTGATATGCTTACACACAGGGGGGCATGTGCATTGAATTAGCAGAGAAGGCAATGGCACCCCACTCCTGCACTCTTGCCTGGAGAATCCCATGGGTGGAGGACCCTGGTGGGCTGCAGTCCATGGGGTCGCTAAGAGTCAGACACAACTGAGCGAGTTCACTTTCACTTTTCACTTACATGCACTGGAGAAGGAAATGGCAACCCACTCCAGTGTTCTTGCCTGGAGAATCCCAGGGACGGGGGAGCCTGGTTGGCTGCCGTCTATGGGTTCGCACAGAGTCAGACATGACTGAAGCGACTTGGCGGAGGCGGTGTTGAATTAGTTAAGTCTTCTGGGAACACACTGTGTTGGAGGGCTTCAGAAAGTAATATGTGCATGATACAAACCCAGCCTCCCGTTTCCAAAGCTTGCTTTCTTTTATCATACTGCCCACTTTTCATTAGGCAGAGTTGGTGTGTTAGACAGCTTCCCTGGTGGCTCACATGGTAAAGAATTTGCCTGCAGGTTCAATCCCTGGGTTGGGAAGATCTCATGGAGAAGGAAATGGCAACCCACTCCAGTATTCTTGCTTGAAAAATCCCATGGACAGAGGAGCCTAACGAGCTTGGCAGGCTACAGTCCATGGGGTGTGTTAGACTATTGTTCAGAAATACTCACAGCATCCCCCTTCTGCCACTCTCCAATGATGCCGGGTTTGGCCACGCGCCTTGCCTTGGCTTCCTGTTGGGCAGAGTGTACTTACTGGCTCCTTGATTGTAGGCTCTATCATGGGGCTTGCTTTGACCAATGAGACATTAGCAGACTTGAAGCAAGCAGAACTCTGAGGTGCTTGCTTAGTTGGGCTCACACTCTCACGTGTCTGCCACCACCATGGAAAGAGATTCCCCATGTGGCTGCTGGCTGCTCAGCCTGGATCCCATGGTGAACACAGTAGACCTGAAACCCAGCCTGCAGTGAAGAACCAAGCCCAGATGGACACACAGCTTGGCTTTAACCCAGACCAGTCAACCACTTGCTGGCCCACGTTGAAAAGAAGGGATTGTTGCTTTCAACCGCAGAGCCTTGGGGTGGTTTGTAACACAGCAGTAGCTGACATTCCAGGCAGGGCATCCCAGGCAAGGGCTGGCCCCCAGCATATATAGTGGAGGGAAGGAGGGAATAAGAGGCAGGAGATGAGGCTGGGAGTAGGATCCAGCTAAATCTCAGGTCTTGAATGTCAGTGGAAGGAATTTGGTCATTTTCCATTAGGCAGTGGGAGACATGGAAAGTTGTTGAGCTTAGAAGGGTGAGACCCAAATCCACTGAAAAAGTACACTTGAAAATAAGTGCAGAATTGTTAAAATGGAGAGGGGAGGAAGTAAAGGTCAAAGGACCTGGAAAGCTGCTGTTACTTGCTCTCCTCTGTCCCAGACCCAGCACTGTACCCTGTGTACAGAAGGTACTTAATAAATAATTGTTGAATGAATAAATGTATAACATATTGTCCTAAGGGGGATTGATAATGAAGACTTATATAGAAGTCCCTGATTATTCACTTATTTACCCATGTATTTGTTCACATTTGTTTGCTGAGCGCTTGAAATGGATAAGTACTTGAATCCAAGGAAGAGCTGGGTGGAACCTGGGGAGGGGCCCTTCCCATAGCTTTTGGAAAAGGGGTCAGGCCGACCAGGAGGTAGGGCTAGAACAGGAGAGTGAAGAGGTTAGGGGTCGTGGCATTCGGGTGTGGGAACGGGGCGGTGGTGCCCTCGAGGGAGGGGGTGTGCCCGGCTCCTAGTCATGAGGACACAGCAGGTCCAAGCGTCCTCTCCTCTGGCTTCCCCTGGGACCAGGACAGTCCCCCTGTCCACTCGCTGAAACCTCACAGGACTGGTTCTGCAGGGGTTACTAGGTTTGGGAATTTCCATTATGTTAGACTTCCTCTTTTTTTGTACCAGGCTGCCCATTCTTTTAAGGCTTCGTGTCCACACTTCATTCACTCATCTGTTCTGGGTCAGCCCCTTGCTTGTGCTAAGTCACTTTAACTCGTGCCCAACTCTTTGGAACCCTGTGGACCCTATATCCATGGAATTCTCCAGGCAAGAATATTGGAATGGGTTGTCATTTCCACCTCCAGAGGATCTTCACAACCCAGGGATCGAACCTGCGTCTCTTACATCTCCTGCATTGGCAGGCAAGTTCCTTACCACTAGCACCACCTGGGAAGCCCCTTGCTTAGAGGAACACAAAGTTCAGTGGTTCATAAATCTCTAACATGTGACTTTTGGCACATCCTGGCCTTCTCCCGGTCTGTTTCCTCATCTGTAAAATGGCCACTGAGAGGCCTGGATTCAAATCCCAAGTCTGCACCTTTCTGCCTGTGTTTTCTTAACTGAGTCGATACTTGACCAAGGCTCTGAAAGGTGGCCTCGTTCCTTTCCTGCAAGATGGGAGGTCCCTCAGGGTGGCACGTGGTAGAGAAGCTGAGGTGAACTCTCAGAGAACAGGGGGCCTTTTAAAAAGTGCCTGATGCTGGTTGAGATGAAGATCAGCCCCCCATGCACGGCTGCACCTTGCTTGAATGAGCAGACTCACCTGCTCTGGGTCAGGAGACATCAGCACCTACCAGTGGATTCACTAGGGAAAGAGAAGTAAGCACACAGAACCCCCAGGCTTCAGTGAGAACAACCTGGACCGGGAAGGGTACCAGAACCTGTTTCTGATGTTAAAGAGGCGCTAATGGTAGTGGCCTCCTGAAACCTTGGGTTGAGAATGACTCTGAGGCTCCATTGGACTTGCTAGGACACTGGGCTCTGATGAATTAGAAGTTGTGGGGGGCACATGTGCCAACTGCTTGTGAGGGCTGAGCTCTTTCCTTGGGCTGCAGGATCAGCCATGCACTTATCAACCATTCGACAGATTCTTACTGAGCCCCTGCTTGGTGTTGGGGAGTGTCCTGGGTGCTGTGGCTCCAAAGCCAAGCAGTGTGAAAGACCCCTGTGCACACTACATTCTGGAGGGGACAGGAAGGCAGCAAATGGCAAATATCCTAGGTAAATATACTGGCAAGCTGGAGAGTAATGTGTGCTGTGAAAATAGGACCATGTGTGTGTGTGCATGCTAAGGCACTTCAGTCGTGTCTGACTCTTTGCGACCCCATGGACTGTAGTCCACCAGGCTTCTCTTTCCTGGGGATTCTCCAGGCAAGAATACTGGAGTGGGTTGTCATGCCCTCCTCCAGGAAAACGACCAGCTAATGCCAAAACAATGGTTAATCCAAAGTCATACATCTTGAGGTCAGGTACACAGGATCACATCCTGGGGTCATGCCCAGGTGTGCACACGCCCACACACACACATGAAGACAGACAGACTCCATTGGAATTGCCTCGATTGCTCAGCTGTTCTTCCTCCAGCTGCCCAGACAACTAAGAGTTGCTGTCCCTTCGTGGCCATTCATGCCCAGAGTCTTGGCCTCTGGCAGCTGGTCTAGGAATTAAGGGCCTGAGGACGGAGTAAGATCACAATTTTTGTCCTAGGAGCAGCTTGTAGTTTACCTTCTTTGGCTTGATTTACTGAACACGTTAGAATTAAAAATAAATATTCATGAGGAAATATGCATATGTGTTATGAACATGCAGTTATCACAAGGCAGGAATGCCACTTGTTTTGAATCAAATATTAATAAGTTAATTTCAGCAGTTCTTATCTCTCTGAAAGCAGGTAGTGTAAACTTCTCTATTAGGCAGCGCTTTCTTGCTTAGTTCCAGTTACCATGGGAATCAGTCAACCAGGGTGGGTCCCACCACGTGCCCATCACTGGTTCTGCGTTATAATCACCAGTACTGTCTGTCCCTGAAAGCCACATTGTATACTGTGAGATAACACACAGTGACACCTCATTTAGGCAACATCAGTTTTGTGAGCTCTTCCACCAGAATTGAATTATCTAGGTCATTAAGGTCAGGTAGATAATTGTCTAAATAACAGAATCATAACCCTTGGATCTCATGATGTTAGCTGACATACCCAGGGATGGGAAGCTCTTTAAAAGTATGTTTGTCACACATGAGGGCAGGCGCTTCCATCTGTCTACCTTTTGCTTGGAGACTCAGGGTCATCCCCTGTGGCCTGGACGGTACATGCCAGTGGCTGCCTTTTCTCTGGATGACCCCTGGCAGCTGCTGTCTTTCTGTATTTTCTGGAAGTCCTGCTAACCATTTCTCTCTCTCTCCCAATAGAGTCAGACTGAAGGTTTTGACTTGCTTCCTGGAGCTAATATCCTTTGCAACTTTTTGGCTGCTTTAAATATTTCATGGGCTAGGAAGCCAGAGGACCAGATTTATTAAAAGCGAGTCCAAAGCTAAACTAATTTCAGATGAAGATGCTGAGTTATTCTTCAAGGAGTCAAGTGCACGAATGCAATGTGGTGCCAATTCTGTCATTTGAACACGTGTTCTAGACACGGGAAGTTACCAGATATGGAACTTATAAATTCTGAAGTATTACTCTGTGGTGTGTGCATGTGTGTTTGTGTTCATTCACATATACTCAAGACCCATGGGGTGGGGTGGGGTGGTTAATTTAGTTTCCGAAGGGCTCTGTTTTGATACAGGGATCCAATGATTACTGGATGAAAGCTTTTAGGGGGCTGATTTCAGCTTAGTAAAAGAAGAATTTGCTAGTAGAGAAGTTCAGTCGTGGGATGCCTGCCTTGGGGGCTGCTGGAACTGTTCTAATGAAGGGCAGGTAACTACACATCTAAGGACATGGTTGAGGGAATTTAAACATCCCTCAAGTGATTAACCTGATTCTTAAATTTAGAATTTCTTTTCACCTTTATTGAAGTATAATCAATGTATACTGAATGTATATATTTGAAGGGTTGACATAGTTGACTTTTAAAATCTGTTTTTAAAACTAGACAAAGTTATGTTATCCAAATGTAAATATACACCTCACTGCAATCTGCAGTTCAGCTTAGTGACTGTTGTGAACTAAATGTATCTTCCCAAAATGTATATGCATGCATGTTAAGTCACTTTAGTCATGTCCGACTCTGCAGCTTTATGGATTGCAGCCCGCCAGGCTCCTCTGTCCATGGGATTCTCCAGGCAAGGATACTGGAATGGGTTGCATGCCCTCCTCCAGGGGGCCTTCCCCACCCAAGGATCGAACCCGCGTCTTTCATGTCTCCTGCATTGGCAGGCAGGTTCTTTACTCCTAGTCCCATCTGGGAAGCCCAAAAATTGAATCCTAAACCCCAATGGGATGGTGTTTGGAGATGGGGCATTTGGGGGGTAATTAGGTTTAGATGAGTTTGTGACAGCAGAGCACCTGTGATGGGATGAGTGTCCTTTTAAGAAGAAGCACCGGAGAGCTTGCTCTCTCTCCTCTCGGTGAGGACACAGCCAGAAGGTAGCCATCTGCAACCCAGGGAGAGAGGCCTCTCTGGAACTCGGCCATTCTGGCCCCTTGATCTTGGACTTCCAGTCTCCAAAACTGTGAGGAAACACATTTTGTTGTCTGAACTATTCCGTCTATGGTGTTTTGTTGTGGGAGCCCAAACTGACTAGGAAAGCTGCCCTGGTCCCAGGTGGGTCTGAATTACTGAGGTTCTGCCAGGAAGTTTATCAACCAGTCTGGGGAGCACTGCCTTCTGTCATTCACACTGACAGCTGAGTGTCCTTGTGTCCTGCCCTCCTTGGCTCCCAAGGTGAGACCTTCGTCTTAAATAACTAGAGACGGGCGATGCTTCCTTTGATGTCAGATGACAGCGGGGCAGGTCAAGAGCCCAGCTGTAAGGCTGTAAATACTGATGAGTATAGTCCAGTGCCTCCAGAAGGCATGTGCATGGCGCTGGGCTTCATGTGTCTGTGCTGGGAGCAGCCGCCTGGCTTCCCATGGCCTGGCCAGCGCTTGCAGATGTCCCATGGACAGACCTGCCACCTATCTCCTGTCTACGGCCAAGTCACTGTGGAGGACTCAGATCCTAGGACCCTGTGCTGGCGTTCAAAAGGATTTAATAGGCCTCTTTGTAAACAGCGCCAAACAGTCGTTCTAGCGACACGCAGAGCTCCACGTGGCCATGGTGCCGAGTGCAGCTTGGCCTTTTTTTATTTGTTTGGGCTCTTCCCTGCTTTATAAACAGAGAGGAGTGTCTGCCTGCAAAATTGTCTTCTTGGCAGGATGGGAAGGGTAGAGAGAGGAGAATTCTTCCTTCCCTGCTCTGTTCTTCGTGTCTCAGGGGCCATGTCTCCAAAATCTCTTTTGGAGAACACGGCTCTCAGTAACCTCGAGTCCTGAGTGTTTAGAGGTGGGAGGGACTCAGGCTGACTCAAGCCGACCCCAGATCATATGGTGTCAAGAAAGAAGGTGGGATCCCATTTTCCTATGTACTGAAGTAGAAAGGAGGTGGGATGCCACATTTAGGTCTCAGGCACCTTGTCAGAAGCCCTGCTGAAACAGACTCCCCCAGAGGTCTGTTGGGTCTGGGTTGGGGAAGGGGAAGGACCAGTATCAGTTGAAGAGCCATCCTCAGGCATGGGAGGGAGGGTGACGTCAGATGTCAGATGCTGCCAAGGCCGGCCTCCCTCTGCCCCAACATTCCGCACAGCCATTCATTAGACCTTCTGGTCAGGAAGGTGATCTTTTGCAAGAAGAGGGATGCTTAACTGCAAGTCTGGATCTGTAACCTGTTCATGGGCCCTGCCAGATAGATATTCCCCATCACTTTGGAATGCAGAGGTGTAACCCCCAAGTCCCCAGGAAAGTCAGACTATGTCCTCACTGGAGCCCCTTTCACCATCCCCCAGCCCCATCTGACAGGGGCATCCTTCCCAGAGGGACTTTGGCTTGAAACCTCAACCTGGCCTTGATGCTTGAGTTGAACCCACTTGATCAAGTCCTGGAAGAAAGATCAAAGGCTGTGAAGGGAGAATCGTGTGAGGTGCTTATAGTCCCGAATACATCTCTACACAAAGAGACGTATTCTTTGAAGACTGAGAGTTGGCTCAGTGCCCTGCTTGCTCTAAAGGGAAAAGCTCAGAAGAGTGAGGTAGAGCCGGGACGTGAGGAGAGGTGGTGTCTGCCTGCAGTCAGGGGCAGCACCCCGCCCCGGCCGGGGCAGAGCTTCTGAGGGGTCCCTCCTGTGCGGTACCCAGTGGGTGTGTTGTCTTCTTCCCAGGACTTCCATCACTTCATCTGCAACCTGAGAGATTCTTGATAAAGTGACCAAGCCCCGAGTTCCCCAGCTGTGTAGAAGGTGCTGGTTGAAATTCCAAGGCTGTTCAGTGTTAAACAACTGAAGGAATATGACAGTAATTGGAAGCCAACTGCAGAGATTACTCAAACAGCAAGTCTTTAACCCCCACATACATCGGTATCCTTGGCTTAAACTGTTATCTCTTTCCTGATCAGAAGATAGGACTTGCATTTTTGACAGCATCATTAGGGACAGGGTTGTCGTTTGTTCAATAGGGAAAATATTTCAAAACACAACACTCAACAAGCCATGAGTGGAAAGGGGAGGTCTTAGTAAAAAGTTTGGAAACCATGTTTCCAGATTTCAGAATTCTTAATAAAGTTTGGTTCCTTCCCTCAGACAACACTGTGGGTGATCTTTGCGGACTCTTCCAAGCCTAAATTTGTAGAATGGTCGAGATTCAGGTCTGGAAAGTGCTAAGCCCACTCACAGGAAGCTCCAAGGTACCTTTGCCTCCGCCCCCTGCAGTCACTCAGGTAGTAATTCCATGTGTAATGTAACCAGAACGCTCCCTTTCCATTTCTGTTAATTTCCAGATTGGCTCGTTAAATCTATACATTCCAGAGACTTGGTCCAACATTCCAGGGAACCTTTCCATGGACAATCAGAGCAAGAGTTCTTTTCAGCGGGGTTTGTTCAAGCAGAGGGAATGTGAGAAAAAGAAAAAAAAAAAAAACCAAACCCTCCAGAACCAATTACCTTCATCTTGCAAGGGGGAACTCAGATGGCAGCCTCACTAGCCTCACGGTTACCCCAGCCACATCTCTCCCTGAGTCTGCCTTGTATCCTTCACTTCACGCAGTGTCTCAAGTCAGCCCAGCTTTGGGCCTAGCCCCAGTTTGCTTCCATTTGTTGAACTCCTACCGTAGACAAGACACAGTGAACTAGCAGCCCTGCCAGAGAATCAGTGCAGTAAACTCCAGGGTGTGCTTTCCTGCGTTGTTGTTGTGACACAAACATGTAAGTGTGTTTTAAACTTCAGAGTGCAGCTGCCCGGGGAGGTGTCTGTTTTGCTGCCAGATGGGTATATAATGTACCACACATGTGAGCGGGGCGCTGGGGAATTTTCGCTGGAATTAGCAACTGCATAAGAACTGGAAGCAAAGAAATAAATAACCTGAGTGTTCAAAGGCCGTTTATCAGCTCAGTTTATCTCCACTGCTAAATGCCAACTTTTTTTTCTCGACTTACCTTTTGCATTCCTCTGACATTCACAATTCTTCTGACATTCGGGATTAATTGAAGTTGCTCTCGCGGCTCTTCGGGCCCCGGCTCTTCCAGCCCTTGTTTAAAGGACTGGCCTGTTCTTTTCCTCTGATGTGTTTGGTGGGGCGATAACTTTTTTGTTCCCCAAAGGGAAGCTCCAGGCAGTGGAGAGTCAGGAGGAGAGTTCTGGTCTCTCTGTTTACCACCTGTAATGTGGGGGCAGAGGCAGTAGAGGCCATCCAAGCCTCACCCATGTGTTTGTTATTGGAAGGATCCTCAATAAACACGTCTTGAACCCCCAGTGAATGCATGTAGCCAGGCACCTGTCTGTGAGGTGGCTCCTGCTCTCAGGAACCTGTCAATCCCTGTTTGGAGAGAATCCAGCAGGTAAACGCAAACGGATGTTTAAGTCAGTCTATGCTCACTGCCCTGAGACCAGTGCAGCTAGTACCAAGCAGTGGCAGGCATATGATCAGTAGTTACTGAATGAACAAATGAATGGATTCTGGAATTACAGAAGTTCAATTCTAACTCAGAGGTAAAGCAGCAAGCAGACTTACGTTGTTTCGTGACCAAGCAGCAGGCTCACCTGCATGATGCCTCTATGTGACATAGAAGCAGACAGACTTCCCCTGCATGCATGAGGCCCCTTGTGGGATGCATGGCTCGTTCTGGCTGGGAGCTTTTGGGCAAAGGTCAGATCGTACCAGTATGTGCAGTGGCGCTGCTGGGTGAGATAGGAAACAGAGAGTTAAGAGCACACACTCTGAAGCTGGAGTGCTGAGGCTCCTGTGCTAATGTCCCCTCTTCATCTGCTCATTTATAAAGTGGAGGAAGAATAGTACCTACTTCAAAGGTTGCTGTGAGGCCTCACTGAATCAATACATGTGAAGTGTTTAGAACCAGACCTGGCACAGAGTAAGTACTAATTATTTAGCTCTTCCTAATGTTATTATTTGGAGGAGGGAGGGGGTGTCAGGACCTCTAGGCAGCTCAGTTTTTAGAGGGGTGAAGAGTAGGAGGGAGGGCTGCTGCAGTTGGAAGTAGATTGTTCAGAGGCTGTGGTCAGTTTGCGTGAGTTTCTGAATCGTGGCTCTCTAGCCCTCAGATCCTGTCTGGTGGGCAGGTTTCTACAGTATGGAGGCAGGAGGTCATCGGTGAAAGTGGATAGCAGCAGCTTCCTCCTGGTTCTGGTTTTAAGCAATAAGCATCTACCCTCCTAACACACACACACACACACACACACAAACACACACACGCACACACACTTTTACTGAATGGGTGAGAGTTTAGCCAATAACATCCAGGCAATAGGCAAGCTCAGGTAGAGTGGTCCAGAGCCAGCTAGGTGGGCCAGAGCTGAGGGATATATTTGAGTGCTTAGTAGGGAAACTGAGGCAGAAGCCTAGTAGATACAGGTTTCCCAGAGTTCCTGGCAGGCATACCTGAAATCAGGTCTCTGGCAGCCAGACCATAAGCCTCTGCTACTGGCATTGCTAAGCAGCAGACTCCTGGCCTGGCAGGGCTTGGTCTGAGGACCACAGAAGCAGAGTCAGCAGTGACCCACATCCCAAAAAAGAGAGAGGTGAAGAGGGGCTTGATGAAGTCCTGGAGTTGAGATGGGGCCCTGGAGGATGACTTGGATGACCAGAGTTGAGGCATTCCAGGCAGAGGAGGAGAATGGAATGAAGATGCAGCTGGGGTGATGCATAATGAGGTCCAGGAATCTGAGCACACTTGTGAGGATGGAATGGAGTGAAGGCGTGTGTGTGGAGGGGAGAAGCCCGGGACGAGAATCAGGAGCCAAGGCCAGGGGAGGGCAACCTTGGAACTGAGCTGGTAACGAAGAGCACTGGCCATTTATGAGCCCTGTCACAGTGCCTCTGATGCAATTAGAGCTTCTCTATGTCTATACTGTGGAAATGGTGGCAGATTTTATTTTCTTGGGGTCTAAAAATCACTGAGGACGGTGACTGCAGCTATGAAATTAAAAGACGCTTGCTCCTTGGAAGAAAAGCTATAACAAGCCTTTATTGTTCAGTGGCTCAGTTACGTCTGATCTTTGTGACCCCATGGCCTGCAGCACACCAGGCTTCCCTGTCCATCACCAACTCTTGGAGCTTGCTCAGACTCACGTCCATCAAGTCGGTGATGCCATCCACCATCTCATCCTCTGTTATCCTCTTCCCCTCCTGCCTTCAGTCTTTCCCAGCATTGGAGTCTTTTCCAGTGAGTCAGCTCTTCACATCAGGTGGCCAAAGTATTGAAGCTTCAGCTGCAGCCTCAGTGCTTCCAATGAATATTCAGTGTTGATTTCTTTTAGGATTGACTGGTTTGATCTCCTTGAGTCCAGGGGGCTCTCAAGAGTCTTCTCCAGCACTACAGTTCGAAAGCATCATTGACAAACCTAGACAGCATATTAGAAAGCAGAGACATCACCTTGCTGACAGTGATCCGTAGCGTCAGAGCTATGGTTTTTCCAGTAGTCGTGTATGGATGTGAACGTTGGAATGTAAAGAAGGCTGAGTGCTGAAGAACTGATGCTTTCGTGTACTTCGTGGTGTTGCAAAGAGTCAGACGTGACTCAGTGACTGATCATAAAGTGGTGGAAGGAGCAAGAGATTGACAGAGGAGCTTTCTTACCTGAGCCATTGTGGTGAAGAGCCTGGACAGTGCAGAGGCCTGGGTGGAGGCAGCAGGAACAATGAGGGAAGGAGAGATGGGAGAAGTGCTGTGGAGCAACAAGCTCTAGCTCCTGGTGGCTATGAGATACAGAAGGAGTGGAAGAAGGGGGAGCCGGCTGTGGACCAAAGTGAGTTCTGTTTCCATCTCGTAGAACTCAAGGTGAGTGTCAAGGGCCCCAGTGGACAGGCCATCAGGAAGGGGCCCTAGGGAGTGGGGCCTGGGCTGGAGAGGATTCTGGAGGCCTTGGCAGAGCTGGAGCTACAGATGGGGAAGAGATGGAGCACAGAGAGGAAGAGAGGAGACTAGTGACGAAAGTGGGGACAGCAGCTGTCCTCAGGGCCAAGAGGGCAGAGAGGGGATGCAGCATCTCAAGCGCGGGTTCCTGGTGTCCAGAGATGTCATCAGAGGCAAACAGGAGAGCCCAGCTCCCCCATGCCCAGTCTCAGGCTGGACCCACTGCCACAATCCTTGTCCCCAACACACACACACACACACACGTGTTCACACACATGCTTGTTTGCACACACACACGTTTGTTCATAGACACACAAGCACCCAAGCACACATGCTTGTACACACACACCGTAGCTCAACCCCAAGACTCATCAGATGCAGGCTCAGGTAATTTCTCCTCTGGAAAACTCTGGGCAGCTCCCTGCCCCAAGCACCAGTTCCTCTTCCTCTACATCCCCACAGCTCCTCCCCAACCTCTCCAGGCACCGATCAGATGACGTGGCAATGACCTGCTTAACGGAGGATCGCCCCATCAGATGTGAGCTTTGCAGGCTGCTTCCTCCATGGGGCCACAGCCCCAGACAGCACTCAGGGCCCTTGAACTGGTGTCAGCTGGCTGAGGAGAGTTCTTGTGAGAAGGGAGCTAGGGCTAATGGAGGCCTGAACAGGTACCCGAGTGTTCGGCTGTGGCCTTGCAGGCGCCCAGGTGGGAAGTGGAAGGAGAGGAAGTGTGATGGAAGGAATACCTCCCCATGACTCCAGCTGCTGGAACCGCCCCCTCCTCTCCAGATTGCCCATCACCGACTGTCCCCCTGAACCCGGGCTGTGACCCTCACCTGACTTTCCTTCTAACTCAGTTTCTGCAGTCTTTTGAAGCTGTGACCTGAGCTCCTCCTGTAACTGCTAGCTCCTCGGAAAATGCTTGTTTAAGTGGATTGTGGCCATTTGTCAAACAAGGACTGTTGAAAGAGGAGAAACCGACTGCCGCTCAGAGCTCCTTCCAATGGAACTCAGATTTCTCGGGCCTCTGAAATCATTTGAACACCTAAAGGAGGCTGAACCATTTACTAGAAAGAGCGCTGGAGTCAGGGTTGTAGCACTACTCAGCCACCGACCCCAGTCAAAACTTAGTTTCCTGAGTATCTTCTGAAGCCAAGCATAAGACTTGGCACCTTCACAAACAGCATTTTGTTTCATCAATCCACAGAGCAACCTTGGGATACTGACTCATACACTGATTCATCAGCTTCATCTTATTTAATAATATCCAGGAACTCAGAGGGGTGAAATAACTAGCTCAAGCTGGTAGGTTATAGGTTCCTGATTGTTTATTTCTTAAATGTCACCGACACTGATTCTCTGCTAAGCACGTTATATATCTGTCCATCCCACAGCCCAGGAGGCCTCTGGAAATAGAAGAGGTTTGCTTTTGTCTGAGAAGAGCAGGAGTGAGCCTTCAAGAAAGTCTGGAGTGGGAAGGGATGTCGTGTTGAGCCCTAGGATTCCAACAGCAGAGGACCGTGTGACTTGAACACAGAGTATTAGGGCCAAACTCAGTCTTGGGTGTCTGGAAACATCTGACATGATGTCATGAAAAGCTATGAAAGTGTCTCTCCAAAACTCCAAGGGAGGAATTAGGCTTTTGCACGTACGTATGTGTTCAATTTTCAGCTGTCCTGATTTATCTCAGAGAGCCGCTGGTTCTTCCTTGGACTTGGTCCAGGCCCCTCTGTGCTTTGACTGCACTGGGACAAGTCCTGCATGCCCAGCTCCTTTGTCCCATTTTTTTCTGGGCTGCTTGGGCTGTCCTCAGGGGTGTTTTTGAATCACGCATGGTCAGGAGCTAAGAAAATGAGAGCAGAGTAAACCTTGCCCCCCAACCCTTAGCAAGAGCAGGGGATTGCCAGGTGGCCTGTGGATTGAGCAGGAACCTGGGGTAAGGAATGAGGATCCAGCGTCCCTTTGCTGTCACTGAGGAAGGAGAGGATGCCCAGGCCACCCCTCTCGGAGCTGACAGTAGAAAAGGTCCAGAAAACAAAAAGTGGATCTGCACTGGGGAGGTCACAGTGTCCTCTAGGGAGGAGACAGGTCATGTGGAAGAGCAATTACATAAAAATAAGAGTAAGGTCCTTCTGGGCTTCCCCAGTGGCTCAGCAGTAAAGAATCCGCCTGCAGTCCAAAAGATGCTGATTTGATCCCTGAGTCAGGAAGATCCCCGGAGAAGGGAATGGCAACCCACTCCAGTATTCTTGCCTGGGAAGTCCCATGGATGAGTTATTTGGTGGGCAACAGTCCATGGGGTTACAACAACGAGTCATCAAGAGGTCTCAGCAAATCCTAGGTGAGCAGAGTCAGGTATGGGTTGTAGAAGCCCCAGATGGCTCTGTAGTGGGTATCCTGCCCTGGAGGAGCTTGCCATGGAGGGGAAGAGACAGGCATGCTCAGGAGTCCCAGCATGGATGATGGGTATAGAGGTAGAGGACGTGCCCAAAGGTCTTGGGTGTCAGGAAGGAGTCCCAGAGGAGGAGGAGTTTGACTTAAGGGAAAGAGGGGGAAAATGTCTGAAATACAAACAACAGTCAGTGGCAGGACCAAGACCTGGAGCTGCCTGAGGTACTCTGGCGTGGGGAGGGTGTGGGTGTGGCTGCCCTCTACACCCCACCTGAGGGCCGACTCATGTCTTTGCCCAGGGTCTCAGTGGAGCCCAGCTGTCAGGCCAGGCAGCAGAGGCTATAAGGAGGGTGAGGTGTGCGGAGGTGGGAGTAACCTGGGAGGCTTCCTGGAGGAGGAGGCATACCTGAGGCTTCAGTAGAGGAGAGGGTTGGACAAGTAGAAAGGAAAGCGAGAGGACACCTAATAGGAGCACAGAACCAGGACCAGATGGGAACATGATGTGGAGGGGCCTCAGATGGGGAGAGGCCTCATGGTGTCATGTGACACAAAGTCTGGCACTTTCAGAAGGGGCTGGAGCTCACTTCTCCTGGGAGTGAGTACAGGGGAGGAATCCCAGGGGAGTGCTTGGGTCAGGGTGACCACTCCACGCCACAGTCTGACCACTTGGGAAACAAGGATGCTGGCATCCTGTGATTACCTTGTCTCATGACCTTGAGCAGGACACGTCACTTCTGGGATTCAGACTGGGGAGGTTTGTCGACTGGGGAGGGTGGAGTACCATGGCCTCACCTCGCTGAGCACCTGGGAGGACGGTGAAACGACGCCAGAGCAAACCTCCCACCGGGGCCCCGCAGCCTGTGATGTGCTTCCCGCCCTCTCCATCACTGGTCCCCTCGGGCTTCAGGACCACACAGACTGCCAGCCCCGCCGTAAGTCTGGAGGGACTTCCTCAGGCTGCTGCCTGGAGCCTGCCCCTGCAGACTGGTCCACGTGCCTGGCAGTGGGAGCGCAGGCGGGCCGCCTGGCACAGGAGACGTTTGCCCTGGGAGGACAGCGGCCAGCCTGCTCTGGGCCCAGGGTCCTGGCTCCTGCGCTCTGAGCTCACCGAAGTTTATTTATTTATCATTTGTTTGGGGCGAAATGGGAGAGAATCAAATCCAGCGAGCTATTTTAGCTGCAGTTGGTAGAAAGAAAGGCATGTCTGTTTCTCCCGAAAGAATCCCTCGCATTGTGGCCCTGGCCCCTTAGTTGGGTTTCGGCAGACAATGCCCTCCTTTCTCCCTGTGCCCGCCCGCCCGCCCGCCTCCCCTTGGTCCAGCGGGCCTGCTGCTGCCCGCTTGACTTGGCTGCTGGGAAGGGAGGGAAGGAGACGCCTGGGGCCCCAGCTGATCAGCCCAGTCCAGCCTAGCAGGCCCTCAGGGGCCACCACGCCCCTGTGGCCCTCCGGTCTCTCTGCCTGGAGCCCAAGTCCACTGGTGTGTGTTGAGGGCATGCTCTGTGCCAGGCACTGAACCCACAGAACTGAAGCCCTTCTCCCTGTTGGATTGAGGAGGTTCAGGTCTCAGATGAGCCCTGGTGGCCCCACACCTCTGCCAATTCACAGATGGGCAAATGGAGGCTCTAAGAGGGTAGCCAGCCTGCCAAGTGCACACATCGAGGTCTTACTGACTGAGCTTTATCGGGGGGGGGGGGTGCCTTTCTGTTGCTCCGAGTGGGTCAGTAGAGGCTGAGGGTGGGGACCAAGGCAGCCTCTGCCGGTGCCCTCAGGCCCCTGCCTTCTTGTTTGCAGTCTTGTCCTCTCACTCCGCTTGTAACCTGGTGAAGCCTCTCATCACACACAAGGACAAAACCAGAGTCCAGCCTGGCCCCTGTGTAATTGGCTCCTGTCTGCCTCCCCAGCTTCACCAAATGCTCTCCCCTTCTTCCTCTCTCTGGTCTCACTCTGTGTCTGTTGTGTCCTCAGCCCCCCCAGACTCGTTTCTGCCTCAGGGCCTTTGCACTCGCGGCTCATCTGCCTGCAGCTCTCTCCTCTGGTGACTGGTGGTGCTTGACATGTAAGGGGACCTCTGGTTTCTGCGGTCTCCCCTCACCCACACTCTAAAGCGTTACCTTACTCTCCTTTGTATCATTTGTCCCTGCTGAAGGCAGATGCTGATGTGCTTGTTGGAGCTTTGTCTCCCCCACCAGGATGTAAGCTCCATGCCTGGTGCATTCCTGGAACTTAGTCACCCTGAATGAATGAGTGAAATCCAAAATGTTGTGTCTTGATTTTCAGGGACTTCTCAGAATATTTTATTGTTTCCTCTAGTGTGTTTCTGGGTCCTTGGGAACACAGATCTGAACTGTGGTCTAGGAAGGTATAGAGAGGTTGCTGGGGAGAAGCGGCAGAGGCGGGCAGAGCAGTTAGGCAACCAGGCTTCAGAGTCAAATAGACTGTGGCACTGTAGGCTCTCTGCTTCCGTTTCCTCATCTGTAAAATCGGACTCCCGATGGCACTGCCCTCAAGGGCTGTCTTGAGAAGTAAATGGGCCAATATATGAAAAACAGAACGATGCTGGTGCCGTAGCAAGCATTATGTAAGTATTATAAACTATTACTCTTGTTGTTATTTATTAGCTATTTTTACTATTACTTTTTAAAGACATTTATTGTTTTTTATTTTAATTTCTTTTTTTGGCCACACGGTATGTAGGATCTTAGTTCCCCAACCAGGGATTGAACCCGCACCCACAGCATTAACCACTGGATCACCAGAGATGTCCCTACTATTACTATTCTTAGTGGTAATACAGTTATTATTTGAATTCAGCTCTGACGTTTATAACCTTTGTATCCTTACATTAGTCACCTAACCTCCATAAGCCTCAATTTTCTTACTTACAAAATAAAGTTAATGATAGAATACTAGCCTCATAGATTTGTCATGAGGATATAAGAAAAAAATGCACATCAAACGCTTAGTAAAGTCATGGGAGTCGGAGCCTTAATGGCCAGAAGAAGGGAGAGGAGACTCAAGGGGTGAATGAGAGGGTGAGTGGGCTTGGCCAGAGAAGTGGTGGGGCCAATAAGAGCGGGTGATTCAGAGAAACGGGAGGAATGGGAGCATCATGAAATTTCAGGAAAGGAATACAGGGAGTAAGGTGCCAGAAAGGGGGAGGGAGAGAGGCTGTCGTATCTCTTTCTTTGGGGGGCTTTTGGAACCTTATAGAGGCATAGGAATTTTACATTCCTCTTCCCAACAAACTAAGTGCCAAGAAGTTGGGGTGAGGTCTTTGAGCTGGGCTTCCTCTCTGTTTCTCTCCTGAAAATCCAGATATTATTGCATTTGTTTTCAAATCCAGGGAGTAGAGAGAGGCAGGGAAGTCTCCACACTGGGGTTCAAATCTGAAGGCTGTCCTTTTTGCCTTTGGTCCAGGACACCAAGAAGTGAAAGGGTGATGACCTGAAAGAAGTGAATTCACTGCTTCATGCTCCAGGGACTGGAAGTTGGCTGGGGTGACAGATCTGAAAGCTTAATGTTGAACTCAACCGCTTTTACTTTTCGTGACTCCATTTGCTTATAGGCCTTTAGCCGGTCTCTCTGCTCCCCACTGAAGGACAGCTTGCCATGGGCAGGGAAGGCTTTAGGATAACCTTTGCCCCCACGTGTCTGCGGGTTTCCCAGGTGGCACTAATGGTATAGAACCCACCTGCCAGTGCAGGTTCAAGACACAGGTTCAGTCCCTGGGTCAGGAAGATCCCCTGGAGCAGGGCCTGGCAACCCACTCCAGTATTCTTGCCTGGAATATTCCATGGATAGAGGAACCTGGTGGGCTATAGTCTATAGGTTTAAAAAGAGGCGGACAAGACTGAGCGACTAAGCATTCGCACAGCTGCCTGCATCTTTGTCCCCACTATCTCAGACCCCACTCCCAACATTCATCATCTTTAACCATAGAGCCTGTTTCATTAGGATTTAGAACTTTTGACTCCGAGATTCCAAAGCCCATGGCCCTCAAATTCCATAACTTTGGGTGCTTTGGTTTTCAGAGCCCGAATCACCAGTCTCGGGGCCTTTCAGGTACCTCCTTGACTTCACATCCCTATTGTCTGGTCTGCCTGGTCCCTGTCATCCTGCCCCTGGCAGAATCCTGGACCAGGAATCAGGCAGGTCTGGTCCCGGGGCTTACGGTCTGCGGGGCTTCGTCACCAACAAGCTGTTCACCTGGATAAGGCTCAGTTTCCTCACCTTTAAAATCTGAGGAACAAACAGCCTCAGAGGACGCTGGCCAGGGCTTGGAAGATAACGTGTTGGAATGGAAAGTGCTTCGCAGATGTGAGCTATTCCGGTTTCAGTGCCTGTCAGCCCTGCTCAGCGTCAGCATCGTGACACTGGAAAATCCAGCTACGTGCCCTGCTTGTCTTGGCTTCCATTTACTCCGTGGGCCGTGTCTACCCTTGCTGTTTATTCAGAATTTTAACTCAATCCACTCTCCAATTCCTCCAGCCCTCTCGCTTGGTTTCACCGTTTTCCTGCTTTCCAATGCGTTTTTCATGAGAGCCCAGATCAGGATCATCCCTCCCTGCTTCTCCCCCTCATTCATGCCTCTACCCTAGTACTGGCCACAGTGGCTCCATACAGCTACATGTCAACTATGTTATTATGCTGATACCTCCTGTCCCCTGTCATTCATGAGTCTTTGGAGTCTAATAGCATTGACTGACCTCTGAACAGGGTGCTGGCCTTTCTGAATCTTAATTCCTCACTGTGAACACGGGGAAGAAACACATACCTCATAGAGCTGCTGTGGTTAGCAATGAGCAGAATACTAGGCTTAAAGCATTTAAAGCAGCTAGTGCTTAGTTCAGTTCAGTCGCTCAGTCGTGTCTGACTCTTTGCAGCCCCATGGACTGCAGCACGCCAGGCTTCCCTGTCCATCACCAACTCCCGAGCTTACTCAAATTCATGTCTGTCACATCAGTGATGCCATCCAACCATCCATCCTCTGTCATCCCCTTCTCCTCCCACCTTCAATCTTTCCCAGCATCAGGGTCTTTTCCAATGAGTCAGTTCTTTACATCAAGTGGCCAAACAAACTATTGGAGTTTCAACTTCAGCATCAGTCCTTCCAGTGAATATTCAGGACTGATTTCCTTTAGGATGGACTGGTTGGATCTCCTTGCTGTCCAAGGGACTCTCAAGAGTCTTCTCCAACACCACAGTTCAAAAGCATCAATTCTTCAGTGCTCAGCTTTCTTTATAGTCCAACTCTCACATCCATACATAACTGCTGGAAAAACCACAGCTTTGACTGATAGGTGCTCATAAATATTAGGAGAGATGGTAAGTTAAGGTGAGAAGAACATAAACTTTGAATGTGGGTTCAAACCACAGCTGTACCCCTTGAGTGCTGTGTGATTTCAGGCAGGCTACTTAACTCTCCCGAGTCTCAACCTTTTCATCCTTAAAATCCTGCAAACTGGTATCATGGGAGTACAACAATTTTCTCGTGCTAATATTAGTAAAATGCACGGAAAAGAGCAGACACACAGTAAATGGTATCTTTTATTATTGCTTCCATTTACCTCCTTAGGGAAGAAACCTTGTCTTATTTTTTTCTGCACCCATTTGGCCCCTGTGTATAGCACAGTATAGTCCCTGAAGTGAATAAAATTAGCAAAACTGATAACTCAGTTGGAAAAGATGACAAAGAGAAATGAATGGAAAAAGATAAAACCTTGAGAGGAGAAAGGACTCCTCTTCCTAACTCACTTCCTAACCTTATGAGACCAGCATTATGCTGATAACCAACTCCAAAGACATTATGAGAGAACTATAGAGCAGTCCTCCTTGTGTCGTTAATGTGGATGGCTGCAAAAATTATTAACATCTCAATGGATTCAGAAAAAGCCGTTGTCAAAATTCAGCACTGTTCATGAAAAAAAACTCTAAGTAAACTAGGATTAGAAGGGAGCTTTCTTGATCTGATAAAGGACATATGCAAAACACCTACAACTAACATAAACATAGTCATGAAAACTGAATACTTTTCCCTAAGATCAGGAACTGGTCAAATCATGTATCTGAAAAAGGACTTGTATCCAGAATATAAAAGAACTTTTAAAACTCAATAATAAGAAAATAAATACAGTTTCGTAAGTCATAAGTTGCTCAGTCATATCCGACTTTTTGCAACCCCATGGACTGTAACTTACCAGGCTCCTCCGTCCATGGGATTTGCCAGGCAAGAATAGTGGAGTGGGTTGCCATTTCCTTCTCCAGGAGATCTTCCCAACCTAGGGATTGAACCCAGGTCTCCCGCATTGTAGGCAGATGCTTTACCATCTGAGCCACCAGGTAATGAGCAAAATATTTAAATACTTAAGATACATGGGTGGCAAATAAATACATGAAAAAAGTTCAGTTCAGTCGCTCAGTCGTGTCCGACTCTTTGCGACCCCATGAATCGCAGCACGCCAGGCCTCCCTGTCCATCACCAACTCCCGGAGTTCACTCAGACTCACATCCATCGAGTTGGTGATGCCATCCAGCCATCTCATCCTCGGTCGTCCCCTTCTCCTCCTGCCCCCAATCCCCCCCAGCATCAGGGTCTTTTCCAATGAGTCAACTCTTCGCATGAGGTGGCCAACGTACTGGAGTTTCAGCTTTAGCATCAAGAAAATGTTTAATGGCTGTATTTATTAGGAAAATGCTAATTAAAACTGCAATAAGGTACTAGTACCTGCTGATTAGAATAGCTAAAATGAAAACTGGCAATACCACATGTTGTCAAGTTTGTGGAGCAACTATAACCCTCAAACATTGCTGCTGGGAATGCAGAATGGTACTCTGCAAAACATTTTTTCAGTTTCTTATACAGTTAAATTTTAAGGAGATTTCCCTCGTAGCTCAGTCAGTAAAGAATCTGCCTGCAATGCAGGAGACCCAGGTTCGATCTCTGGGTCAGGAAGACCCCCTGGAGAAGGAAATGGCAACCCACTCCAGTGTTCTTGCCTGGAGAATCCCATTGACAGAGGAGCCTGCAGGCTGCAGACCATGGGTTCGCAAGAGTTGGACATGATTTAGCAACTAAACCGCCATACAGTTAAATGCTTGCCACACCTGAAAAATCCCACTGCTGAGTGTTTACCCAAGTGAAATAAAAAATCTGTTCACACAGAAAC
This sequence comes from Aepyceros melampus, assembly GCA_006408695.1. Taxonomy (NCBI): domain Eukaryota; kingdom Metazoa; phylum Chordata; class Mammalia; order Artiodactyla; family Bovidae; genus Aepyceros; species Aepyceros melampus. Next base: position 86,770 of record SJXQ01006647.1, on the reverse strand, counting down.
TGTACACAAATGTTTATAGTGGCTTTATCTAGAATAACCCCAAGGCGGAAACAACCCACATCTCCCTAAACTGAGGACCTGATACTCAAACTGGGGTATGTCCGTAAATGGAATCCTGCTCTGCACTGAAAGCAGAGGACTCCTGGCGCAGGGGCACAGGTGAGCTCGGATGCGTGAGGCTGGGTGAGAGAAGTCAGACTTAAAAGGCTGCAAGCCGTGTGGTGCGTTTCTGTGACATTCTGGGAAGCGAACAACCAGCGGGACAGACAACAGCAGCAGCTCTCGGGGTGGGGGTGGGGTGGGTTTACTACATATGACGCAGAAGAATTCTTCGGAGTGTTGGAACTTCTTTGTATCTCAATTTAGGGACTGATGGGGCTGTATGTGTTTGTTGAAACATATACATTGTACAGTTATTTTCCTGTATGTAAACTGTCTTAATAATGAAAAAAATTAAAGCCCCAAGAGCAGATTAGTAAAGCTTTAAGATCTCCAGAGTAGGTGAGTGGCATGCAAATATGTACTGGACCTGGGAAATCCTGTCTTTCCCAGGTGTTTTCTCTGACCTGTCTTTCTCTCAGACTGCATCCCTGTCCAATCCAGGATTTGCTGTGGAGTCGCATCACCTCCCTGGAGCAGGGTGGCAGCCTCCTTTTGTATCCTCCCCGCCTTCCGCTGCTGCACGTGCTGCCCCAGGATCTAGGAGGGAAATGCCCACACAATCCCTCCTTTCAAGGGCGCCCCTTGGCCTTGCTGTGAGGTCTGAATCCATCCCATGGCCCAAAGGGCCCTCACGACTGGCTCCCCCAACCCCTCACTCCCCCAGCCCTTCCTAAGCTCCAGGGACACTGAACTACTTTATATTTGCTGCCCAAGTCAGACCGGTTCCACCTTGGAGCCTTTGGGGGCGGTCTGTTCTCTGTCCCAGGAACGCCAGCCCCATTTTTTCTCTATCTTCTCAACCTCCGAGGTTCCTGTGAGACACTCCGCCCAGAGGAGCCCTCCTGAGACAGAGCTGCACACCTCCTCCTCAGTGTGCCCCTTCTCACTTCTCTGACTGCGTAGGGTCCCTGCTGCCAGTGAGCACAGAGCCGCGAAGGCCTCCAGAGGCAGCAGGGCCTTGGGGATCTGTCTGCCTTGCAGAACCAAGTCCGTACTCTTCGCAAGAGGCCAGCCAGCAGAGCAGTGTTTGTGCTCCAGCAGGACGTCTACCTCTGTCCTGGCTGCTGTTTCCTAGAGGACCTCTCCGTGGTCATTCCCTTTTCTCCTGTTAGCCTTTCCTTCTTTCTCCACTGGCTCTTAATTCATGCATTTATTCGCTCATTCCACAGATATTTCTCAAGGCCCCCAGTCCACAGTGCCCCCGCCACACCTGCAGCTCAGTGCCTGGGCTGCTCTCCTTATGCTGCACCAAGCTGTGTCTCCCTTTGCCATGCCCCCCGACAACCATGCATAGCCATTTCATGTCCCCTGAGCCCTCCATTCCCAGTGCACGCAATGCCTGTATTGCAGTGTCTTGCAATGGGTCTTGCAATGCCACCTCTTATTCCTTAGGGAGCTCCTTCCATGTGGGACTTTTACGAGTCTCAGGTTGATGGCACCTGGCTCTGGTGACAGCTCACGATAGCGCATAGCATATGCTGAGGTGCAGAAATTACTAGTTGAGTGTCTGAGTGACTTTCACATGACTTGTCAAGGTTGATGAGAAGCGGTAATGTGTGTAAAGCAATAAGCATGCGGCCCGGCAGGCAGCAGGTGCATGGTAAATGTACATGGTTGATTTCCAGTAAATTCCATGTGATGGCATATCTCACAAATTAGAGCTGATGTTTCCTTCCGTTGTATTCTGTGGCTTTTTTTCCCCCTTGATGCATCACACATATAGTTGGGAAAGAGAGAGAGATGAAAACTGCATTGTGTTGTCTTTCCTGAGACACAGGACCCAGATGTCCTGGCTTCATTGCCTGGTAACATGGGTCTGGAGTCAGGAGACGTTGGTGCCAGCCGGGTACTCTGCCAATAGCATGATGTGTGATCCTGGCCTTCTCTGGACCTCAGTTTCACCATCTGTAGTAGAAACTCAGACTCTGGTTTCCACAACCCTTATAGAGCTATGCTTTTGCAATAAGGTCCAGAGCCAATAGAGATAAACTTGGGTTTGCTTTTTGTTTTGAGATTATCTTTGCTTTTTCTACTTCCCACATCCTTTCTCTAGGAGAGCTGAGGGTTCATCAGATTGACTTATAATAACAGAGAGCAGATGTTCAACAAATCCCTTAGAACTTGATATTAACTACATTTTACAGTGTACCTGTGGAGGAACTTAGGTATGTTTCACCCACTTTTGAAATTTTCTGCCAAAAATGGGGGAAGAAAATGAACATGTATTACTTGCTGGCTGTGTGCCAGTGTCCCAGTGGAGACGTTGTGTGCCTGTCCACATCGAACCTCTAGAACCCCATTCTGGGGTGGCCAGTGTTATCCTCATGTTTTGGACTTGGAAAGCAAGGCCAAGAAGGAGGAAGAAGCTTTTCCAAAAGTTGGAACAGCCAAGTGATTGGGTGTTTGAACCTACTGCTTCCTGGCTCCAACACCTGGATAGATCAATGGAACAAAATAGAAAGCCCAGAGATAAATCCACACACCTATGGACAGCTTATCTTCGACAAAGGAGGCAAGAATATACAGTGGATTAAAGACAATCTTTTTAACAAGTGGTGCTGGGAAAACTGGACAACCACTTGTAAAAGAATGAAATTAGATCACTTTCTAACCCCATACACAAAAATAAACTCAAAATGGATTAAAGATCTAAACGTAAGACAAGAAACTATAAAACTCCTAGAGGAGAACATAGGCAAAACACTCTCCGACATACATCACAGCAGGATCCTCTATGACCCACCTCCTAGAATACTGGAAATAAAGCAAAAATAAACAAATGGGATCTAATTAAAATTAAAAGCTTCTGCACAACAAAGGAAACTATAAGCAAGGTGAAAAGACAGCCTTCTGAATGGGAGAAAATAATAACAAATGAAACAACAGACAAACAACTAATCTCAAAAATATACAAGCAGCTTATGCAGCTCAACTCCAGAAAAATAAATGACCCAATCAAAAAATGGGCCAAAGAACTAAATAGACACTTCTCCAAAGAAGACATACGAATGGCTAACAAACACATGAAAAGATGCTCAACATCACTCATTATCAGAGAAATGCAAATCAAAACCACAATGAGGTACCATTTCACACCAGTCAGAATGGCTGCGATGCAAAAGTCAACAAGCAATAAATGCTGGAGAGGGTGTGGAGAAAAGGGAACCCTCTTACACTGTTGGTGGGAATGCAAATTAGTACAGCCACTATGGAAAACAGTGTGGAGATTCCTTAAAAAATTGCAAATAGAACTGCCTTATGATCCAGCGATCCCACTGCTGGGCATACACACCGAGGAAACCAGAATTGAAAGAGACACGTGTACCCCAATGTTCATCGCGGCACTGTTTGTAATAGCCAGGACATGGAAGCAACCTAGATGTCCATCAGCAGATGAATGGATAAGAAAGCTGTGGTACATATACACAATGGAGTATTACTCAGCTATTAAAAAGAATACATTTGAATCAGTTTTAATGAGGTGGATGACGCTGGAGCCGATTATACAGAGTGAAGTAAGCCAGAAAGAAAAACATCAATACAGTATACTTACACATATATATGGAATTTAGAATGATGGTAATGATAAACCTGTACGCAAGACAGCAAAAGAGACACAGTTGTATAGAATGGCCTTTTGGACTCTGTGGGAGAGGGAGAGGGTGGGATGGGTTGGCAGAGTGGCAATGTAACATGTGTGATATCATAAGCGAAATGAATTGCCAGTCCAGGTTTGATGCAGGATGCAGGATGATAGAGACTGATGCACGGGGATAATCCAGAGAAGGGTGTGGGGCGGGAGGGTGGAGGAGGGGGTCGGGATTGGGAGTTCATGTACACTCATGGCTAATTCATGTCAATGTGTAACAAAACGAATACAGTATTGTAAAGCAAAACAAACTAAAAAATAAAAATTAATTAAAAAAAAAAAATAAAACAAAAACCCAATAAAAAGTCTAAAATACCTAGAAACAACCAGTCACTGAATACTTGGGCATAGAAAGTAAGAAGCATGAACTCTCAAATAGCCTGTCTAGTTTAAATCCCCCCTATACCCGCTACTAGCCTTTCTGTCTTGGGCAAGTTCCTCAATCTCCCTGGCTTCCATCTCTTCATCTGTAAAATGGGTATAACAGTAGTCACTACCTCCTAGGCTGTTGTAAGTATTAAATAAGTTAATTTGCATAGAGATTTTATGGGAATGCCTCCCTGGCACCCTGGTTAAATATGCAGTAAGCACTGAGAATTATTATCATTGTTATTGTTGTTGTCAGAGTTATTTCAATCCAAGCCTGGGATCTGCCGGGTTTCTGTTGGCTTCTGTGCTCTGGAGGGCACTAGGTGGGTGGCAAGGGATGTCCTTCTGGAGACTGTCATCATAGCTGCTAGGCTGCGGACCAGCTCATGTGACTCATGAAGAGGAGCAACGAGGCGCCTGAATCCTGCTTGGCCTGAGAGCTTTTCCTGGAGTAATGCTTGATGGTTGCTGGAGCGGGACCCTGACAATGTATAAACACCTCAGCTGTGGAGACACTGCCTCCCCTGCTCTGGCCCCTTCACCCCAATCCATCCCCTCCCAACCCTGGTCCTGCTCTGTCTTAAGTGCTTAAGTGCTCTGTGCGGCTGAGCCCAGGAAGTGCCCTGCTTATTCTCCAGGAGAGGAAGGGCTTTGCTCAGCCGGAGGTGGGGAGGGTGACATGGGAAAGGCAGAGCAGGAGATCTTGGCGTCCCCAGTGAACCAGGAAGTCTGAGGACAAGAGGGGCCAAAAGAGATCATTTCAGACCAGTTCTCCAGCACTATACTTTTCCAGTACTTTGGTCACCTGATGTGAAGAGCCAACTCGTTGGAAAAGACCCTGATATTGGGAAAGATTGAGGGCAGGAGGAGAAGGGGGCACTGACTCAATGGACATGAGTTTGAGCAGACTCCAGGAAATAGTGAAGAACAGGGGAGCTTGGAATGCTACAGTCCATGGGGTCCCAGGGAGTCGGGTAAGACTTAGCAACTACACAGCAATAGCAACTCCAGCATAGGTGGGACTGGTTGCATCACTCCCTCCTCTGATCATGTTCCTTCATTCCTGGTTTGCACTGGGCCAAACAAAGTTAATACATAATATGATTTTGACAATTATATACCATTGACTAATGTTGAACACATAACATTCCAGGCGCTGTTCTAAAAACTTCCTAATTGTTATTTCATTTAATCGTCACATTAAAACCCAGTGGATGAATTCTAGGATTATCTCTATTTTGCAGATGAGGAAACAGAGGTGAAATAACTCACTCAGGGTCACATAGATGTTGCGTGGCAGAGAAGGGACTTAAGTCCAAGTAGCTGGGCTTCAGAGTGGCTGTGCCATTGGCCTCACAGGAGACAAAGGCAGATCAGTTCATCGTCGTCTCATGCCCTTTTTCAGCCTCCATAGCCCTGAGGATAGGCAAGGCTCATTGGCCTAGTTTATAACTGAGGGGGACCGGAGCTGTGAAATGACATACACGGCCCGGTTTACACATCTAGTTCAGAGATTAAATTGGAACTCAGATCTCCTGGCTCTTACGGCAATTTACTTTTTCCCTGCCCTGGGCTGCCTGTACATGTGTTAGTACCTGGGTGTTTGTGCGTGATCACAGGGGACCATGGGTGTGCACATGCACGTCTGTGTGTGCTCAGAGGCACCCATGTTTCTCTGTGTGCATGTCTGTGCTTGCACATGGATGCATGGGTGTATGTGCATACAAGTGTGTGTGTGTGTGTGTGTGTGTGTGTGAGGACGGGGTGGGTGGCTGCTGATAACCCTGAGGGTGGGTGGGGGTCTCACCTGAGACCTCAGCATGCATCCTGGCTCCACCACCAGGGTCCTAGGGCAGTACCCGTTTCCTTTCCCTCTTCCCAGCCTCAGTCAGGGTGAGTGATGGGCAAGGAGGGTCTCAAAGGTTCTGCCCTTCTGTGGCACTCTCCGCTGCTGACAGGCCGTAGTAAACAGGGAGGGGATGGGCCCAGGGAGGCTGCACCGAGGAGGTGCCCCGAGAACAAGATGTTGGCACCAAGACAGCCGGCCAGAGTGGGGAAGTGTGGGCGGGGAGTGTCATTCATACGCCGACTGCCCTCCTGGGCTGGAGTCCAGGAATAGCTGTGGTGAGAACTACATTTTTAAAGTGGGTCTTAATGTTTTTCACTGTTGGAAAATATGCCATTATGGGCATTTTTCTCCTCCAAATTCCTGGACTGCCATGCCCCCCGAAGCTCCCCTCCCACACTGCTCACTTTATTTCTCTCTGACGAAGCCTGTCTATTTTTATTCCTGCATGCCACCTCCGTCCCTTGACTGCACACGGACGAGCCAGCTCAGGTCTTGCTGCTGTCCGTCTGTGTTGGGGACACGTGACCGGGGCGATGTGACTCGGCTCACGGCTGGGCAGTGGCCTGGGGACCCAGCCTGTGGCAGATGGGGACAAGGTACACAAGTGGGCCCAGGAGGCTTCCGGGGCTGTTACTGCTGCTCCCCAGTCCTCTAGAGGAAACGTGTAGTGACGGTCAGCAGTGACACACTGGTGGCACGTGGCCTGGGCTTCAGAGAGACGCCATCAGCTTCAGCTCACTTCTTCCTTTCCAAGTGCACAGACCTGGACAGGCTCCTCTACCTCTCTGTGCCTCCTTTCTTATGAACGAGAAGTGAGATGATAAGAGTAATGAAAATAATACTGAGAACAGCAATGAGATGCTAATGAGATAATAGTACCTGTGCACACTAACTCCAAGCAGAGCCCAGCAGCCTGCTCACTGTTTTTGAGATGCCCACAGCCTGACGATGCAGCAGGGAAGCCCCCTGCTACGTGTGCAAGGCAGTGAAATCCTGCTGTACAGAGTCCTGTAGGGAACCAGGGGCTGGTAAGCAACACTCACTCCTGCTGGGAGCCAAGGGAGCTTTTCCAGGGCTGCTCTTTGAAGAGTCAGAGTGAGTTGATGAAACAGAGAAGAGACCTAAGGACATTGTAAACAGAGGTGTGGAGAGCATGAACCCAGTCACCTGGGGGAGTGCTTGGGGCGGGGTAGCGGGGGAGCGTGATGTTGCTAGGATGGAGGGAGTATCAGGGCTGGTGTGGGAGAACAGACTGGAAAACAAGGACCAGGTTGTGATGGGCCTTCAATGACAGAGTTTTTCCTGGGGCATTGAAACCCTGCAAGATTTTAAACTGTGCTTGGATCTTGGAAGGACCACTCTGGGTACAGTATAGAAGGATGGAGCAGAAAGGAGAGGCTCGAGGCAGGGAGGAGGCTGTGGAATAGTCCAGAAGAGGGGACTATTAGTCCCAGATGCCTGAGCTAGGCAGGCCTTGATAGATAAGTTCCTCTGAAGAGAGTTTGGATGAATGACTTGGAAAAGAGGAGACAGACTGTGTGTGACCTTGAATAAGTTACTCATCCCCTGGGGGCTTCAGTTTTTCCATCTGAAGCAAAGCCACTGAGATAGTCTCATGATTAATATCAGAGTTAGACTCCCAGCCTGGTTTCTTATAAGGTGAGTTACTTAACTTCTCAGAGCCACTGTGACTTTCATCCACAAAACAGGTCAACAGTAAAACCAGTCCCAAATTAAAAGAATCCAGACAAAACACAGCTTAGCGCCTGGCAGACAGCAAACCTACATAACTGGCTGCTCTCATTATTGTTGCTTATGGCTAATTTATTTATTACTATGATTATAATTTAGAATGTTCTCCTTCCATTCCACGATAACCAAGTATTTAAACAGAACTTCTCTAAGTTAGATCACAGTATCCATCCTCGTCCCCTGTGCTCTAAGCTGCTCCTGGAGTGTCTCCTCTTCATTGTCACATTGGCCTTTGTTGGACTTGAAAATCTTTAAAATGTCTCTGCCTGCTCTTTCTGGCCCATCTTCCCAATTATTTCAAAGTAGAAATGCTTAACAGTAGAGAATCTTGGCGGGGCACTAGGAATTCAAGGTGCTCACTCTTTGATCTCCTGGGTCTTAGTCCTGGTTCTCTTCCTTGGTGACACCGAGGACACTGAGGCTGGGAAGTTCTTCCCACCTCTCAAGCTTTCCCTACGTGGTTTTCCCCAAAACCCTGTGTCTGTCTGCCTCTTTCCCTGTCTCTATCCACACGTGCACACACACAGAGGCACAAAGGCACACACTCTGACTTTACTCTCTGTGTGCAATTCCGACTCCATCCGTGTCAGCCTCTTACCCTATTTCTTCCAAGTAGCCTTCTCAGATCTTTGCTCCCAGAAGGACTGACTCTCACCCCAGGCACTCTCACAGGGCTCTGCTTGTCTATTACAGGGACTACCATGTAGCGTTGCTTCTCTGCAGCTGTGCACATCGTCTCCACCCAGCGCGGCCCAAGCGCTGTGTGCTTCATGCTTGACTTGAGTTGAATCCAGCCCAGCTCCATTGTTTTACAGATAAGGACCCAGGGTTCCACTGAAAGGAAGGTGGGAGACCCCGCCATTCCCTTTCCCCCATCCCAGAGAGCAGTGGTGCCAGAAAGAAGACAGACTGAACTGCGTGTCTTCATGCATAGCCCCCCTGCTCCCCACCCACCTGCTGTTTATGTTTACCCAGGATTCAGGACAGAAGAGACCAGCGTTTCAGATAAACAATGGGAAGGGGGAAAAGTTTGCAGAAAGCCGTCTTCCAAGGAGGGGTAGAGCTGTGACTAGGGTAACCCAGAGGTTTTGTGACTGTGTAATTCTGAGTTCTTCCTCTCTTGTCCCCTCTGCTTCCTCTCTTACCTGCCCTGCTCCCTCCACACCTGTAGCCAGAACCCCATCACATGTGTAACACCCCAAGGAGAGAAGGATTCTGGGAATGGACTGTTCATCCCTTTCTGTGGGCTTCTGGCCTCTTCCAGGCCTGAGTTCCCTTGGCCTCCCCTAATTTCCCTGCAGCTTTGCTCTGCATGCCCGCACCCGAGGTTTGGTGGCTATGGTATATAATTTAGGCCCCATTTGCGGCTGGCAAAATATATAATGAGCGGTAGAAGCGGAGAATGATGATATTGTTGGAGACCGCTGTGGGATTGGGGTAGGAGCCGGGGGTTTTTCCTGTTTCCTCTTGGAACAAGGAAGTCACGACAGATGTGTATGCCCCGCCCCCGCAGCAGCCCTTCCCTGAGTCTGGGGCATGTGCTTCCTCTCCCTGGCGTCTGGGTCTGGGATATTGCCCTCTGCCATCAACTGGAGATGGCGAGAGCTTGGCTGAAGGACAACTGGCACCAGCAGGGCAGGAAGCAGAGGGATGGACCTTGAGAGGAGGCGCATTTGCACAAGCGCTGGCCCAGTCTCCACGACGCCTGCTCTCTAGTCAGAGACCTCTGAGCTTCCACTTGTTACAGGAAGCTTGTTGTTGTTGTTTTTTTTTTAATTCCTGTTCTTGCTAGAAGGATAAAAGTGTTGGGGCCTGCTTCTAACCCTCTGAGTCACCCTGAACAAATTCTGGGCCTCAGCTTCTTCATCTGTAAGGAAAATGATGCTGATAGTAAGGGTGGTGGTGATAATAATGAAGATGACAATCCTTGTTTATTGATCAACATTCCAGCGTGGTGAATACCATTAATACCCGCTTTCTCCAGATGAGAAAGCTGAGGCATTGGATGATTAGCTTGGCAAGATCATGGAGCTCCTACATGAGAAAAGCAGAATACCTTTGACAACAAGGATAGTGCAGTGGATTTTTTTTTTTTTTTTGCAGTGGATTTTTTAAACTTCCTTCCAAGTCTGAAAATACAATGGCAATCTAATTTTTAAAACTCCTGATGTTTTTTCATGTTTTCTCTTCTGTCTATACGTTGTTCCTCTGTAACTGGAGACACTCTTTCATGTAAGTTCCACCTATTCTTTAAGACTCAGCTCTTCCATGAGCCTCCCCTGACTTCTCCAGGTCTGGAGAGTCCTCATCAGCATCTGGGTCTCCACACTGTCTGTCCTTTATCCTCACACCTGCCAGCTCCTCTGTTCTCCTTTCCACACCAGTGCATGTGAGCTCGTGGCTGGGAGGGAGGCAGGGTTTTGCCCATCTTTCCCTCCACCCCGGTTTGGGCTGATGTTGGGGTGGACTGCCATTTGGCCCATGCTCTTTGTTCATCTGTAAATGATGAAGCATCCAATTCACAGTCTCAGCCCCAGGTAAGCCAGTCTCCTCTCTGTGCTGCTCGATCTACAGAGCATCGCAGCTTCTGTGCTCAGCCAAGTCTGTTGCTGAGAATGACTCTTCCCTGACCTCCTCTGAGAGAGAGGGAGAGACCTTGTAAATCTCAAGTCCCTGCCGAGTGCTTTGCCATATGCGCTCCTGTTTCTGTTCCCAGCAGCCTTGCAAGGCAGCAGCTCTTAGCCCTATCTTTGCGTCTGAGCCTGGGAGAAGCGAAGTACTGTGTCCAAGGTTGCATAGCTAACAAGGGGCACAAGTGGAACTTGAGCGTGACTCTGTCCGCCTTTAACATCGGTGCCTTTCTTCTCGTGACTTTATGTCCCACATAGAAAATTGCAAGATGTGGTGGGCCCTTTGGGATGCCTCTTCTGGACATGAGAAAGTGTTTAAAAAGTACAGTTTAGATTCCTAGATATTGGGATTTCTAGGCCATACCAGTGACATAAGCAGCTCATGGGATATGAAATTTGAAACAAGGACTAACCCGGAACACTCAGGTCCTTCAGTCCCCATTGAGATGGAGCGTTTGTCCCTGCAGTCATGTCCTGCATCCTCATTAAGCATTGGTGCCTTTCTTTTGGAGTGTACTTAAATGTCCCCCCAAAATAGATGCCTACCCTAGTTTTATTACCTACTTTGTACAGCAGTACTTTAGTCACGTGAAGTACACTCAGCGGTCAATTCCAGAGCCCCACCTCGTGTGGGATTAGACCTTCCCCCCACCCCCAGAAGCTCTGTTTCAGCAAAGGGAGATGAAACAGTCATTGCAGTGTAGTGATGAGAAGTATGGAAACATACAGTGAGTTTAAAGCTTTGAGTTGGAATCTTCTGACTTCAAGTCCAACTCCATTAATTGGCAGCTGTTTGAACCTTGGGCAAGTCACTTAACCTCGCTGAGCTTTTGTTCCCTCGTCTATAAAGTGTGATGCGAATGCCTCCCACAGGAATGGGGTGAGGATTAGATGAGATAAGGTACATACTGCACTTAGCGCAGCCTTGGGCAAAGAGAAGCGCATCAGTAAATAGCAGGTGTGGTGATGACAGTGTGTGTGCCATGCTTAAGGGCAGGGGGAAGGGGCGTCCGAGGAGGCCTCTTACAGGAGCTGAAACCAGAGCTGCCTCCTGAAGGGTCAGTGCGGATTTGCCAGCTGGCTAAGGAGAAGGGTGTTGGCAGTGGCCCCCTCACTATGAGCTCTGTCAACTGCTTTTGACTCAGACTCTGCCTTCTATTTTGAGAGGAGAGCAGTGGACTTATCTGAGAGCCACCTCGAAGGTTCTTTAGGATGCAAGTGATACCTTGTTGGAACTCTTACTGGAATTCCAGGCCACCAGAGGCCCCATTTTGCAGCTCCACTCTGAGCCCGTGTCTGGCCCTGATCAACCCCCACCCTCACCCACCTTGGAAATGCGGCCGATGACGAAACGGAGACTTGGAGCCACCCGTTTGTGGCTCCATCAACTCTGGAAGCAGATCATGGGAATTTTCTGAATCTGGGCCCCTGGCCAGAAGGCATTTATAATCAGACATGGAGCAATCATTAGAGCAGAAACAATAAATTACAACAGCACCGAGAGAACTCCCCAGTGCTGCTCCCGCGAGTGGGAGTCCAAGGAGCAGAATGCTGGCAGACCCAGGGCCACCTGCCCCACCACACACAGGCTGCGTCCCCAGACGTCTGCTAGCGAGCGGGTGCCGTGGTTCTGCCTCACACATGTGCGCTGCAGGGACCGTGGCGGTGGGGGGTGGGGGAGTGGGCGAGGGCAGCAGGGTGGGAGGGGTCTC
>SJXQ01006647.1:63765-74437 GCA_006408695.1 Aepyceros melampus | reverse complement strand
CTCCCACTAAAGCACCTTCAGAGTCTGGCCCTGGAGAGGTGTGGGGTCTGCCTGGGGAAGTGAGGAGTCAGAAGAACCAGAGATTTGGGAATCAGAAGACCTGCTAAGGGATCACGGCAAGTACCCCCTTCTCTCTGAGGCTCGATTTCCTTGTCTATAAAATGGGAATAATAGTCTTCCCCATCTTCAACTGGATAACAGTGAAGATTAACATGTTAAACAGAGGCAAAAGCCTGACACATACTAAGTGCTTCATGATGTCAGCCCTCCCGTAGCTCCTTCCTTCCGCCCTCTATCTCTGCAGTCCATATAGCAGCATTAGCCATCTGCAACTGTTTAAATTTAAACTCAGTTGAATTAAAACATTTCGTTTCTCCATAGTCCTAGCTCATTTCAAGTGCTGGGTAAGCCGACACGTGCCAGGTGGTCACTGCAGTGGGTAGCGCGGGTACGAGCATCCTCGTCATTGCAGAAGGTTCTGTGGGCCCGGGCTGCCCCCGATCTACCTATTGGGAGGAGTGTGGTCCAGGAGCCACTCATTGGACCTGGCTCTGGGGTCACAAGGATGACAGAAACTCTGCCCTGGCCCTCCAGAAGCATACCTTCCACCAGCAGAGATGTGCAGCGTGAGAAATGCCAAGAGACTGGGCCAGAGGAAGGGCATCTAAACGGTCCTCAAGGGAGAAGGTTCACCGGAGAAGGCCTGAGCCGACAGGTCAGGGCCGTAAGGTGGAGAGTGACATTCTGGGTGGAGCGGCGGGGGCACAGCAGCACTTCCACACTGTGTTTTAAGGGAAGCCACAGGCCCGCCAGGATCCACGGAGCAGGGACGCAGACCCGCCTGTTAGTGGGAGGGATGGCGAAGGCTCTGGGGCCACCCTTGATTGGCTGCATGACATCCCAGCATGTCATCTGTTACTCTTATCTGTCCTGTGTTGTCACCATAAGGCGGGCTTCCTGAGGGCTGAGACCTTTTCTCTTTTACTCAGGGCTTTATCTCCAACACTTAAAACAGTGCCTGGTACATAGGAGGGATCTGAACAGTGGACAAATGAGTGAATGAATGAAGGAATAGTTATGTGCAGAACAAGCAACTTGTGTTAAGTTTTAATTCCTTATTTGAAAAAATGGAGATGCCTTCTCTTTTGGAGTCCTAGAGTGTTCAAGAACAGGACAAACTTTAGAGGGCCTCCAACTCAGCCCTACTCAAGGCCAGACCTTTCTCTTCCCCTCACCTGTGGCCACACTCCTTGTGTTTCCTCCACCTGGACAGGTGAGCCGAGAAGACCTGGGGTCTGTGAGAGCCCCGGAGTCATCAGATGTAGGATCTGGTCCCACCTGTGCTCACAAGTTGCTGTGCGACCCTGGGTCAGTTTCTTTCCCTCTCTGGACCTCAGTCCTATTAGTAAAGTGAGAGACTTGGCCCTAGATCCCATTCTAAGTGTCTTGGGCCTTGGAGAGGAGGGCTGCCAGAGGGGAAAGACCTGGGACTGAAGCCTCAAGGTGTGTTTTCTCAGCATAAGGGATGCTGTGGGGAGTTGGGGGACCAGGGGACAAACATTAACCTCCATCCGTATGCCACCAGTTTTCGAACAAAGATTCGTGTGCATCTCCCTCCCATCACACTGTGAGCTGGGAGTCTCCTTTGTCCACCAGCCGCCTCTGAGGGCAGAGTGGTGGGAGGGGGATGGGGGGTGGGGGGCGGAGAGCAGGCCTGGTTAACCATCACTGAGACAGCAGTTCCCTTCCCTCCAACCTCCCAAACAGCCAGGGCCCTTGTTCTGACTCAGGACATGGAGCTGGGGCAGTGGTGGAGGCAGTGAAGAACATAGCGTTGATCCAGAAAGATCAAGGTGCAGATACCCGGAAAAATCCCACCCCCACCCCCCAGGAAGGGACCGCGCACTTTGCTCCTGCCTGTCCTAATCTCAGGGGCTCAAACATTGTCAGAGCCAACACTTCCCTCATAAATCACCAGCCTCCTGGTCTTTTTCTTCTTTGGCGTCTTCTGTCAGACACCAAAAGGCACTCAGGAAATTGGACCCTCAACCTCGGCTGACCGTGGCTCAGGATCCACCTTCCGGGAGGGAGGAGGGGAAGGTCATGGTGTGATCTCCAGGAACTGGGAGGGTCTGTGGCTCAAACAGCTTGCACTCCACACCTGAGTGCCCACCTGGCTAGATCCTGGGGAATCAGAGATGGGGGAGGATTGGTCCCCCATTACCCCCGAGCACTGCCGTAGATGCGACGAGTATGTGAAAGGGAGGTGACGGAGGGAGCGGGAAGTGAGCTCTGCACAGTAATCTGCTATTTTCATACTGGAGTTCGTGCAGCGAGATGGAATTTTGGCTCAAGGAAGCTGAAGGATGAGAAGCAGCTAGACAGATGAAAAACAGCAGGAAGGGTGTACAAGGGAATAGCATGTGCCAAACCCAGAGGCAAAAGAGGAGAGCCAGGGAAGGCTCCCTGGAAGAGAAGGCACCCCCTTGGAGTCTGATGGGAGGCCTGGGGAGAGGGCATTCCAGATAGAAGGATTGAAGTGGGCAAGGGCACGGGTGTGTGAAATGCCACAGGTGTGTGAGCATGGGTGTGTGCCAGGGCAGGAGCAGGGAAGGCCAGCAGTTTGGGATTGGCAAGCCAGTGGGGAAGGTAGTTCTCACGGAAAGTCTGGCATGCCGCGCTTGAGTTCTACTCAAAGATCTGGAAGTTTGTTGCAAAAATTTAAGCAACAGGGAGCTATAGACAGATGGGTATTTCCAATGGGCTCCTCTGATTGCAAAGGAGCTGGACAAGGAGAGGCTGGAGGTGAGGAAACAGGTAAGCTGTTGTTGGTGTTGCTCAGCTCCAGCTGCTCGCAACACCCAGAGTGCCGGCACTGGAGCATCATTCATGTGGCATAGCCCTGTCCAGCCCACTCATGAGCACCCGTGCTGAGGCAGGCCCTGTGCTGGTCCCTGGCATGTGCAGGTGAGGCCTGACCCCCAGGCATGCCTCCAGGGAGACGAGCACAGCTGTATGGAGCAGAAGGCAGGTGGTGGTCCCAGGTGCGGTGATACTGGTGCTTCAGTGAGGTTCAAGAGCACAGGAGGGAGACTAGAGTTTTCTGTCCATTCAGCAAGCACAGGGTCAGTGCCTGCTCTGTGTGCTGCACTCCAGGAATAAAAAGCTGAGCAAGTTGCAGAAGTCTTGGCTCTTGAGCTTACAGTTTATTGGGGGATAGGGAGTGTAGGGGCTGATAAATTCCCAAGCAATTGCAGTACTCTTTGGGGAAGGGTGTGACGAGGGGACAGCACAGCACAGGGTGTGGAAATAGCCAGGAATTCAGGGAAACAGTGACGGGACTAGAGTGAGTGAGGTGTGGAGACACCTGGGACTCGGTGTAAGGAGGTTCACTCTCTCAGGATCATGCAAGTGTAGGCTGGGCCCCTGCGAGCTGGGGCCTCTGTAAACTTTGTGCTCTCGGTGCCTCATTAGCCTCACCTTAGTCCTGGCCCAGCAGGGGAAAATTTGTGTCTAAATAACATGTAGGCTGAGACATCAGGTTGAGCAGGAATTCGATGAAGGGGAGGTTTTATGGAAAGAGCATAATTGGTAAGGGGAATAGTCTATGCAAAGACCCCGAGGCAAGAGGTGCCTGCTCAGGGACCTGTCAGTCATCTGGTCTACTAGCCAAAGGGTCAGAAAGTGAGGCTGAGAGGTAGCCAGGGCCTTATACACTATAAGGGAGTCAGCATGAAGTTCCTGAGGCTGAAGGTGTTTGGCTGAGCAGAACCCAGGCAGATGAGAGTGGGAGAAGTGAGCATTCCTGAGCTCAGAGTGAGGGCCTGAGGGACCACTCAGCCACAGAGTCATCAGACTGACCCAGCTGGGTGTTGGGTGCTCTTACCAAGCTGTGGGTACCTGTCTTCACATTGGCTTTTTGCTGGAGGATTTGACTGGGGACATCTCAGAATTTAAAGGATAAAGGAATCTAAATTTTAAGAGCCTTACTTACCCTATCTCCTGTCCTTCCCCCTCCTATCAGTTCAGCAACCATGTCTGTGTTGTTGGAGGGAGAGGCAGTCTTTTCACAGACTCATGGTCATAGATTATGGGATTTGGAGATAGTGGAGATAGGGAAGGTAAAACTGCGAATGCCAGATGTAAGGTGTCTGGTATGTCATTTCATTTTAATCCTCAATGTATTCATTAAAGGTAGCCATTATCATACCCACTTTAAAGATGGGAAAACTAAAGCTCAGAGAAATTTGCTAGCTTTCTCCCAGGTCATAGATCATATTATGGCAGAGGCAGGATTTGAACTCAGGTTGTTCTGATTTCAGCTACAATAATCCTTCCTTTGCACCACACTGCAGCCAGGGCCTATGTCTACACTTCAGTTGAGTTCAGTTCAGTTGCTCAGTCATGTCTGACTCTTTGCAACCCCATGAACGGCAGCACAGCAGGCCTCCCTGTCCATCACCAACTGCCGGAGTCTACCCAAACCCATGTCCATTGAGTCGGTGATGCCATCCAACCATCTCATCCTCTGTCATCCCCTCTCCTCCTGCCCTTAATCTTTCCCACCATCAGGATCTTTTCAAATGAGTCAGCTCTTCGCATCAGGTGGCCAAAGTATTGGAGTTTCAGCTTCAACATCAGTCCTTCCAATGAACACCCAGGACTGATCTCCTTTAGGATGGACTGGTTGGATCTCCTTGCAGTCCAAGGGACTCTCAAGACTCTTCTCCAACACCACAATTCAAAAGCATCAATTCTTCGGTGCTCAGCTTTCTTCCCAGTCCAACTCTCACATCCATACATGACTACTGGAAAAACCATAGCCTTGACTAGATGGCCCTTTGTTGACAAAGGAATGTTTCTGCTTTTGAATATGCTATCTAGGTTGGTCATAACTTTCCTTCCAAGGAGTAAGCGTCTTTTAATTTCACTTAGTAACTGTATAACCTTCTGCAAGTGGTTTGTTCTGAGTGAGCCTCAGTTTCCTCAGTGGTAACATGAAGGGGCTAGACTCGATAGACAAGAACAAGACTTCTCAAACTTTGCTCTGCACGGGGACCCCTGGGGACTTCAGTAAAATCTGTATGCTCATTCAGAAGAACTGAGGCCGGGTCCAAAGAGGCAGCCTTTCTGACAGGCTCCCAGGTGAAGCCAATGCTTCTGGTCCATGGACCAGCCCTGGAGTGCCAAGCTCTGGACCATCGCCTAGGGGCCATCCAAAGACTGACTCCTGCTGGGGAGAAGAGCAGAAGCGCTTCTCACACCAAGATCATTCCTGCAAATCCTTTCCATTCCATTCAGCTTCTGGGCCGAGGTCAGCATAAGTAGAACATCTCCTGCTTTACAGAAGAACCAGAGGCTCAGGGAGGGCTCAGGGCTTGTCCACTCCTGGCGATGCCCGGCCGGTGCTCTTCCCCACACTTCTGACTCTCGGGGGGCTCTCTCCCGTCTGCAGCCTTCTCTTCTAGGACCTCCCAATGGGGACGGCCCCACATCTCCCCTCGTGGGGAGGGCCCTCCTGATGAAGAAGCAGCGCCCTGAATGCATGCTGGGTCTGCAGCCGCTCCTCCCCTGCTGCCTGTGGGGCCTGAGAAGGGTGTGGTCTCTGGAGGGAGGCGCTCATGGAGAAGAGTAAGCCTCCCCCCTGGGAATCTTGTTCTCAGGCACTGCTGTGATCATACTCCCAGCCTTGGCTTCGAGTTTGTTGACTTGGAAGGTAGAAGGCACCGGAAGAGTGGATGTTTGAGAATGGATTTGCAGGCCTCGTATTTACCTGTATTGTCAGGGAGACGGGGTTGCAGGACTGAGTCACCCAGGGCAGGAAGGCTGCACCTGGCACCTCTGGTGGTCTGAGCCCACCCAGCCTCAGGGCCACTGTTCACCCGCGTCAGGCCTCCACTAAGGCCAACTCAGCCCCTGCTCCCACCGTAGTCCAAGCTAGTCTCCTTCCTGGATTGCCGTTCTCAACCTTTGTCCTTCCAGGCTCTCCAACATCCTTCCAGGGGGCTTCCCCTGCTCCCACCTCTGCCTGCCTTCTCTGTGAACTCGGCCCCCATCCAACAGTCCAGCATCTGCCTGCCATTGTACCTTGTGTGTATATGAACTTCATGGACTTGCTTGTGGGTGGATCTTGGTTTCCTTCCACTTCCTGAACCTGGGGACTCATGTTCAAACGGCCTCTGCCTCTCTCAGCCGAGCACACAATCATCACTTAGCCTGTTAGGATGGGGTCGCTGAAGCACAAGGAGCTGGAGGAGGGTGGGAACAGGGCAGAGAGGTCTGCACCTGCAGCCCGTGGTGCAGCGTGCCCTAGGGAAGGCACCTTGGCCTCCTTCCTCTATAAATATGTTTGGAAGCTGTGGCCCACCCTCCACCCACTTCACGCTCCCCAGTCCCCCTGTACACAGGGCTGTGGGATAGCAATGGCTGTACCTCTCCACTGGGAGGGACCTGCCATCCTGCTCTGGGAGCAGCTGGCAGCTTCTCAGTGCCCTGGCAGGCTCAGATGCGGCGTGGGTGGTGTGCAGGGGCGAGGTCATAGAAGGACAGGCTGGCCTCGGTCTGCTCGGGCCTCAGTGCTGCCGGCAGGGGCGCCCTGTGCTCTTCTCCAGATGTGGGCACACCTCTTCCTGGCTCCTGCAGCCAAGGAAGGGGCCATGCCTTGGCTATGGGGCAAAATCACAGAGAAGGAGCGCTCAGGCCCTCTCAGTGCTGAGTGGCTGGGTATCATCCAGGTCCTGAGGACCCTGGGGAAGCAGCATCTGGTGCCACCCAGATAGGCACCCAGGGCCCTTCCGTTCTCGACCAGTTCCCACCATCTCCTCCTTGACCCCTAGCTGGGGTGGGTGCTCTTGGAACCCCAGATGAACTGCCGGACAAATGGTGCCTTCAGAGCAGTAATTTGCCTGCACTTTTCCCGAAAGAGGAAAAAAGTAACCACGTATAGAACACGTCAACTCAAAGCCTCCTCCCATTCTTCCACTTGCACAGCTGCTTCTTTCAGTGAAAGAAGGTTCTTCAGGGTCTCAGCAGAGAGCCGGTGCTCCCCTGCCTGGAGGTGGGAAGGGTGTGGGGAGCCTCCCCTACCCCCCGTTGTTAGTGCTGGTCCTTTGGTGACTAAGAACCTGCGGTGGCAAAAAGGGCAAGGCTCTTCCTGTGACCAGAGGCAGGACTCGGGCTCGGTCTGGGGTCAGGGTCAAGTGTCAGGTTGTGACCCCAGATGGCCTTGATTCCAGGGAAGTCATCTAACCCAGGAAGTAACTGAATCTTTCCCTTAATATTTCCAGCAAACCGACCTGGCCCTTTTGAAATGTCAGCCTCCCTACATCACAAAGTAGGACAGAAACCTCTCTTGATTCCAGTTTTTATTGGCCCCCACCTCCAGTTTCTTCTTCCTTCCCCTCAAAACATCCCTGTGCCACCTCTGTTTTCTCACACATTCCACGACAACAGCATGGAAACAGACTTCAAAGCCATACCGGCACTACACAGAGCCAGCTTTCCTCTTTAAGAAGAATTGGAAAAGCACTAGGGAATTATTAATAGATTGAAAAGGGAATGAGAAAGAACAGGGGTTTGAGGGAGGACTTTTTGTACTTTATATTGAAATAATCCTGGTCACTATTTTGCTTTATGAGAGTCAAGCACTGATCTCAGAGTGAAAGGGGAAAATACCTGCCCTGTAGCAGCAGCAGCAGCAGCAGCAGCAGCAGCAACTAACACTTACTAAGAGCTGATAGCCTCCTAAGTTCTATCTTCTGGGAATTATTTCATTTAGTTGTCACTGAACACAGTCCAGAGACGTAGTTACCCCCGCTGTCCACACTGCAGATGAGGCTGGAGCCTCAGGGCCTGATTGAGTTTAGATTAGATCTCAGAGGGCACGGGAAGAGTCAGAGCCTCTCAGCTTATTACCTTCGCAATAATATCTAAAATAATGTTTGATCAAATATCTGAGTATCCAGCCAAAAGTAACACAACACATTAGCATCACATTCCTTCCCGTCTGAAGAATCAGTGGCAATGAAAAACCCCTCTCTCAGCTGTCTTGTCAACATGATCCTCTGGCAGCCTTGAGGAATAGTCAGAATGGGCAGGATTCACTGTTTCATCCTGTAAACATGCTGCATTGAGTTCTGACTTTGCACGAGGCCCTAGGTTAGTCTAACAAGTCATCTGTAATCCTTTCCCTCCTGAGAATTCAGTGGTGAAGACAGACGTTGAATGAACAGCTACCCAAATCTATCATTGTGTTTCCAGGTGGTAAGCCCCATAAAGAAGTAAGACAAGGCGTATGGGGACAGCTGGCATAGGACCCAGCCCAGGGTCAGGATTGGAGGGGCCTTCTCTGAGGAGGGGACTGCAAGGTCCAAGCTGAGACCTGAAGGATGGGCAGGGACCATGGTGGAGGAGAAGGTATCAGGCCAAGGAGCCATGTGTATGAAGCCGGTGAGGTATGAAAGGGTTTGAGACTGAGAGAGAAGCTGGCAGTGAACACAGCTTGTGCAAGGGAGGGAGGTCCTGTTTGAGGCTGTAGAGGAAGGCAGAGGCTGAACCTTGAGCTCTCTAGGCCCTTCCAGGATCTCTACCTTCAGCTGAAGGGCACTAGGGAGCCCCTGAAATGTTTGAGCAAAGGAGTCACATGAGCAGATTGGTCCTTTTGAAAAAGTGACCGTCACTAGACTGCAGGAAACAGACTGGAGGTGGGTCAGAGTGGATACAGGGAGACCTTGGGAAATGACTCTAGACTCCCAGCAGGGAGACCACAGGGACTTAAGCCAACGCAGCACTGTGCAGATGGACAGAAGAGGATAGATCTGAGGAACGTTTAGGAGGTCAGATCCACAAAACGTCATGTTTGTGTAGATCTGGGAAGAGCAGGGAGTGATCAAAGCTGCATGCGATGATCCCCATTTGATGAATGGGCAGCTGAGGATCAGGGACCAGCGATTTGCCCCAGCCTGTGGACCAGCACCTTCGGGGCTCTGCAGCCCAGGCCTGTTGTGCTCCACCTCTGTCTCACTTCTAGCTGGCTCTCCTCCGTGCAGCTGAATTCTCCCTGGTGCTAATAAAGCTGAGGCCTAGGTTCCGTTTGTGATCCATCTTGTCCATTCCAAGTTCTTGACCACAGGCTTCAGCCCTAACCCTGGGATTAAGCTGCGGCCTCCGCCATAGACTAAGCAATCCCCATCTGGCTCCAGAGCAGGCCCTGACCCTGGCCACCCACTCAGGCCTGGTCTTGGCCTCTGGTGGAGTCCTGCCCAGGACCCCTTGATTTTGTCATCCTCCAGACATACAGCGAGCAGCTGCTCTGTGCCCAGTACTGGGCTAGTGACACTCTAGCCCCTGCCCTGTGGTCAGTTCACACTGCTGTTTATCCAGGGAGCCAGAAGAGAGTGGAGATGCCAATAATCCCACCGGCTAAATGGAGAGCTGATGGCTGTAGTACAGATAGCAGATAAGGCGTGACTTTGCCTTGGATCTGAATCCAGCCCTATTAGCTTTGCAGCCGTGAGCAGCTTACCTTGCCTCTCTGAACATGTTTCCTCACTGTCAGCTGGGAATCCCAGGCCGTACTTTTCTAACTGAGGTGTGGATTAGAGATATTGTTTGTATAGGGTATGTTGCACGCTTAGTCATGTCTGACCCCCACAACCCCATGGACTGTAGCCCGTCAGACTCCTCTGTCCATGGGGATTCTCCAGGCAAGAATACTGGAGTGGGTTGCCATGTCCTTCTCCAGGGGTATCTTCCTGACCCAGGGATCGAACTGGGGTCTCCTGCATTGCAGGCAGATTCTTTACCAGCTGAGCCACCAGGAAAGCCCACTATAGATATGATATCCTTTACTATAATAGATTTGGGGGGTGTTCGAGGTGACAGCCAGCATCTCCGGGCATTGAGTCAGTATTTCCAGCACACTCCCTTGTACAAAGTCGGTGCTTTGCAGGTGAAGGTCATGGAGCCAGGGAAGGTTTCGGAGATGATCGGCTTCACTGACTGCCACACTGTTGAGTTCTCAGGAGCATCTTTGCACCATCCAGCCCACATCATCCAATCAGTTTTAACATCAAGGGGATACAGCCAACACGTACCACCCAGTGAGTTTCAAAATGGAGTGGACACAGCACCGTGTGGGTGAGTGGGGAGAAAGCCCCCATCAAGAGACTCCATCTGGGGCACCAGGAGGAAGACAGTGACTCTCTGTTTTCTCTCTTGAGATGAACACTGTGCTGTCAGGCTGGTGTGTGCTGAGAGGAGACCAGGAAGGGATTAGCAAGCTTCTCAGCCTGCCAGCCCTCCCACGGGTTTGTCTTCCTGGACCGCCAGCCCTGGAGGCAGAGGGAGCTTGTGTTTTAGTATCTTTAGAGGTCATCATCTGCAGCCTGGAAATGCCTCCACTTCTAGAAGTCTGTCATAGGTCAGACTGACCCAGCTGTTGGTCCTGGCTGATCTTTCATGCTTGGGGAGTGCAGAGATGGGAGATACGGAAGGGTTTCACAAGCTCCGAGCACAGATGAAATGCTGAGGTCCAGTTCAATAAGCACTCAGCGAGTGTGTGGCCGGCCATGTGCGGTGCCAGGGCTGTAGACCTCAGCGGCATCACTAGATTTCTGAAATAAAACCAGGAGTGTCCATGGTCGGCGCAGGTTGGACAGTGGGAGAGGCACTG
>SJXQ01006647.1:0-58661 GCA_006408695.1 Aepyceros melampus | reverse complement strand
CCCACCCCGCCCGCCCCCCCCCACCCCTAAAACAAACACAGTCGTTGCCAGAGAGCCAAAGGGGCTTGCAATGAAAAACAGGTGTCTCCCAGAGACCTGTCAGCCATGGCTGTGCTGCCGCTCAGGGTCACCGATGTGGAGCAGGGGAGGGGCGGTGGTACTGCAGGGTTCCCCCGAGTGTTTGGCTCCCAGAGCCTGGCACGGGGCGCAGCGGCCACTTCATGCCCTTGTCCCAGGAGGCTGTGACTCCCAGGACCGCCCCTCCCAAGCCAGCAGGGCCAGGGAGCTCTGGTCCAGATAGGCCGGCCCTGAGGAGACAGCTGAGCATGACCGCAGGCCTGGCCCTGTTCCCTCTGCCCTGCCTTACCTGGAGTTCTGCTCCAGGGAGTGAAAGCATGGATGGCCCAGTCACCTGGCCTTCATCATTGCTTAATCCAAGCTGTGTGGGCCTAAACTTAATTTTTCCTTTAGAGTCTTATTTGACTCACCTGTAAAATGGATCAGTAAACAGTCTCTCAGTGGGTCGTGGAAGGAGACTGGGGGAAGCCTCTTGTGTGTCCGCTTGTGCAAGTGAGCCAGCGCAGGGCCTGGAGTACAAAACACATAGATTATTAAGAGTAAGCCCCGTGCCTCTGGCTCTGAATCCATCCCTGAGGGACTGTCTGAACTCAGGCAGGCATTTTCAACTCTCTGGAGCCTTTGGGAAGAGTCTCTAGCCTCTGACCGCTTCCCTGACCCCCTGAGGCCTGGCCTCCTGCACAGGTCACTCCGTCTCTGGCACCTCCCAACCTCTGTGTGCGATACTCCTCAGCTTGGAAGGCTTTCCCTGTGTCTCACTCCTTTCACTCCCAAGATGTGCTTCCTGAGCAGCTGTTGCACACCAGGGGATGTTCCAAGGACTCCGAGTACACCTCCGCACAGACCCTGCCTGCCCCAGGCACCCCTGTTCTGCCCACCCTGCCCCGTGCTTTATCTGACTGTATTGGGGGAGCTGCATGTGAGCCTGTTCTCCCCATGACCGAGCTGCTGCGGGGAGGGACCACATCTAACCAGGTCTGTACCCTCAGCATGGTACACAGAGGGTCACGTCTGTCTGTTCACCACTGACCCCCCAGCATCCAGCCGAGGGCTCGGTAGGCTCCCAACCGACTCAGCTCCCTGCTGGCCCCTGATGGAGGGGGTAACTCCATCTCCATCCTCCCTGCAGGGCCACTTTGAGGTTCTGCTGACTCAGTCTCCCCATCTCCACTGTGGAGGCCCAGCCAGATGCCCTGGAAGATTTGGCTGTGGAGGGAGAGAGGGTGGGTGGGTGCCGGAGTGGTCGTTGATATTTATATTGGAAGCTGGTGCCTTGCACACCAGTGCTCACCCTGATTTCAATTATCCAATTGCACACTGCTGCTAAAATTGCCGACAGGCAAGCACACTGGCTCCAAGTCCCTTCCTTCATTAATTCCAACCGTCCATCACGCAGCGCCCGGCACCCTCGCCATCCCGGATGAGGCCTGCTCCTCTCCTCGGCTGGCCCAGCAGAGTCTGTCGGGGTCACCAGGACGGGAACCCGAGAGAAGAGCTGAGGGCAGGAAGCGCCCTAGGAAACACCTCTGTGACTGTGAGCCGTCTCGGGTCAGAGCCCTCCCCTTCCTGATGCTCTGGTGTTGGCCTCACGCCTGCATCCCTGGGGCTAGTTCTGGCCTTCGGAGGCCTGGGCCAGGAGTCACTTCGGTAAGGTGACCATGAAGGAAGGCTTTTGTGGTCACTGGCTGGCTTCAGGGACACAGCCTGGGGTCGGGGCTCCCAGCTCCACCTGCCAGGTGCCGAAGTTTTTCCAAAAGTGAGTGACTTGCCCCCATTTTCAGTTATCCAGGTCCTGCTATAGGTAGGGTTTGTTGGGAACATTGGAAATACACAAGAGTCTAGAAGCCTGGAGACAGGAGTTTTAGCACTTTCCTGAGGCAGGAGGCCATGTGGGGTGGTGGAGGTGACACAGGATAGACAGGGAGGAAGGGCTGTGTTCCAGCCTGGCCTTGCCATTCAGTCATCTGCTGAACTTGAGCAGATTGATAGACTATGCCTCAGTTTCCTCGTTTATAAAATGGCAGCGAGGATGATATGATGATTAAAAGGTAACATTTGGCAGTGTAGGCATAGAGGAGGCTCTGTCTCCTTCTCCCCCTGAGTTCCTTTACTTCTGTACTGCTATTCTCCAGATATTTTCAACCAGAAAGGACATGTCCACTCTGCTCCTGGAGCCAGGTGGTGGGGCAGCGTGATGGGAGAGAGGAATGGGAGAGGGAAGTGGTAACTCTGCAGTGTATCTCTTGCTTTGATAGGAGCTCACATTCATGGGGTGCTGGCCACCCTGTAGGTTCCCACCTGGGTCTGCACTGGATCTCAGGGAACAAAAACACAGCCACTTAGAATTTCACCTGTTGAGACTTCCCTGGCAGTCTGGTAGTTAAGACTGCACGCTCCCACTACAGAGGGCATGGGTTTGATCCCTAGTTGAGAACAAATATCCCACATGCCACAGGGTGTGGCAAAAAAGAAAAAAAAAATTCATCCGTTAAGGCCAGGTGGGAAAGGAGGACACCTGGTCTGAACATAGTGGGCACGGTAATGCCAGGCCAGCCACCAGCTGGATCCGCCAGACCAAAGGCATCCTAGCGGGCGTCTCTCTATCTTTAACAGTGTCACTTCAGTTCAGTTCAGTCCAATCGCTCAGTCATGTCCGACTCTTTGTGATCCCGTGAACTGCAGCACTCCAGGCCTCCCTGTCCGTCACCAGCTCCCAGAGTCCACCCAAACCCATGTCTATCGAGTCGGTGATGCCATCCAACCATCTCATCCTCTGTTGTCCCCTTCTCCTCCTGCCCTCAATCCCTCCCAGCATCAGGGTCTTTTCCAGTGAGTCAGCTCTTCACATGAGGTGGCCAAAGTACTGGAGCTTCAGCTTCAGCATCAGTCCTTCCAATGAACACCCAGGACTGATCTCCTTTAGGATGGACTGGTTGGATCTCCTTGCAGTCCAAGGGACTCTCAAGACTCTTCTCCAACACCACAGTTCAAAAGCATCAATTCTTTGGTGCTCAGCTTTCTTCACAGTCCAACCCTCACATCCATACATGACCACTGAAAAAACCATAGCCTTGACTAGCTGGACGTTTGTTGACAAAGGAATGTCTCTGCTTTTTAATATGCTGTCTAGGTTGGTCATAGCTTTCTTTCCAAAGAGTAAGCATCTTTTAATTTCATGGCTGCAGTCACCATCTGCAGTGATTTTGGAGCCCAGAAAAATAAAGTCAGCCACTGTTTCCACTGTTTCCCCATCTATTTCCCATGAAGTGATGGGTTCGGATGCCATGATCTTCGTTTTCTGAATGTTGAGCTTTAAGCCAACTTTTTCACTCTCTCTTTTGCTTTCATCAAGAGGCTTTTTAGTTCCTCTTCACTTTCTGCCATAAGGGTGGTGTCATCTGCATATCTGAGGTTATTGATATTTCTCCCGGCAATCTTGATTCCAGCTTGTGCTTCATCTAGCCCAGCATTTCTCATGATGTATTCTGCATAGAAGTTAAATAAGCAGGGTGACAATATAGAGCCTTGACGTGCTCCTTTTCCTATTTGTCCCTTCAAAGTGTTCCTCTTTGCATGGGATCACTGGATACCTTACTGGCTTAGCCTGGCCAAACCCTGTCTCCAGCCCACAGGGCAGTTTGAAGAAAAGGCTGTGCGCTCCTCGGTGCTCATGGGTGGTGAGGAGAGATGGGGTCTGTGTCTAGAGGAGGCAGTGGGAGTGGAGCAGGGGAGCTACTGAAAGTGCAAGAACCTGGAGTCGGACCCGGGAAGAGAGGCTTGGGGAGGACGAGGTCACTTTCTCCAGATATCTGCAGGGCTGTCCTGCAGCAGAAGGGAAAGACCAGGTCACAGAAGCCAGAGCTGGGCCTGGTGGAGAAGCAGAGTAGAAGCAAGGAAGAACTTCTCAGGGTCAAGCTGCCCAGCCCCTGGGAGCATTGATCAGCAACCTGCCGCAGAGGGCATGCCTGTGAGCATCAGTCACCTGGCCCTGTAGAAAGGCTGGGGGTTCTGGGGTTAGCCATGCTGCCTAGTTGTCCTGAGCTCATTCCTGCTTTGTGGTCTCAGGCTGGTCATTTCCCGGCCATGACCGTCCATCCTCTCCCTGACCCGTGGTGGGGTGGTAATGGTTAGGGAGCGAGCAATGTGCCCTGGCCAGCCCCAGGACATGGCAGGCCTGGGTAGAGGGAGTTCAGAGCCCAGCACACAGAAAGGCTGCCTTGGAGCCCCCCTACCTCCCCAAAGTGACCAGGGCGAAGCCCAGTGTCCCTTCTCCCCAGCCGTGAGCTGCCCCTTCAGCCCTCCTAGCATTTGGTAAATACCCTCCCAATGAGTTGGAGCTGGACTGCTCCAGGAAATTTGTTACAAATTGTTTTTCCACCAGAGCACATACTAGATTTTCCATGCCACCTCCAGCACATTTTCGGGAAATCCCAGGTGGTGGTGATGAGGGCTGAGACCCTCCAGAGAAGCCAAGGCCCCGGCAAACCAAAAGACGGCTGGGTTTTATTTAATCATAAATGCATATATGTCTCAACCTTTGGATACTGGCAAGGGAAAAAAAAAAAAAAAAAGCCCGGGCAAACCAAAAAAACACACACATCGCTTTACTTTGCAGTGTAATTACTCTGAATTCAGTTAAACCAACTTGCTGTAGCTAACTAGATTAGTTTACATCTTGTGGTAGAAAAAGAAATACAAATTACTTAGATTGCAATAAACCATGTTTTTCTAACTAAATAGATTAGTTTATATCTTGTGGCAAGAAACAAGAAGAACGGCTCAGAAATGCCTCTTGCTCCCTGCTGTCCCCTCGCTCGTCCAGGCAAGTATGTTTTCTATGTGAACTATAGCCCCTGAACCCTGTGCTTCCATCAACCCCCTCCTCCAAGAGATGGAAAGGACTGCGACTGGGAGAAAGAAAATCCAAACCACCTCCAGCCCAGCGGCCTTGAGGAGGCCAGAGTGCTCTTCATTTGTGTGAGCCACACAGATTCCATTCATTTTTATGGTTGCTTGCTTGCTGTCTGCCTACTCTGTGCTGGGCACAGAGCTGGGTACGGAGTGGGGCAGGCCAGCTCCACAGGCACGAGACCACCCCCACCCTGCATGCTTGTTTAAGGGCTTTGCTGTCACTGTTTTGAAATTCTTAAGAGTTTAGGGGGCCCTATGTGTTCATTTTGCACTGGGTGCTGCGCATTGGGCAGCTGGTCCTGGAGGAGAGACAAAGGATAGAGGAGGTAAGGGCCTGCCCTCTGAGAGCATGTGACCTTGCTGGGGACACATGGCACTCACAAGAACGCCTCATCTCTTTCTGAGGCAGGGTCCAGGTTGGACCCAAGACCTAGGCTTTGCCTACATGTGGCTGGTGTTTGTCAAATGATATTTGTCATAGAGAAGTGATGGTGTATTGCCCCATGTGATTCCAGAGGATTCTTCGGCCTTTTTTCCCACCTGGAAATAAAAGACATTTGCCCCCTACCTTTGTCTGTATCTTTCTACCCTAAAATGACCTGGAGATGTAAACAGTGTATGCGTGCTCAGTTGTATCAACCTCAGTTTCGTCATCTGTAAAATGGGGCTGTGAAGAGTACCCACCTCACACATTAACGTGAGGATTATAGCAAGTATCTGTAAGTATTTAATAAGGTTAATTATTATTTAGAGCATACCTAGCAGAAGAAATGGTTAGAGCAAAGCCAGAGTGGTGATCCACCGACTGTCGCCTCAGGAGGCTGGACTGGAAGATGGGGCTGTGGCGGCAGAAGAGGAGGCAGAGAGGTCGGGAAGCCCTCCCACACTTCCAGCCCCTCTCTGCCAGCTTCTGCTTGTGCCCTCAGCCTTGTAGAGTGAGTCTGCTCCTCCTGTCTGGAAGCTGCACTTAGGGTGGAGCTGGCCAGGGGATGGCCTCCTTGCAGAGCAGGCATGGAAAAGGGAAGCAAGGGGCAGAGTTCCAGAATATGGGGACTATTGTCCCTAGGACTGCCTCAGAGGGAGGGTGGCAGCAATCGGAGTGAAGGCCAGAGGAGCTCAGAGGAGAGGAGACTGCGTGAAGCGGGAAACCAGGGCTGAGACAGGAGGAGACCAGAGGCGGAAGAGAGGTAGGAGGTGGGGCCCGAGCCCAGGAGCTGGACAGCACACTGTGAGTGCTCCTCAGACCATCGGGAGGGAGGCAGTCGTGGGGGGCGGCTAGGGCCCCACTGACAGGCGAGGGAGCTGAGGCCATGAGACTGAGACGGGCCTAAGTTCACACAATCAGTGATGTGACTCCAAAGGATTTTGTTTTTCTGCTCTTAAAAAAAATGATATTAGTATGTGTTACTACAGAATATGTAATCTTTATAAAAAGCAAAAACAAAAAATTAGAAAATTCTACCATCTAGGGAGAAATGTCAATAACCTCTATATGCAGATGACACCATCTTTATGGCAGAAAGTGAAGAGGAACTAAAAAGCCTCTTGATGAAAGTGAAAGGGGAGAGTGAAAAAGTTGGCTTAAAGCTCAACATTCAGAAATCGAAGATCATGGCATCTGGTCCCATCACTTTATGGGAAATAGATGGGGAAACAGTGTCAGACTTTATTTTTGGGGGCTCCAAAATCACTGCAGATGGTGACTGCAGCCATGAAATTAAATGATGCTTACTCCTTGGAAGGAAAGTTATGACCAACCTAGATAACATATTAAAAAGCAGAGGCATTACTTTGCCAACAAAGGTCCGTCTAGTCAAGGCTATGGTTTTTCCTGTAGTCATGTATGGATGTGAGAGTTGGACTGTGAAGAAAGCTGAGTGCCAAAGAATTGATGCTTTTGAACTGTGGTGTTGGAGAAGAGTCTTGAGAGTCCCTTGGACTGCAAGGAGATCCAACCAGTCCATCCTAAAGGAGATCAGTCCTGGGTGTTCATTAGAAGGACTGATGCTAAAGCTGAAACCAATACTTTGGCCACCTCATGCCAAGAGTTGACTCATTGGAAAAGACCCTGGTGCTGGGAGGGATTAGGGGCAGGAGGAGAAGGGGTTGACAGAGGATGATATGGCTGGATGGCATCACCAACTCGATGGACATGAGTCTGAGTGAACTCTGAGAGTTGGTGATGGACAGGGAGGCCTGGCGTGCTGCGATTCATGGGGTCGCAGAGTCGGACACGACTGCGCGGCTGAACTGAACCATCTAGTGGGATAACTGCTGTTCAGTCGCTCAGTCATGCTTGACTCTTTGCGACCCCGTGGACTGCAGCATGCCAGGATTCTTTGTCCATCACCATCTCCTGGAGCTTGCTCAAACTCATGTCCATCAAGTCTGTGATGCCATCCAACCGTCTTATCCTCTGTCGTCCCCTTCTCCTCCTGCCTTCAATCTGTTATTAACATTTAATGAGTATCCTTCCAGACTTTTCCCCATGCCCATTTGCATCTCTGTGTAGTGCATGTAGATGAATATTTAACTGTAAAAGCAGAATTATTACTGTACATACTGTTTAGAAACCTCCTTTATTCAGTTCATCATGTATCAAAAACATCTTTCTACTCCAGTCAAAATATATCCGTGGTATATTTAGTAACCACAGGACACATTTAGATTGTTCCCAAGCTTCCATAGTCACCTAGGAGAGAATACTTATCAAGGTGACTTTTTAGTAAGAAAGGAAAAGAAATCAAGAAAATTTGAAGTGAAAGAGGCCGAAGCTCTAACTAGTCCCTCTTCCCTTTTCCCTTTTCCTGCACACACCCAGCTACCTTTCACCTGACCTGGCTTACCGGCTGAGTTCTAAGCCGGCATTGTGTCTCCAGTGAATCTTGCAATTACTTAACTTTATTGCTGGAAGGACTCTCACAGCTCATTTCTTTCAATCGGTTATTGCACAGAAGGCAAACAAGTTCAAATGAAACATTGTGAGTTTTCTCCTGCTATCTTGCTTTCTGTGATAAGGACTCCTTCCTCTGCTTTTCTCGTGGCCTCTGGGGCCTGTGATCTTCTACCCTCAGATGGATAAGGAGTGGGAACAAGCATGAGTGCACTGGGAAACCAACGACTTTCCACCCTGACACAGGGTAATGGCCCCAAAGTCAGAGGAAACAGGTTCAAATTCCTTCCCTCCTTATTTATAGGGTCCCGCTTCATGCCTGAGCCTCAGTTTCCTCATCTGTTAAGTGGGTACGAAACAGGGACTCTGAACGATGGTTGGTGAGCATATGGCACCAAATGGAATGGTACTCAACAGACAAGTTTTGAAGTTAGATACATGTTTCTATCCTCAGAGAATTTCCTCTGCGAGAAGTGGGCCCACCTGTTCTTGGTTAAATGTCCCCTCT
This sequence comes from Aepyceros melampus, assembly GCA_006408695.1. NCBI lineage: Eukaryota > Metazoa > Chordata > Mammalia > Artiodactyla > Bovidae > Aepyceros > Aepyceros melampus. The sequence continues at coordinate 50,271 of SJXQ01006647.1, read as the reverse complement.
ATTCAGTGGCTGAGGAGTGCTTAGAAGTCAGAACCCAGTGACCATAGACTCCCCTGTAGAAAGCTGTGTTAGTGGCCCGGCCCAGTGTTGTTGTTTAGTTACTAAGTCATGTCTGACTCTTTGCAACCCAATGACTGCAGGTCGCCAGGCTCCTCTGTTCATGGGATTTCCCAGCAAGAATACTGGGAAGGATTGCCCTTTCCTTCTCCAGGGGATCTTCCCAGACCAGGGATCAAACTGGAAGCTCCTGCTTTGGCAGGCAGGGTCTTTACCACGGAGCCACCTGGGAAGCCCAGCCAACTAATGAACAAATTCCCCGTCATGAAAGAGTTTCCAATAAGAACGAAAGCTTGTTTGCCACGGCAGCCTGGGCCCTGCAGTCTCAGCTGCTGGAGGTTGTGGTATTCCTGCCTGAAGAGCCACACTTTTGTATCTGGAACCTGTGTGTTATTGGAGCCAGACTCTGCCCATCTCCTCCCCACACCAGCGCTAGCCAGTGCTCACATGGGCTCTCTGTCCTGTGCATGCCCAAGATTCGTAAGCCGGTTCCAGGGGACAGTTCCTAACTGTCCGTGGAAGGGGCTGAAACGAGGCAGGCATGAGGTGTTGTGTTTCTAGGGCGATTGCGCCTGTTGCCAGAGGCGGACCGACAGAGCAAGGGATTGGCACTGGCAGCTCCCCCCCACTAAGCTCCTGACTGCCCGTGAGAGCCAGGCTAAGAGACGTGTTTTCTTTGCTGCATTATTAAGTTGTCTTTTGCTTTTAGGGTTCTGGGACCTGTCATAATACAGGCCATCCTCGCCAAGATTCTGGGCCCCTGTTCCTTTGAACTGCAAGAGCAGCTGTGGAGAAATGCTGCTTTCCCTGCAGGGTGGTTGACAGCTGGCTGACAGCCCCCAGCCAGGCTGCTACCAAGTAGGGTTGCAACAAAGCAAGTCCAGACTTGGGGAATCAGTCCTGTCCCCACAGGGAAGTTGGATGGAGCCCTGTCGCACTCAGACCCTATCACAGGGCAATAGAGCTGAGGACTGGAGGAGAAGGGCAGCACAAGGCCTTGATCAGAGAGGTATTAGCAAGGACTTCCCTGGTGGGCTGCTGCTGCTTCTGCTGCTAAGTCGCTTCAGTCGTGTCCAACTCTGTGCGATCCCATAGACGCAGCCCATCAGACTCCCCCGTCCCTGGGATTCTCCAGGCAAGAACACTGGAGTGGGTTGCCATTGCCTTCTCTGCCCTGGTGGTCTAGTGGTTAAGAATTCACCTTGCAAAGCAGGAGACGCAGGTTCGATCCCTGATTGGGGTGCTAAGATCCCATATGCTGTGGAGTAACTGAGCCCACACGTCCCAGCTAGAGAGTGTATGGGCCACAACAAAAGATCTCACATGAAGCAAGATCCCATACGCTGCAACTAAGACCTGATGCAGCAAAATAAATAAGTAAAAATATTCTTTTATAAAAAGAAAGGTTCGCACACCATGACCAAGGACATGGAGCTTGCTGCTAGGTAGCCCATGCTAAGTCCAGTTCCACCACCCACCACGTACTTGCTGTTGACCTTACCAAGTTCCTTCACCTTGCTGAGCCTGAGGTTCCTCATCTGTGAGATGAGGGAGATACTGATACAGTATCCACCTCCTACAGTCATTTTCAAGATGAACTGAGTCACGATCTTCTTTGATGCAAAGCAGTGAGTCCAGTGCCTGGTCTGTGGCAACCGAACTCCACTCAGATGTTTCCTTCATGGGGGTCTTAGTGCTGTAGGAGGGCCCTTGGGGGGAAGGAGTACTCAGAACTGGGAGTCAGGACACCTAATTTCTGATCCTGGCTCTGCAGCCATCCCTGGTATACCTCAGGCAAGTCCAAGCCACTTTCTGAGCCCTTGGTAACTTTTTCCTGGTGACAGAAAATTGAGAGATGGTGGTAGTGCTGTGATGACCTCTAGGCCCAGCAGTAACTGGGAGTGCCTGGGTCTAAGAATGGCAGGTGCAGGGGTGGGGGCTGGCAGGATTCCAGGGAGGATTGGATCTCCCAGTAGGGAAGCCAGCCTCAGAATTGAAGCTTTTCCTTGCACCTGCTCTTAACCCCTAAAACTGGCTCAGTGTTGAAGACATGTGAGGTATGCCTCCCAGTATGACTGTCTGATGCTTTCTTTCTCTCTCTCTCTCTCTCTCTCTCTCTTCTCTCTCTCTCTCTCACACACACACACACACACACACACATACACACAGCAGAGAGAGCCACGGGAGGCCCAAGGAACCATGCAGTTGCAGAACATTGATTCATTTCTGCCAGGAATGGGGAGGTGATGGCACTAACTCCCCAGGAAACAGGCCCGAAGAGGGGGGCTGAGCTGAGGGGATCTTCAGACATCTTCCGGTTTATGGGGCTAGTGCCACTTTTCAGCCCCAGCTGCTACTTGGCCGGGCCTGCTCCTCTGGGAAGCTGGTTCTCATTGCTCCTCCCACCATATTCTGCCAAGACTTGGACTCTTTGAGAAATGAAGGAGTGGAGTTTCAACACAGCAACTGGAGACTTCCTTGGCAGTTCAATGGTTAAGACCAAGCTTTCTCTACAGGGGGCAGGGGTACAATCTCTGGTCTGACAGCTAAGATCCTGCATGCTCTGTGGACAAAATAGAAAGAAAATGTTAAACTTAGCAACCATTTATGTAGAGCCTCACACTCTCCAGGCAGGAGCTGGGTACTTCAACATGCCTTGTCTCACTTAATTTGATCTTTCAAGCTCCCTTATCCCATGAATCTTCATCTGGGTCTCACAGTTTCTCGCTCCATCCATGGTTATTTGAGCCCCTTGCCCTCTCTTCCCCATTGACTGTGAGCTGCTCGAGGACAGGCTCAGCCCCTGGTCCCCCTTGTGTCTTTGCAGCCTCAGGCTCCAGCCTCAGTGTTTTGACTGGTTTCTGTTGAATTAAATTATGTTGAGTCAAATCTAATTAATCTGGAGGGAGGCTTACTGAATTTAATTTATGTGATTTGCAGAGTTAAAGAGTTAGCTCTGTTGGGAGGGAGGAGGGAGGAAATTATATTTTGAAAGCAGAGTATATAATATATGGAGGGCAATGCTTACTCAAGTGGAAGATTGGCACTAACGGTGGGGTTCTGGCAGGAGGCGGGTGTGATGGGGAGATGGACTGGAGCATTTTGTTGGAGGGAAGGGCAGGGATGCATGTTGGAAGAGAACGTCCACAAGGGTGTGGTGGACCCACATGGCTCTGGGACCCTCCACCCTGTGCCAGGCTGACCTGGAGAAGGAAGAGGTGATGACCCATCCTAGGCACTTGGTTGGGGAACTTTGTGCAGCCGGGGTTTCCTGTTTCACTGCTGTGACCACAGTAACAAGGCTTCCTGCAGAGGGTGAGGATTTGCCCCATAAGTTTGCCCTGAATGGGAAAGGACTTGACCTAGTGATGTCTTCGCCTACAGAATGAAGCCTGGTGTCCCCAGACCTGGACTCTTGCCAAGCATTGCACCCTTAGTTCCTCCTGCCCCCATGTTCCACTTCCTCCATCCCAGCCTTGAGTCACCCTATTCCCATCTCTTTCAGTGGCCTCCCTGACTCTGACCCATTACCACATCCTTGCACCCCATCCTTCTAGGTTAGACTCAGATCCCTCCTCCTCCAGGAAGCCTTCTCTCATTTCTCCACGCCCACCCCCAACCCCCTTCAGTGCCCTACTGTAGCTTCTTCTGTGTGTCGCATGCAGGTTTATGCTTAAGTTAGGTTTGGGGGGATTGAACTCATTTCCTTCCTTCCCCAGAGTGAGCTCCTTGAGGGAGCTCTGAGTCATGGGTTAGTCGTGGCGGGCCTGGCCCAGAGAGTGTGCGCAGTGTGGGGGAGGAGAACAACCCCAGGAAGTGGTGACCTGTAGCCTGGCAGGCTGCAGCCTCTGGTGCAGCAGGGGTTAATCAGGGGTCCATGTGACTAATAAATATTTACTGGGTGTTAAGTTTTTAGCCTAATGCGGGATTTAGCAGCCATTCTCATTTATGGTAATGAGAGGCATGTGCCACCCTGGGGGATTAGGGGAGGGAGCTCACTCCACCTGCCATCAGAGCCCCACCCCCCACCAGACTCAACTGGCCCAATCAGCAAGCCCCAGAAACCTCCTGCAGGTGGAGCTTGGCTTTCTATTGATTTTCCTGGGCTCTCCAATATAGCCTCTACTGCAGGCAGCTCCCAGCACCCCCTCCACACCTAATTCCACTCCCTCACTGTGCCTGCTTCTGTGCTGGGCACTGGGGGCACACCTGAGCAGATGCAGCTACTTCTTCCAAAGGAATCCCCTCATTTTTCATATCTTCCCTGAGAAATGATTCCCAGACCTTGTTCTTGCCCAGCACTTCACAGCTGGTCATCAAAACCCTGGGGAATCAGCTGGGGAGGAGGAAAGGCACAGCCAGGTCTTTGCAGAAGGCAGGCCCCAGGGGTGTGCAGAACCCTCCAGGTGTAAGGGTGCAGAACCTCCAGGTGTAGGGGTGCAGAATCCTCCAAGTGTGAGGGTACAGAACCCTCCAGATGTAGGGGTGCAGAAGTTCCCAGGTGTAGGGATTTAGAACCCCCCAGATGTAGGAATGCAGAACCCTCCAAATGTAGGGGTGTGCAGAACCCTGCAGGTGTAGGAGTACAGAAGTCCCCAGGCGTAGGGGTTTAGAATCCCCCAGGTGTAGGTGTGTAGAACCCCCCGGTATAAGGGTGTGCAGAACCCTGCAGGTGTAGGGGTGTGGAGAGCCCTGCAGATGTAGGGATGCAAAAGTCCCCAGGTATAGGGGTTTAGAATCCCCCCAGGTGTAGGTGTGCAGAAGTCCCCAGGTATAGGGGTGTGCAGAACTCTGCAGGTGTAGGGGTGCAGAACCCTCAAGGTGTAGGGATGTGCAGAACCCTCAAGGTGTAGGGGTGCAAAAGTCCCCAGGTGTAGGAATTTATAACCCCCAGGGAGAAGGCAATGGCAACCCACTCCAGTACTCTTGCCTGGAAAATCCCAGGGACGGGGGAGCCTGATGGGCTGCCATCTCTGGGGTCACACAGAGCCGGACACGACTGAAGCGACTTAGCAGCAGTAGCAGCAGCAGATGTAGAAGCGTAGAACCCTCCAGGTGTAGGGGTGCTGAAGCCCCCAGGTGTAGGAGTGCAGAGCCTGCAGGAAATGTGTTGCACACACTCAGGGGGCACCCTTTCACAGACATCCCAAGGCTGGAAGCTGAAATGGACAAATGCTACACACACGGAGATAGGTATGTGTGTGCTGTGACCAGAGGAAGCCCAGGGGCTGTGGGGAGTGGAAGGGCCCCCTCACTCAGCCTGGGGAGGCTTCTCCAAGAAAGCAGTCTTGAGCTGCAATGTGAAACCAAACAGAGAAGAGGGAATTGACATTTTAGGCAGAATGAATGATGTATACCAAGACCCAGAGGCACAGAAAAAAATCTGAGACCGTGATGTATTTGTGGCTAGGGTGGTGCTATTCAGTATAGTAGCCCCTAGCAGCATATGGCCATTTAAATTCATTAAAATTAAACAAAATTAAAATTCAGTCTTTAAGTCACACCAGCTACCTTTCAAATGCTCAGCAGCCAGGTGTGGCTAGTAGTGCTGATGGATTAAAGAGTTTCTCTCATTAGAGGAAGCTGGATTGCCCAGCACTGGCACTGGAGTGTAGAGTAACAGGGATCCCCAGAGAAGAGCCCACAAGGTCACTGGGGTCAGACCGCAAGGAGCCTTGAGTGATCCGTGAAGGACTCTGGGCTCCTTCCTAGGGGAGGGAGAGTCAGTTCTTCCCTGGACCTCCGTGCGCTGGAGCACAGAGGTTGCTCCTACATTCCACAGCCTTGTATGAAGTTTTGCTCTGTGCACTGTGTCCCTGGTTTACAAGAGAGGTATATGCCTAGGAGCCTGGCCTCTGGAGAAGGATCAGATGCTTCCTCAGAGATGTCAGGGCTCTGAGATTGCCAGGGTCTGTGAGCAAGCAGCAAACACAGCACATGTCCATCACACCACCCTGCCAGAAAACTCTCGGCGGAGGCTGGTCAGGGCCAGCACCAGAAGATGCAGCTTGTGGGGGGCTTGGTCAAAGTTCATGACAGTTCGTGAGCCACAAGGAACAGAGCAGCCCTGGGGAGCCAGCCAAGTGCGCCGTGTGCTGGGGGAGTGGGAGTGGGTGGAAGTGATCAGGAGGAGGACGTAGCATGGGAAAGTGTCTGTCTGTTTCTGGGCTGCCCTAGGCCTCCTTGCTGCACAGATCAGTTTCTCCCCTGTCACACTCAGCTCCAACGTCACCTCCTCTAAGTAGCCTTCCCTGATTCGTTAAAGGGCCCCAACTGCCCGTCTCCTGGATTTTGGCACTTGTCTGCTGCCATGTCGTTGTCCGTAACTCAACCTTGGATGCTTTGAAGACCCAGACCTGCCTTAACTGTGGTCATTCCCTGGCCTGACTGTGCTTCTCCATGAATCGGCCCCCACTGCTCCCCCTCTGCATCAGAATTACCTGTTTGTGTCTCTGTATCTGGGTCCCTGGTGGCTCAGCGGTAAAGAATCCACCTGCCAAGCAGGAGACCCGGGTTCTATCCCTGGGTTGGGAAGATCCCCTGGAGAAGGAAATGGCAACCCACTCCAGTATTCTTGCCTGGGGATTTCCATGGACAGAGGAGCCAGCCAGGTTATATGTCCATGAGGTCGCAAAGAGTCAGTCAGACACAACTTCATGACTAAACAGCAACAACCATCTCTGGATCCACCATTAGACTATGAACTCCTTTCAGCTCAGGGGCCGTCTCCTTCAGCTCCCTAATTGCCTGAACAGTTGAGTGAAGGCAAGAGCAGAGGGGTGGTTCTGTGTCAACCCTGCCTAGAAGCAGAGGACCTGTGGGCAGAGGGAACCAGGAGGGGGCCCAGGCGGGCAGGAGGAAGTGAGAGGAGGCAGGCCAGGCGCACAGCACCCTCCTCCTGCTGCTGAGCCCCTCTGCTCCGACCTGAGTGGCCTCCGTTGGGAGGGGCATCCTGTCTGCTTCCCGGGCTCCAGGTTTCCTCTGTGAGATGGACCCACTCCTCCCCCACTGCTTGACTGCTGCCCGAGAAGATCATGGCAGATCCCTTTATTTCTTGGGCCGGCCTTGAGGTAGAAATCCTTGTTCAAAGTGCCACTTGGTGACTCTCGCAAATTGTTCCTGACAGCTTCGCAGAAGGCCGGGCCATCTGCCTTGCCCTTTCGCAGGGCGGAAGGGGCTGCGAGGAGAGAGATTAGGTTTCCACTTCAGTCAATACTTTGATGTTCAAACTGTTTAATATTCATTAAGCCAGCCCTTCAGTTGTAATTGCAGTCATTACCCTCCCTTTTATGATTGTCCGTAAATGTTATGGGACAGGCGGGCACAGCTATTCTAATGATGGAGGGTTTTGATGATGGATAAAAGGTTGAATGGAACCCCTTCAAATCTGTCTCCTTACTCTTCGGTGCCTGCTTCCGCCCCTTTCTGCTTTCTTTAACGCTTAAAAGATGGTGTTTCGGATGAGAGGGAAGGATGGCTCCAGTAAAGTCACGGTTTGTTAATTTTACAGACACAAACATTGTCCTGTGGTCTCAGACTGAACCTGAACTCCCCCACATACCTGGACTCAGCCCTTAGTCAGGCACTGAGCCCTGACCAGCCACAGTCTCAGCCTTGACCCTGGCCATAGTCTGCACTGTTGGAACCAGGAGAAAAAAGCTAGGTTTTCACTCCCTCCATTTAGAGAACACCAACTGTTAGATCAGGTTTGGACCTTAGAGACCAGTGCTTTTGCTCTGCAGAGGGGTGGGGGCCACCTTTGGGGAAATACACAGATTTGGAATCAGACTTGCATTTAAATCCAGGCTCTGCCACTTTCTAGCTGTTTGATTTACTGAATGTGTCTGGTGTTTCGGTTCTTTCATCTATTAAGAATAAGGAATTATAATACCTACTAGCCAAGCCATTGTGAAGATCCTGTCAAATAACAGGTGTGCAGAGAGCATGTGCTCAGCCAGTGCCAATTCACAGGGTGAGACTGGCCCCTTGAATTCCTGTGAGAGCTGGTTGGCCCTATGCTAAGAACCCCAAACTTGCTTGGAGAGGTGGGCATTATGGGTGAGTCCTGTCATTGGAAGGGGAGGGTGCCTTTTGCCCACCTCTCCAGGCTTAGGTTCTAACAGTCCTCTCATGCACCCTCTTTTGAGCCCCCCAGGGTCACAGGTTGAGGTCACCAGGAAGCAGACTCTAAGACAGTTTTGTGTGCCCAGTGTTTATGAAGGAAGCCCTTAGGATCAACCTTTGGGAAAGGGTTGGAGAGGAAGCATCAGCAGAGGAGATGCAGGTTAAAGCCTTTCCATGGGGAAGTTTGGATCTGAAATAAGTGCCCGAGTCTTTATACACCTGTCTTGATCTGTCATTGAATGTGAGTGCTTCTAGAAGGGCAGGACCTTGAGTGAGGTGACTTTGCAGCTGAGGTGAGTCCTGAAAGGGCTGACAGTTCTAGCGGCAGTGCTAGCAGCTGGGAAGCAAGTCCTTCCTTCACTGAAGTGGGATCCGGAGCCGCATCACTCTCATACTCCACGACCAGGATTCGTGGTTGTCCCCAAGTGCTTCCCTTAGGATGCTATATCTACTCAGCACATATTGGCACATGTACAAACACACAGGACTGCCATTACACAAACTTGTTAGGCTTCTCAAAACCCTTTCTTTAAAATGCTCTATTATTACCTCCTCCTGAAAGCCTGCCTTGGTTTCTCTCCTTCACCCACCTATTGGAACAAATTGCTTTTCTCACTACTCCTAAGATTCATGGGGAGAATGCCAGGAAGGTGGACTTCCTTCTGCTGAATAGCAGAGCATTTTTTAACTGGCCTCGTGTGGAGTGGAGGGGGCCTTAGCAGTCAGTGTCCAAGTGACCGTGGCTGGTCCCCCCTGCCCTGCTAGTCTGTGAGTCCTCTAGGTCTCATTCTGAGTGACCTGCTTCCCCAGCTGTGCGTGAACCTCACAATAGAGCAGGGCCTGGGCCTTCTCTGTTTCTACGAGAGGATCCTTGCGGGCACTTGATTTGCTGAAATCCAAGTACCTGCCACGCTCTAGTGAGCAAAGCAGAAGATTCAGCGCTGTGAGAATAGGAACTCTGGCCTGGAGTGGAGGTCAGATGGAAAAAGAACCATAGCTCTGTGGAGCAAGTTCAACAACAGGGAGAAGTAGAGGAACCCCTCAGGGCCTGTCTCAGGGGCTTACCCCCCAGTTGGTTCAGTGTGTGCTTGAGTGAGTGGATGGTCAGGGCCTCTGTCTCCAGCAGCAAAGGGATAGACATACATGGTACAGACAGTGAAGATGTGCTGAATGAATGAATGAATAGGTTGAGTGAATGAATGACAAGCAATTAAAGAATGAGAGCCACTGAGTAGATTCCCAACCTCTTATCCAAAACCCTAGAAGCTGCATTTGTTTCAGAAGTCCGTACTTTTTTGGATTTTAGAGGGCAAACAAAGGTGAACATCCATGTGTTATTTAATACCTCACCGGGGTCTGAAACGCACCCATGATCAAACACAATCATTGTGCTGTGAAACATGAATATCCATGAACAGTGGGTTCTATCAAGATTCTGTAAAGTGAAAGTCGCTCAGCTGTATCCGACTCTTTGAGACCCCATGGACCATACAGTCCATGGATTTCTCCAGGCCAGAATACTGGAGTGGGTAGCCTTTCCCTTCTCCAGGGTATCTTCCCAACCCAGGGATCGAACCCAGGTCTCCCACCTTGCAGGTAGATTCTTTACCAGCTGAGCCACAAGGGAAGCCCAAACATATTGGAGCGGGTCGCCTATCCCTTCTCCAGCGGATCTTCCCAACCCAGGAATCGAACTGGGGTCTGCTGCATTGCAGGCAGATCCTTTACCAACTGAGCTATCAAGGAAGCCTCATGCAAATTCAGGCCAGGTTACCAAACACCTGTGGTTCTTCAGAGCTTCTTGGATTCTAAAATGCCAAAAAGAGAGTGAGGGCTCTACTATGACCAGCAGGTTCTTCCTAGCTTCCAAAAGTCCTCCTGACGATGCAGAGCACCAACCTCACCCGTGACTGGACCGCCCTGTGCCTCCCTGGCTCCCCTCCGACCCTGAGCTGGCCCCACTTCCCTGTGTCTTTCCTTTTTCGGTGTCTTTCCTCTTCCTCCGGGGCAGATCTCTGCCATCCTGAAGTCAGTGAAATGAGAGCCTCAGACCATTTCTAATCACATATCATTAGCATTCTAATGGCACCTGCTAAATGGGAGGGCAGTGGCTTTTATCATAGGGCAAGCCAGAGCAGCCTGGGCGCAGAGGTTGGGGGTGGCTGTGCCTGTCTTTGAGCCATCGTCAGGGCTCGAAGAAGACCATGTTCAGCATGGTCATAGCCCCTGATGGGCAGATTGCCTCCTCCACATCTCTCACCAATACCTGCCCAGGGTAGGAGACTATGTGATTCTGTGCAAGGATTCTTTCCTTCCTTCATCTGCTCATTCATTTACTCAACAAAAATGTCTGAGCACATACTATGTACCCACATGACTGAGTGTTGTGATTATTCAGTGAACTGGGTGGGGTGGTGTAGATACTAAAGAAAAACCCTTTTAAGAGAAAAGTAAATTTCAGTTATATATTTATTGTATCAGGTCAATATAATACTTTTGTTTTGTATAGGATGCTGTGTTTGCATGTGTTATTTTAATCCTTACCAACAAGCCCGTGAAGGAGGTGACGGCAAGGGAGTTCTAGGGAAGCAAAGTAGTGAACGCAGCATCTTGAGAGTGGTGGGCCACCGCCTCTAAGCTGTTTCTAAGCTGTTTCTTCCTCACATGCAAAATGACATTTATTTTAAAAAATGACATTTATTAGTAGAGGCTTCCATCTTGCCAGCCTCCCTCCTGGGTCTTCTATCTGCGGAAGCATCTATTCTCAGGATACACTTCTGAGCTTTCCTACTTCCTGGCCCAGTGAATTCCTCAGTCATCAAAAGCCATTCTGTGTCCTTCGGGGATGTTAGAAGCTGTAGAGTCATCTCTGCTGTGCTGTGCTTAGTCAATTCAGTTGTGTCGGACTTTCTGGACCTCAGCCTCCAGTATCCTCTGTCCGTGGAATTCTCTTGGCAAGAATACTGGAGAGGGTTGCATACCCTCCTCCAAGGGATCTTCCAGACCCAGGGATTGAACCCGAGTCTCCTGCATTTCCTGCATTGCAGAGAGATTTTTTTTTACCACTGAGCCACTGAGGAAGCCTGTAATACTCTGTGGAAGAAACACAAGCTGGAATCAAGATTGCTGGGAGAAATATCAGTAACCTCAGATATGCAGATGACACCACCCTTATGGCAGAAAGTGAAGAGGAACTAAAGAGCCTCTTGATGAAAGTGAAAGAGGAGAGTGAAAAAGTTGGCTTAAAGCTCAACATTCAGAAAACGAAGATCATGGCATCTGGCCCCATCACTTCATGGGAAGTAGATGGGGAAACAGTGGAAATAGTGTCAGACTTTATTTTGGGGGGCTCCAAAATCACTGCAAATGGTGACTGCAGCCATGAAATTAAAAGACGCTTACTCCTTGGAAGAAAAGTTATGACCAACCTAGATAGCATATTCAAAAGCAGAGATATTACTTTGCCGACTAAGATCCGTCTAGTCAAGGCTATGGTTTTTCCAGTAGTCATATATGGATGTGAGAGTTGGACTGTAAAGAAGGCTGAGCACCGAAGAATTGATGCTTTTGAACTGTGGTGTTGGAGAAGACTCTTGAGAATCCCTTGGATTGCAAGGAGATCCAACCAGTCCATTCTGAAGGAGATCAGCCCCAGGATTTCTTTGGAAGGAATGATGCTGAAGCTGAAGCTCCAGTACTTTGGCCACCTCATGTGAAGAGTTGACTCATTGGAAAAGACTCTGATGCTGGGAGGGATTGGGGGCAGGAGGAGAAGGGGACGACTGAGGATGAGATGGCTGGATGGCGTCACTGACTCCATGGGCATGGGTCTGGGTGAACTCCGGGAGTTGATGATGGACAGGGAGGCCTGGCGTGCTCTGATTCATGGGGTCACAAAGAGTCGGACACAACTGAGTGACTGAACTGAACTGAACTGAGGAGGCCCAAAATACTCAGCTGCCCTCAACTTACGCCATGTCTTTTGTTTATTGTCTCAACCCTGACACACAATAGACTGTAAGATCCAGGAGAGCAAGGATTGGAGTCTGTTATACATTGAATATCCCAATACTGGTGTTTGGCTCGATAGGGACTCAGTACATATTTGTTGAATTCTATGTGATGCCCTTCTGATGTCCCACAAATTTCACTTAGTGCCTAACCTCTGCATTCCCAGTGCTTTGTGTGTATGTGTAGGTCTTCGATTTTCCTGCAACCTCGCTAACTCATTGTAGGCTGGGAACTCTGGGAGCTGAATTAAATATCTCAGCTTATTTAAAAATCCTGATCCATGGGGGAGTCTAAGAAAAGAAAACCAGTATTGAATGCCTACTATGTGCAGTACTCTCACTGAACTCTCTTACTCAGCCTTCATGATGGGTCTTTTCAATTAGTTGCCATGATCCCTAGTTTTCAGATGAGGAAACTAATGCCAAGATGGAATTTCTTGTCCCCAAAATGGCAGTAGCAGGACCAAAACCCAGGTCAGTCTGAATCTGGGGCTGCATTCCCAAGCTGAGAGGTGGAGGCACCTCAGAGAGGGCACAACGCAGCCTGTGGACAGGATGCAGGTAAACCCTCCTGAGTTCTGTGGCCAACCCCGCCAGGCTGGCCTCTGTGCCCACTCTTGATACAGCATCTTTGGTAAGCACGTCCTGGCCTCTGAAACCTTGTCCACCCCCATCTCTCTGCCCGGGTCCCTGCTTGAATTCCTGGGGGCAGTGTAGGCAGTGTAGACCATGGCTTTATGGACAAGCGTGGAAAGGGCCAAACTCGAGGTCACACTCAGAGGGAGCCCTGGCGTGCCCATCAGCCCAGAGTGGGCTGCACCGCCTGGCTGAACCCAGAGTTTCTTTGTTAGCCTTGAGTCTCCACAGTCCCCAGCCCTGCCTCTCCTCAACCCGCCCTCCTGTCTGTAACCCCAGAGCCCCGAGCTCCCCATCCTCTCTTCCCTCTGGGCCCCGAGCCAAGCCTTCCCCGGCTCCCCTCTGCCAGCCTGTGAATGTCCCTTTGTGCGCAGCCTGACGTGAGGTCCTTCCTGGGGAGGTGTTATTTTAATATATGGAGGGCAGTCATTTCATTTCATAAAGATAGCTTGTTTGGAGGGGCCAGCGGCAGCCCGGGAGAGATCACACTTGACAGACGCAGAGACGGCCTGTGGTTTGGGGCTGGAGATCTCTGCAGCCCTGTGCCAGGCGCTGTGCCCTGCGAGCCGTGGCTGGAATAACTCCTGCTGCCTGGGGCCCAGGAACCAGGTAACTATTTTCCCTTCACTGGTATGGCAAGGCCCAGCAATGGGAAATCTGGGCAGGCTCCGGAGAAAGGCAAAGCTGAGTACAAGGGGGCAGGGCTGGCAAGTAAAGAGAGCATGGGTTCTTCTCCAGCTCCACCCTTGCCCCCTCCCCCATCACAGGACCTGTGGGAATCTCTGAGAGATTCCCATCAGCAGAGAGGATTACCCAAGGGCTTTCAGGCACTGTCACTGCAAGAGACTTCACTCCAGTGCGCCCCACCCCCAGAGGAGAATTCTGAAAATAAATGAGGAGTTAATTTCGCCTCCTGCCACCTTGAGCCCTGCAGCCAAGCCAGGGTGATGGACGGGGTGACAAAGTCTGGACAAGGTTGGTTCCAGGACAGGTCTGGTTTGCTGCCGAGCAAAACACCTGGTCCTTGGGGGTGAGTGAGACACGGAGGCAGCCTTACAGCTCCTCTCTGCAACAAGGATCCTTTCTCTGACGGTGGCGGGAGGGGCCAGTGGGGTCCAGGGCCGGGCAGTCCCAAGGCACCCACTGCCAGGCAGCCAGGTTGTTGAACTTGGAAGTGTGTCTGCTTCCCTCAGCTCAACAGGGCAACCCACAGCTCCTGGCAGTGCTCACGTGGAGTAACCGGATGCAGGCGGGGCCTTATGGGAACTCCAGTGAGAAGCGGGTGTTGGGCTGGGCGGACCACATGAGTCTGTCCGCTCTCCTGGGCTCATCCTCTGTGTCCAGGCAGGGGTCCCAAGCTGTGATAAGGATGATCCACTGAAACTCAGGTCTCTCTCTCTCCTAGGAATTCCCTGGAGAAGGTAAAATTGTCAGCTTTGGATGGGGCAGGAGTTACAAGAGCTGAGTTTTGTCTGAGGGCTCTTTGAGTTTCTGCCAGCCTCTTTAAGGTGCACTTTCAGATAACTCCTGAGACAAGTGGAACCTGGGCTAGACCTGGCTGCTGGATAATCAGGCAGGAGATCAAGAGCCTCATTCCTGTCCTTCCTTGGGCCTAGCCCTTTGCCCTGAGCTCTCCCTACGTGCTGTTCTGCTTCATTGTGGTCATGTCTGGCCATCGCCCTGATCTCGAGTCTCATCTGAACCGCATCTGTGCCACCTCTTTGCTGAGTGAGTGACATTATGTGCTCACTTCCACATCCACGTACCTTGTTTCCATTTTGTTCTTTCTCCTACTGGCGATGTCCTCCTTTACAACCGGAACTCTCATATACTGCAGCTGGGTGCAAAATTTATACAACCACTTTGGAGAGCTGGCAGGATTTACCAAAGGCAAGCTAAGTATACCCTTCAGCCTAGGATGTCCATTCCTCAGAACAAAACAAAACAACAACAACAAAAAACTTATTTATATTCACCAAAAGATGGTATAGCAATGTTGTTAACACCCCTGTTCTTAATAGCTAAAGCTACCCAAGTACCCATCCACAGTAGAGTGGATTCTCACAATTGATATGATGCAGCAGCAAGAGCAAGTGAACCACAGTTACATGAAATGATGTGAATGAATCACAAACAGAATATTGAATTGTTTTTTTTAAGAAGCTCCGTACAAAAGAGTACACACTCTCCAGTTCTAACCATATAAAGTTTAAAGACAGGAAAAATTAATCAACGGCTTTAGAAGTTAGGATAGTGGTTATGCTTTGGGAAACTTGCTTCTGAGGAACTAATGTTTTGCCTCTTGATCATGGTACTGGTTTGATGTCATCATCCAGCTATAATTGATGATTTCTGCATATTTCTCATGTATGTTCTATGTCAATACAATATGTTAAAAGTGATAGATTTAAGAAAGAAACACAAATAATAAATGCATAGCATCTGAGTTTGCCCTCACCCTGAAACTAGGTGGGATTACCGCGGTACCGTTGGTTCTGTGGTCACTGCCTGCAGTCTTCTGTCAAGGCTTTCTGGCACTGTATTCTGTAATTTTTGAAAGTTGTACGTGCCTTGAAGATAGTGGAGCCACCCTGTCCTCACCTCATCAGTGCATTCCGACCTGATGTCTAGCCAGTCCTCCTGCATTTCTTTCCTCAAGAACTTTTTCTGTCCCTGGAGTCTCCTTTGCCACATGCTGCTGCAGGCTGGGGATACCAGGGGCAGGGGCCCCAGGAACGCCCTCATGAAGTGACTAAGGGGGATTGACCAGTGAGGAATCCCGCTCCTTGGCCCCAAGAGGGACATAACTTGGAGGTTCACTTTCTCCATGGGCTCCCCAAGTTCCCAGTGGGACTAAAGAGATCCTCTCTTGGCTCTTCCCTCCCCTGTCTCAGTTCTTTGCTTTTCCGCCAGCTTTCCTGGCTTCATTTCGCAAATTTTAGCTCCTTGAGTACTTATCTCAGGGTCAGTTTTGGGGGAACCCAGAGTCAGGGAGACGAGACATCTGGCTACACTATTCACGGGGTCTCCTCCTAGCAGGTACCATGAAATTTCTATTGACTGACTAGAAAGACACACTTCCTTTTCTAATTCTCTGCATCATGCCTTCCCTTTCTGCAAAATCTCCTTCAGCATGCCTTTGGTGCTTCTTCTGCAGGGGCAGAATTGGTCATGTGTTTTGTGCAAAACCAGCAGGACACAGAGGTTCGAATATGCTTACTGCCGGGTGCCCTCTCACCCTGGAGCCGAATTCTTAAATGAAAGAAGTGCCTACACCCCCGGGGCATTGTGCTGTGTTGGTGACTCCTTGGTGTGCCAGCATCCGCCCCCTGACAGAGGGAGCAGCCCTGTTACCTGCTCTTATCGATTATGTCAAATGATCCACTACAGTCATAGTAGCTGCTAAGGCATGGGAGGCTCTTCATGACCCAGGAAGAAGCATCCTACTCAGCTCTCAGTCTTTCCAGCAGCCCCAAGGGCCCGCATTACAGATGCTAAAATTCAGACTCAGAGATGAGATGTGACCAATCAAGGACACACAGCTAGCAGACGGTTAGGACTGGATCTGGAACTGAGGTCTCTGTCCCCAGAGTCATTTTATGCAGTAATACACATCTGGCCTGATGGCAAGGGAAGTTTACACAAGGCTGTCACATTTGCAACGGATGTGCACAGGCAGTGTCACTTTTATTATTATTGTTGGTCAGCCCTCCACGCCTCGCAGCAGGAATGATCATTGCTCCCACTTTCCAGATGGGAACACTGAGGCCCAAAGAAGGAAAATGTCACACACAGGGGCTCACACTGAGGAAGCGGTGGAGCTGGGATTCAAACTCAAGACTCTCGAGTCCTGCCTTCTCTGCTGGAGACGTAGCAGAGACCCCTGTTGTCCTGCTCCTCTGATGCCCCACCCGCCCTGGCACTCTCAGACATCTGTCAAATGCTCAGAAAATATCTGTCACTGGCCGCTCCCTCTGGCCAGACATGTGGAAGCACCCCTGTCCTGTGTAAAGCCAGGAACTGGGATGAGGAGGACAGTTCCTAGAAAACAAGTTTTCTTAGGTATTTGAAAATTGCATATATCAATACAAACAACTGAATTAAATCATGAAGCAGAAAATAATAAAGAAATCAGTAAACTTATCCCCTCCTCCTGGGAACCCTGGGGAGATGAGACCATCCTCCGTCCGAGGAACCATCTGGCCAGAAACCATCCCTCATGAGCTCCACCAGACCCTCCACCGCTGACTTCGTGGTGGCTTGTGCAGGGTGCTCAGGACCCCAGCACTTTTTATATTGTTCTGAAGTAAGCAGAAATCAGGCCCTGCCTGCTGACCTCTTCTCCCCTCCCTATGCTTCTGGATGCCCTCATAAACTTTGAAGAGCTTTGCATGTCAGACTGCTTCCCAGGGCGCTGAGCTGGAGACACAGCTCATGCCTGCTGCTTCAGTGAACTTCCAGGACCCTGGAGATGGCCTGGACTCAGATCGCGTCTTCAGTTTCCTCCAGATTACGTGATTCCCCCTCCAGCTGTTATCACCTCCTGGCCATTCATCCACATTGATAAATCCGGTGGTCGTTTTTCAGTCCTTATCTTACTCAACCTATCAGCACGCCTGCCTTCCGGAAACACTTCCTTCTCTTACTTTCCAGAACATCACCCTCTTTTGGCCCTCCTCCTTCCTCACTGGACATGCCGTCTCTTCTCCTCTGCTACTTCCTTCTCCTCTCCTTGACCTCTGAATTTTGCAGGGTCTCAGAGGCTCGGAAGATTCCCTGGAGGAAGAAATGGCAACCTACTCCAGTATCCTTGCCTGGAAATTTCCCTGGACAGAGGAGCCTGGCAGGCTACAGTCCAGGGGGTTGCAAAGAGTCAAATGCGACTGAGCATGCTCACACACAGGTCTCAATCCTCAGCCCTTTTCTCTCTTATTTTTTTCTTTTTTTACAAGTTTTTAAGTTGATATGTTGCATTTTCATTTTTACTCAATTCAAGAATTTTTTTTTTTTTTTTGTTCCTGCCACTTGGTATGTGAGATCTTCGTTCCCTGACCAGGAATCAAACCCAAGCTCCTAGCAGTGGAAGCATGGAGTCTTAGCCACTGGACCACTAGCGAAGTCTCAAACCTTCTTTTCTTTATCTGCATGTTGCTGTTCTTATTTGTGTGTGGTGGAGGTTTGCGTTTATTTCTTCAGCCTGAATTCTCCCTTCATGAGAACTCCCTGATCTCAGATATCTGGTTTAATCTCCATTTGGATGGTGAACGCATGTCTCAGACTTAACTTCAAAACCAGTGGGTTCTCCCCGACACTACATCCCAGGCCTGATTCTCATCCTGCCTTCTCAGCTCAGCGGAGGGCAGCTCCATTCTGCCCAGTGTTCAAGCTGAAAGACTTAGGGTCATCCTTGAATGTTCCCTTTCCTTCATATCCTACATCAGTCAGCAGGTTCTGTAGTCTCCATGTTCTAAATATGTCCAGGATCTACCGCTTCCCACCCTTCTCTTGTCTAGCTGTTGTTGTTCAATTGATAAGTCGTGTCTGACTCTTTGCGACCCCATGGACTGCAGCATGCCAGGCTTCCCTGTCCTCCACTGTCTCCCAGAGTCTGCTCAGATCATGTCCACTGAGTCAGTGATGCCGCCTAACCGTCTCATCCTCTGCTCCAGTAGACCCACAGCCAAAGCACCAAGCCTGATTGCAGTCCCCTAACTGGCCCCTTGCTGTTGCCTTTCTCCCATCTGGGAGTTTGCAGTTCACACAGCACTTCACAGTCATTCAAAAAATTGTCTGATCAATTCGCACTTGTTTCAAATCCTCCACTGGCTCCCAACTTCACTCCTAGTAAAATCCAAGTCCTTAGTGAGGCCTGAAAGCTTCTGCCTAACCTGGCCCCAGCTACCCCAATGATCTCACCTCCTACCTGCCCCCTCACTCTAGCCACACTGGTTCCTGCTCTTGCTTGAACATACAAAGCACATTCCTACCTCAGGACCTTTGCACCTGCCATGGCCTCTGCCCTGAACCCTTTCTCCCCAGGTGGTCACGTGGCTTGTACCTCATTTTACCCAAGCCTCTGCTCAAATGTCACACCCTCAGAGAAGCTCTCCCTACCTCCACAGTAGCCCCCATTCCTTTCCATCTCTATACCTTGCTGTATTGTTCATAGCACCTTTTACCACCTGAGTATACATATGTTTATATAGATATACGTGTCATCTGTTCCCCCATTAAAATGTAAACTCCATGAGAGCTCGGACTTGGTTTTTGCTCATTGCTCTATGACCAGTGCCCCAGCCTGATTCCTGGCACCTTTCTACAGCTTACACTCCCTACAATGTCACTATGTGCATTGAACGCTATTCCGAATACTTTACTTGTAAGAATAACTTAGTCATCTAAAAAAAAAAATAAAAAATAAAATAAAATAAAATAAAAGCTCAAAAAAAAAAAAAAAAGAATAACTTAGTCCTCACAGCAAACCTACAGACTAGGTCCTCAATACCTCAGTTGAAGAACTGAAGCCGAGATTGAAAAACGTGCCTGATGTCATACAGAGCTAAGATGGAGACCTGGCTCTTGACCGCCGCACCCTATGCCTTTTCGTGGTCGCTGCTCCAGAAGTATCTGCTGGGTGGTGTAAATCCAGCCACTGAGTGGCTGCTGTGTACCAGACTCTGTGAATATCAAGGACAGCCCAGTAAGCATCCCAAACGCAGCAGCCCCCTGCCCGGACCAGTCCAGGACACCGGAGATCCTGCCTAGACTGTGGCCTGTTTAAAACTGCCTGCCACCGTTTTGTTCTTCTCCAGTGTCCACAGAGAATAATTATTGAATGAATCCGTGTGTGTTAAGGGACAGTGGAGAAGAAAACCTGTAAATTTGTTTGGGGGGTTCTCGAAGCTTCCTGGAGGATGGCCCTGTGGCTGAGCATTTGAGGAGGCATTTGGCAGGCCAGGGGCCTGAAGCATCAGGTCTGTGGACCTGTGGGCCCACCTGTTGGTGCTCCGTCGTCTGGGGTCACCTAGGCTTCCCTAGCAGCTGGAGCCTGAAGGAATGCCCTCTCCCTACCTGGTCACCTTGTAGAGTGATGCCTGGGGACGGGCTGCAGGGACACAGGCGTCTCCCAGGAGAGCAGACAGCCAGAGCCTGCTAACAGGAAGCAGGACAGTGTGGTCTGAGCAGAGTGACCACCTCTGCCACCAGCCTGTCTGTCACTGCTGCCACTTCTATGGAACTGCCACCTCCACCACCCCCTCCACCCGCAGCACACCCGCCATTGCCACTGCCACTTCCTGCCAGGGTTTCCATGCCCCCAGCATGTGCTATGCCCCCCATTGCAAACCCTGCGGCTGGGCCCACCCTGACTTCTGACGCTGTAACCCAACTCCAGTTCAGCTCCTTCTGCCATTCTAGCCCCAGCCGTTGGTATTATCACTACCACTCGTAGTTATTGTTCTTGATGATCTTAACTTCTAATGCATGTAGAATACCATGCAATTCATCAACAGGGTGACATCATGCTTGCTTGACAGTCACGGCAAGCTGGTGAGGTAGGCAAGGCATCTTGCAGTGAAGAGGGAAAGGAGACACAGGCAGAGATGCTGAGCGACTCAGACAATGCCATCCGGGTCATAAAAAACTCAGAGATCAAAGTGAAGGAATAACTGAAATTTACGGAGGGCTTCCTCTAGATCAGATACTATGCTGGGTGCATTCATGAATTTTACCTCATCCGATTTACATGATGACTCTAAGATGGTGATTTAATCTCCCTTACGTCTAACCCAGGGAAGCTGAGGCTCAGAGAGCGTAGAGGCCATGCCTGAGATTGCCCAGATGGTCAGAAGTAGGGCACTGCCAGGCTCCAGAGCCTATGCCTTGGAGCTCAGGGAAGGTGTGTTGATGTGGTGGCATTGCCCTGGCCCAGAATTCCAGAGACCTTGATCGCAATTCTCCCACTGAACTTGGTCACTGAGTCTCAGCAGCTGTGGACCTCTGGCCTAGGACCTCAGCCTCTCTGGGTCTTATTTTGACCGTCTCTTGATAACGCCTGCCTTACCTTCTGTGCTATTTGTTACGAGAGAATGAACACTGCCCCGGGCCACCCCAAGGTCCCGTCTACCCTTGGCGTTCTCAGATTCAGGTACCGGCACTGATGTGACTTGAAGCATACGCTCCTCATTCTTTATTCTCCCCCAAACCTCTGGAGGTGGTTGAATATTCTCAGGGGAGAATATTGCCTGTTCCAGTGAACAGATAAGGAAAATTGAGGCTTAGGGAAGTGACATGAAAAAGGAAACTCCGCTCCTGCCAGTTAAGGCTGGCGTCTCAACCAGGGCCCCTGGCTTCATACTCCAGGCAGCTCCCACTAATACCTCTACTTTGACGCCAAGGAGTATCGTGGGTCTTGGAAGGATTACCATCTCCCAGCCAGTTGTCATCCGACCACAGCCTCCTGGGTTCTTGCTGTGTGCCACGTGCTGTGTTAGGCCCATGGCTTGAGCGGTGAGGGAGAGACAGTCTCCACCTGGGAGAGGACACTTTAGTGGAAAGGCAGATATCACAGACTCCTCCAGAGAATGAAATGGTCTCAAGGGTATCAAGCACAACCAGGAAGGACAAGAGGCTGGGGCAGGGGAGCTGGTTACCACAGGGACCAAACCTGGGGCGATACTAACCACTGTGATGACAAACCCAAATTTCAGTGTCTTCACAGCCCCAGGGTAGGTATCTGCAGTGGACTGAAGGAAAAGTGAGGGGGCGCCGGTGGACAGAGGCTCTGCCCTGGCTGGGTTCACCCCAGCAGTGTTTGTGGGAAGGGAGCATGGAATGACACAGGGATGTTTTAGGGTCTGACCTGCAAGTGGCCTGCGTTCCATTGGCCAGCACCAGGTGTGTGGCCCCGCCTACCTGCAGGGAAGGCAGGAATGGCACCCGGCAGAGGGGGCATGATTTGGTGGGCAGGTGGCCAGCTGGAAGTGGTCAAGAGTGATTTCCCTAAAGAGGTGGGATTTCAGAGGTGTCCAGGGGACCAGGCTCAGCCTCTCTCCAGGCGGCACCCAGCCTTGGTAGGAGAACAGCCTGAACCCCTCCACTCCTCCCGGGGCCCCAGGAGGCACAGCGCCTGCAGATGAAAGCAGCATCTTCGAGACCAAAGCGGGAGTGCCCCTCCTAGCAGAAAGGCCTCTCACTCTATTTTCAGCCTGTCCGCAGGAATCCTGCAGGGGCTTTCTCCAGAGAGAACACAGACCATCCTCTCTGAGGGTTTTAAAGGCTCCTTTGCCGCTAGAAGCTGCCTTTCAGACCCGTCAGGCTAAAGATTTTAACCCGAGATTTAAAAGGACCAGAGATCAAAAGCAGATGCTCCTGGAAGACACTTCAGCCTGCCCAGCCGTCTGGGGACACGGCTACGGAGGAGAAGACAATTCATCACGGACCATGCAAGCCCCCGTTCAATAATAAACAGATGTATTATGGGGGGAAAAGAAAGGGATGGGTGTCAACCCCTTGATTCATTTGTCTCCCTCTCAAAATCACCTCCATCCTGGGCTCCGGAGGGCAGGCGCGGGTCTTTGAAGCAGAGACATCATGTCAGGGAAATGGAAACATTTCACATTGTAAATCCTGGGGGTTGTCAGAGAAATCCTAATGAGAGAGGAAGCTGCCGGGTGGGGTGGTGGGGAGCACCCTGGACTGGTTTGGGGAGGAGGAGTCTAAAGGCAGTTCTGGGAGAGGGGAACCTGGCCCCCTCCCCCTCCAGACTGACCCTTTCTGCTCTGCTTTCCAGCCTCCATCTGCAGTGATACCATTGGGCAGTTTGTGACCTTGGTAAGATCCACATGCTTTATTCAGGTTAAAGCTGTTTTATTGGCTTTGTCACATAATCACCCTTGGGGCTTTCCGACCTTTCACTTAATGGTGAAGAATCTGAAAATATTTTGACAAGTCACAGATTTAAGTGTGATTACCTCCCAAGATAGGATATCTCTAGTTCTCTATTTAGGGGAAACTGAGTCATGATTCCAAAACCCCACACTCTACTCAATATAAAGCCTTTAGCCATAGTAAGGGAGAAGGCAATGGCACCCCACTCCAGTACTCTTGCCTGGAAAATCCCATGGACGGAGGAGCCTGGCAGGCTGCAGTCCATGGGGTCTCGAAGAGTCAGACATGACTGAGCGACTTCTCTTTCACTTTTCACTTTCATGCACTGGAGAAGAAATTGGCAACACACTCCAGTGTTCTTGCCTGGAGAATCTCAGGGACGGGGGAGCCTGGTGGACTACCGTCTATGGGGTCGCACAGAGTCGAACACGACTGGAGCGACTTAGCAGCAGCAGCAGCAGCCGCCATAGTAAGTACACCCTCATAGTCTGAAAGAGCTAGTAAAATGTCCAGGTTAAGATCTGGGCTCTGGCTCAGTCCTGTGTGTGGAATCTCAGTTCTGTGTGACACGGGGTAAGCCACTTCACCTCTCTGAGCCTCAGTTTCCGTGTTGCAAAATGGTAATAGGCATTGCTGCCCACCCATGATTGTTGCGGGGATTGGGTTAATACATAGCATGTGCTTGGCTTGTTCAGCACAGAGTTCCTTGATTCCAGGTCTGTCTCCAAGGTAGATTCACACTAAAGTGTAGATTATTAGTTCACTTTACGTTTGAAAATACTGAAGCTTAGAGAATGACTTACCCAGGTTCACATAGGGAGCTAGAGCCAGCCCTCTGAGCCCTCACTCTGTGCTCTTTACCCTACCCTACTTCCCCTTCTACATTCTGGAAACTCTGATTGGGTATGATGATGGAGAAGGCTGGAGGCAGGAGGCAGAGGACCAGTTAGAAGCCCATTAGGGATGAAGAGAACAAGACCAAGGCAGTGGCCTTGGGGGTGCAGAGGGAGAAAACCAATGTGAATAGCTCTTCAGAGGGTAAAATCCCACTAGACCATTTCTGATTAATTCATCATTTCTTGTGCCCAGCCCCCAACACATGGCCTAACAGCCATGTAAGCAGGTATTACATTTTTTCTTTTGTAATTACAGAAGGAATAGAAGACTGAGTGAATAGGTGAATGGATGAATGAATAAATGAGGGAATGATTAAAAGCAACAGAAGGATGACTCCCAGATGACTTCCAGGTGTCTGGCTTGGCATATTCACTGAAATAGGGAGCACAGGGAGAAGAGAAAAATTTAGAGAGTGATTTATAATATAACCAAAACTTTTAAACTTCCTTTGTGTACAAGGTCCAGAGGCTATAAATTCATTCATTCCAATCAAGTGGACTTTCACTAACACCAGTAGGTGTCTAGCGTGGGAAGAGGAGAAGTGAGACAAGAAGCGAACCCGCCTGCCCCAGGGCAGCCTGCTGTCCAGTGGGATGGCAGAACTCCCGGGGGTAAAGGTCATCCAGAGTGCAGAACAGTGAGTAGGGCTGTGTGATCAGCAGAGAGCAAGCAGAGTTGAGAGAACAAGCGCTGCCTGGAGGGCGGGCCAGTCATGGAGGGCTCTCTGGAGGAGGAGGGACTTGAACGAACAGGTTAGATGAAGAATTGGGTTTGACAGAGGATGGAAGCACCTAAGAGCTAAGGCTTGGATCTGAGGATGGGTTCTGGGTGTGAGGAACCAGTTTGTCTCCATCGTGGCATCTCCAACATCCAATAGAGGAGCTGGCATTCAACAGGCAACAGTGATCTTTGGAAATCCTTTATCTCACTTCTTATATCCTTGACCAGTAGTTGCCACACAGTGACTCTTTTTGGCCATATGCTTGAAGGTTGAAGGCATTCCAGACCCATAAATATTATTTCCAAAGCCAACTGATGCATGAAACTAGACTTTGATTAAATATTACAACCAGCAATTGGTAATGGAGCATGAGCTGTCATTTATCAGCAAGAAGTGTGGATGTAATAATTCATTAGGCCCCTCTGAGTGCTCTCTGAGCTAAGCACTTGGGACAGAGGGGGTCTGCAGGAGTTATGTTTTGTGTTGGCTGTTTGAGGGACTCTTTGGCAAACTGCTCCCAAAACTATTACTCCCCAGGCTGCTGCCCTCGCGGTGTCCCAGCCACTGAGCCACTTGGAAGGCCTCCATTTATTACAAGGATTCCTTGCCTTCCCCTTCAAGTTGGCAGTAGTGGTGGCGGAGGCAGGGTGCGCATGGACGCTTCTCCCGCATCATTAGGCGGCTGCCCCTCCCGCAGTCAGAGGACCTACGCGTGGGGTGGGGGGATCTCATCATCCATCCATTTAACATTGCTTGATAGTTACGAAGTGGCCAGTGCTGTGACAGGTGCTGGGGATAACATGGGGAAAAAACATACAGTCCTTGCCTTCGTTGAACCCGCAGCCTGAGAGAGGGAACTGCTAGTAAGTAGACAGTATGCAATGACCAACACTATAAGAGTGGAGACACTGAGGAGGCCTTTAGTCTGGCTTGGAAGTCAGAGAGGGCTTCCTGGAGGAGGTGGGAGTTAAGGCCCAAAGGAGGTGTAGAAATTGGTTAAGTGAAGACAGAGAGGAGCACTCTGGATGTTGGGAATAGCAATGCAGGGTTGTGGAAGGGAGAGAAAGCACGGCACCTTTGGATGACAGGGATAACTCTGGGCTGAATGAGACTGAGGGCATGAAGCCAGTGGTGCAGGAACTGAGGCTGGACAGGTGAACTGGAGCTACTGCCGTGAAGGCTTGGAACCTTATCCTGTTGAGGGGTTTTGAGGGGCCTGGAGAGTAAGGGTGATGCTGGCTGCTGTGTGGATAACAGATAGTAGAACTGAGAGTGGACACCATCAGAGGGACTGGGGTGAGCAGGATGCCTTTCGCACTGTACTTGGGGACCCCCAGCAGATGTGTGGGCTGTGGGAGGTCAGGGTCAGGATAATTAGGTTTTGCTACGGCAAGGAGCAGCCTTGAAACTCTGAGTGGCCTCAAACAGCAGACGCTTATCTCTCACTCGTGTGACCACGTGACTGTCACAAACCCACCAGAGGCCTCAGAGCAGCCACTCTGCAGAATGCCGAGAGACAACGAGAGCAGGCAGGTTTCACTTGGTTTTGAAGTTGCCGCCCACGGGTGACACACACCATTTCCACTCACATTATGTTGGCCAAAGCAATGGCTGCTTCTGTTTTCAAAGAAGGTAGGGAAGTGCTACCCATTCTGGGAAGACCGGAAAACCAGACAATTTATGAGTGTAGCCCTAACGACCAGCACTGTGAGGCTGCTGGCTCTGCAGCTTGCCCTTTACATAACTATCGCAAGCACTGGTCCACTGCTTCTAGGATTTATTTCCCTGTAGCCGGCCACCTTGCTCCCATCAGCCCTGGGAGGCACAGAGTCATCCCTTCCAAGCCACCAGGCTCAGCTCCCAGAAGTCACCACAGAGAGAGAATGAATGGATTGGGAACTTCAGAGCTCCTGGGACAGTCGGGGGGTGGGTGTGGACCTCCCAAATGCTTCATGCATATTTTTACTCTGCCTAAAATGAGCAGTAAAAGCAACATGCTAAATAAAGAGAAAGCCAATGGCACTAAGTAAGACGCTGGGGAGATAGGATGGGTTTTGGTTTGTGTTCCTCTGTCAGAGCTGTTGGAACATTCGGCCTCCCTGCATTTGGAACAAAATGTTGAAGTGTTTTGCTTTGGTGTAGATACTACGCATGTCCTGGGCATTTTATTTATTCTGGGTCTGGCTGATCAACCAGATGTCCTGTCTTTGTGGCACAGTTGACGGGTTCAGGCTCCTGGTCCCTCCAGGATCTCAGAGGAGCAGCTCTAAGACACCCCTTCTTGGTCCAGGCTTGCTCCCAGCTCTGTCCTCTTTGGTCTTCCTTCTCTCCTCCCTACCCACTACTCATGTCTCTATCTTGTTGCCAATAGGTCTGCGTTTCAGTGGAGTTAAAGTTCCCAAGGTGACTTAGCACGAACATGGACCTCGAGCTAGAATACTCTTATTTTGAGCTAAGAAAACTGCGGCAGTGTGAGAGCGGGAGCCCTGGGAGAAGCCTGGCTTGGGATTAGCTCTGTTGCCTAACTGGGGTGTGGCCTTGGATAAGAGAGTTGACATCCCTGAACCTCTGTGTCCCCATCTGCAACCTGGGGGATGGAGGCAGAGAGCGGATAGGGGTGCTGTGAAGAGTGAGTGACTTACTTCAACCTTTATGACACACTCTAGAATCTAACACAATGTTTTAAAGCAATTATACTTCAAAAAAAAAAAGGTAAGAGTAAAGAGGGGAAAAGTACTCTGGTGACTATTGAAGTATCTCAGTGCATTTTTTAATTTGCTGATTTCTTTTTTAACCTAATCACTGACACTGGCGAGTACTTACATCAGAGCTTTTTTATTGGGTTGTTCTTTATTACTGATTTGTAGGAGTTCATGTATTTTAGAAATAAAACTTGTGTCAGATACGTATTTTGTGATCATCAAAAAAGTGAGTGAGGTAAGATGTTGAGAGTACTGGTTCTGTGTCTTAGGAAGTGAACGCTCCTAGATATTTGTATATGTCATCAAACAGATACGCCATCTATGTTTGTAAGACACAGTCGCCCTTGGGGAAAGATGCCGGATACTAAGTGAATTGCCCAAAGTTGTGCTGTTGGTGCTTGCAGTGGGGTAGGATCTGCCACGTGTTCTGAGAAGGAGCAGCTTCTTCCCTAGACTCCTCCACATCCCTTGGTCCCGACTCCCTCGAGAGACCTCTTACCTGCCTCCTTCTGATATCTATCCGTGCTTTGGCTCCCAGGTACCTCTTACTTCACTCCCACCTTCCTCATTCCTCAGAAGAAAACTTTCCCCACCAGCACTCACTGATCGCTGTTTCCTTAAGGTTTAGAGACCAGTGCAACCCCTCTCTCCTACATTGCACCGTATCTCAGCGTTCACAGAGCTTATCCTAGTGAAGCCAGCACTGGGCCCTGGGGCCTTGAGACTGTGGCGGGGTCCTCTCTGCTTCTCCTGCTGTAGGTGCCCTGTGTTACACACACACGGTGACTATCACGTGTGCAGACACCCCACGTGCATGTTAAGGTCAATAACTATTCCATCCAAACCAAACATCCCATGAATGTGCATTTAACAAGATTAAATGTGCGTTAAAAGGATGCAAGGTCCTTTCTTGCATCCATTGAGAAGGGTAGACCACTGGAAGGAGCTGGGAGCAGAGATCACCAAACCACCAAACCCCCACCTCTCCCCGCGGACTTTGCAGGAATCTAGGCCAGCACTGTGAGGCTGGAGCCAGGGTGGGAAGATGGGGTGAGGAGACAGACCTGGGGAGCAGATCCCGGGGAGCTGCTACAGCAGAACCTCCAAGCCCCTCTTGGCAAGCGCTCAGGCACACGTGCGGGCCCCACAGCGATGTCCCCGAGCAGTGGCAGCCGCAGGGGGTGTGAGGCGGGACTTGCTTCTGCCTTTGGAACCCTGTGTTTGCTGATGTTTACACAGAGAGTGGAATTAATTAAATGCCGCGGGGCCTTCTCGGTTGCTGAAAATAAACCCAGCCAGGCCCCCAGCAGTGAGCCGCCTGCCTGCGTCTGTCGGGTTTCTCCCAGCTTTGCAAGCACACACGGCAGGATTAGAGCCGCTGCCACTCTCCCCACAGGCAGCGTGTCGGAGCCAGATGTGTGCAGAACAGGGGCACATCCCAGCAGCCGGAGGCACATAGAAACACGCTGATTCACAGGATGAAGCCTCTGCCCACCGGCCTCACCCAGCTAAATACACACAGAGCCGCAGCTGCTCCTGGGTGCACGGTGAAGCAAGCACAGCCTGGCAAAGACGTTCAGATAAACCTGGCACAGGTGCCACCGGAGCTCATATCATGGTCGTGCACCCACAGTCATGGAGACGCGCGCATGGCTTCCCAATCAGAAAGCCTTAATCTGCTCCTAGATCTACCTTTTGCTCAAAGTGTGACCTGAAGCTTGTTTTTTAACCTGTTTCTGCCTCTGTTTCCTCCATTATCAAATGGGAGAACAGCAGTACTAATCTCGTGGTGTCATTGTGAGGGTAAAAATGAGAAAATGAGCAGTCGCTGTTAGCAGAGCCCCTGGTGCTCACTAAGCCCTCCATGAACCTTAGTTAGATAAAAGCAGTTGCTCTCAACACCATCCCAGGCGTGGGCTCACCTGGGAACCTGGGCATATAGACATTCAGACACACAAAGACACAAATGGACCAAGTAACACACGAGAACACGGAAAGACCACAGAGGCATCCCCTGGGGCTCACAAATAAGTCTGCCTGGACCTGACCTGTGCAGACCTGTGCTCACACCCGCTCTCTTCTTCCCCCACCACCAGCCCAGCCCAGGCTGATGGCAGCACATGGCCACGCCATGCAGAGCTGAGGCCAACCAAAGTCCTTGGCTGAGGAGCCACATGTTGCGGGTGTGGTTTCCAGCCACTAAAACACAGACTCTTCTGTGGCTCCCCATGACCTTCTGGCCAAGAGCCAATCCTCCTTCCTGAGGCTGAAATTCACAGACTTCCATGCTCTGCCTCCCTCCCTCTCCTTGCATCACAACCCGGCAGTGCCCCGTGGGGTCTCTCGATGAGCAGTGCCCCTCCAGTTCTGAACAACTGAGAAAGCATGGCAGATGGGAGCTGAATAGAATCTTGATTGCTGAGAAAGTTCTTGATTGCTGTGAGTTGAAGCGCACAGCTTATTGTGAAAGGCAAAGAAGCCTCCTACTGAGTCCCAGAATGGGGTGGGCCATCCCACACGTTCTAGACAAAAACTCACAATAAAGCGACTATTGCAATAAATGAATTTATAGTTCTGGAGGGGACAGGCACCCCGTGTGGAGGGCATGGAGGGGCAGAGAACCCGTGTACATCCTGTTTGTCCGCACCCTTCCCCATGCATCACTCCTGCTCTGTGCTTTCTTGGCCTCAATTCTGACCTTGCATCAGTGTCCCAGGCATGTAAGAGTATGTACACTACACAGCATGTAACAGGCATGTACACTACACTTAGCGACGGGACCCAGCAACTGATTCTCTCACAGTGTCTGCATCAGTACAGACATACCTTGGAGATGTTGTGCCTTAAGTTCTAGAACACCCATCACAATAAAGCAGCTATTGCAATAAACAGATTTATAGTCACATGAATATTTTGGTTGCCCAGTACCTATAAAAGCTAAGTTTCTACTACACTGTATTAAGTGTGAAATAGCATTTTGCCTGAGAAAACAGTGTACATGCCTTAATTAAAAAACACTTTACTGCTAAAAAAAAAAAAAAAAAAAGCTAACCATCTTCTGGGCCTTCAGCAAGCTGTAATCTTTTTTCTGACTTAGAGACTTATTTCCAGTTTGATGGCTGCTGAGAGGTCAAGGTGATGGTTGCTGAAGGTTGGAGTGGCTATGGCAGTTTCTTAAGACACTTATGAAGTTTGCTAATTCGATTGATTCTTCCTTTTGTGAACTATTTCTCTGTAATATGCAATACTGTTTGATGGCATTTTACCTACATTAGAATTTCTTTCAAAATTGGAAAGAAGGTTGAGAGTCCTTTCATAATCTGCTGCTGCTTTATTAAGTTTATGTAATGTTCTAAATGATCCTTTGCTGACATTTCAATAAATCTTCACTGCAGCTTTTCCAGGAATAGATTCTGTCTCCAGAAACCACTCTCTTTGTTTATCCCTAAGAAGGAAAGATAGAAGCATCTGAATGCAGAATTCCAAAGAATAGCAAGAAGAGATAAGAAAGCCTTCCTCAGCTATCAATGCAAAGAAATAGAGGAAAACAGAATGGGAAAGACTAGAGATCTCTTCAAGAAAATTAGAGATACCAAGGGAACATTTCATGCAAAGATGGACTTGATAAATGACAGAAATGGTCTGGACCTAACAGAAGCAGAAGATATTAAGAAGAGGTGGCAAGAATACACAGAAGAACTATACAAAAAAGACCTTCACGACCAAGATAATCATGATGGTGTGATCACTCACCTAGAGCCAGACATCCTGGAATGTGAAGTCAAGTGGGCCTTAGAAAGCATCACTATGAACAAAGCTAGTGGGGGTGATGGCATTCTAGTTGAGCTATTTCAAATCCTGAAAGATGATGCTGTGAAAGTGCTGCACTCAATATGCCAGCAAATCTGGAAAACTCAGCAGTGGCCACAGGACTGGAAAAGGTCAGTTTTCATTCCAATCCCAAAGAAAGGTAATGCCAAAGAATGCTCAAACTACCGCACAATTGCACTCATCTCACATGCTAGTAAAGTAATGCTCAAAATTCTCCAAGCCAAGCTTCAGCAATACGTGAACCGTGAACTTCCAGATGTTCAAGCTGGTTTCAGAAAAGGCAGAGGAACCAGAGATCAAATTGCCAACATCCGCTGGATCATGGAAAAAGCAAGAGACTTCCAGAAAAACATCTATTTCTGCTTTATTGACTATGCCAAAGCCTTTGACTGTGTGGATCATAATAAACTGTGGAAAATTCTGAAAGAAATGGGAAATACCAGACCACCTGACCTCCCTCTTGAGAAACCTATATGCAGGTCAGGAAGCAACAGTTAGAACTGGACATGGAACAACAGACTGGTTCCAAATAGGAAAAGGAGCACGTCAAGGCTGCATATTGTCACCCTGCTTATTTAACTTCTATGCAGAGTACATCATGAGAAACACTGGGCTGGAAGAAGCACAAGCTGGAATCAAGATTGCCGGGAGAAATATCAGTAACTTCAGATATGCA
The DNA here is from genome assembly GCA_006408695.1 of Aepyceros melampus. Classification (NCBI taxonomy): domain Eukaryota; kingdom Metazoa; phylum Chordata; class Mammalia; order Artiodactyla; family Bovidae; genus Aepyceros; species Aepyceros melampus. The sequence goes on along the minus strand of SJXQ01006647.1, from coordinate 18,729 downwards.
GATGACACCACCCTTATGGCAGAAAGTGAAGAGGAACTAAAAAGCTTCTTGATGAAAGTGAAAGAGGAGAGTGAAAAGTTGGCTTAAAGCTCATCATTCAGAAAACTAAGATCATGGCATCTGGTCCTATCACTTAAAATATCAGTAACTTCAGATATGCAGATGACACCACCCTTATGGCAGAAAGTGAAGAGGAACTAAAAAGCTTCTTGATGAAAGTGAAAGAGGAGAGTGAAAAGTTGGCTTAAAGCTCATCATTCAGAAAACTAAGATCATGGCATCTGGTCCTATCACTTCATGGGAAATAGATGGGGAAACGGTGGAAACAGTGTCAAACTTTATTTTTCTGGGCTCCAAAATCACTGCAGATGGTGATTACAGCCATGAAATTAAAAGACGCTTACTCCTTGGAAGGAAAGTTATGACCAACCTAGATAGCATATTCAAAAGCAGAGACATTACTTTGCCAGGAAAGGTCTGTCTAGTCAAGGCTATGGTTTTCCCAGTATTCATGTATGAATGTGAGAGTTGGACTGTGAAGAAAGCTGAGCACTGAAGAATTGATGCTTTTGAACTGTGGTGTTGGAGAAGAGTCTTGAGAGTCCCTTGGACTGCAAGGAGATCCAACCAGTCCATCCTAAAGGAGATCAGTCCTGGGTGTTCATTGGAAGGACTGATGCTAAAGCTGAAACTCCAGTACTTTGGCCACCTCATGCGAAGAATTAACTCATTGGAAAAGACTCTGATGCTGGGAGGGATTGGAGGCAGGAGGAGAAGGGGACGACAGAGGATGAGATGGCTGGATGGCATCACGGACTCGATGGACCTGAATCTGAGTGAACTCCGGTAGTTGGTGATGGACAGGGAGGCCTGGTGTGCTGGGATTCATGGGGTCGCAGAGAGTCGGACACGACTGAGCGACTGAACTGAACTGAACTGAACTGATCTGAAGAAGCAACTCTTCATCTGTTCAAGTTTTATCATGAGTTTTCAGTAATTCAGTCACATCTTCAGGCTCTACTTCTAATTCTAGTTCTCTTGCTGTTTACACACATCTGCAGTTACTTCCTCCACCGAAGTCTTGAACCCCTCAAAGTTATCCATGAGGATTAGAATCAACTTTTTCCAAACTCCTGTTAACGTTGGCATTTTGACCCGTTCCCATGAATCATGAATGTTCTTAATGGCATCTAGAACAATGAATCCTTTACAGAAGTTTTTGAATTTACTTTGCTCAGATCCATCCAAGGAATCACTATCTGTGCAAGCTGTAGCCTTATGAAATATATTTCTTAAAAAACTAAGGCTTGAAAGTCGAAATGACTCCTTGATCCCTGGCTGCAGAATGGATGTTGTGTGAGCAGACGTGAAAACAGCGTTAATCTCATTGTACATCTCCATCAGAGCTCTTGAATGACCAGGTGCAATGTCAGTGAGTAGAACTATTTCGAAAAGAATTTATTTTTTTCTGAACAGTAGGTCTCAACAGTGGGCTTAAAATATTCAGCAAACCATGTTGTAAACAGATGCGCTGTCATCCAGGCTTTGTTGTTCCATTTATGGAGCACAGACAGAGTCGATTTAATTCTGAATTCTTGTGGACCCTAGGATTTTCAGAATGGTAAATGAGCACTGGCTTCCACTTAAAATCACTGACTGCTTTAGCCCCTAACGAGAGAGTCGGCTGATCTTTTGAAGCTTAGAAGCCAGGCGTTGACCTCTGCTCTCTAACCATGAAAGTCCTAGATGGCATCTTCTTCCAGTACAAACTGTTTCATCTACCTGAGACTCTGTGTTTAGAGTAGCTACTTTCATTCATTATCCCAGCTTGATCTTCTGGATTACTTGTTGCAGCTTCTGCATCAGCACTTGCTGCTTCCTCTTGCACCCTGGTGTTATAGAGACAACTTCATTCCTTAAACCTCAAAACCGACCTGATGACTTCAAACTTTTCTTCTGCAGCTTTCTTACCTCTCTCAGCCTTCACAGAGCAGAAGAGTTAGGGCCTTGGTCTGGATCAGGCTTTGGCTTAAGGGAATGTTGTAGGAGATTTGATCTTCTGTCCAGGCCACTAACACTTTCTCCATATCTGCAATAAGCAGTTTTGCCTTCTTGTCATTCATGTGTCCACTGGAGCAGCACTTTTCATTTCCTCCAAGAACTTTTCCTTGGTGTTCACAGTTTGGCTAATTGTTTGGTGCAAGGGACCTTGATTTCAGCCTGTCTTGGGTATCTCCATGGTTTCCTTGCTAAGTTTAATCATTTCTAGCTTTGGTTTCTAGCAGCTATTCCTGTCACTTGAACACCTGGAGGCCGTTATTGGATTATTAATTGGCCTAACTTTCAGTATTACAGTGTCTCAGGGAATAAGCAGGCCCGAGAAGAAAGAGAGAGATGGGGGAACAGTTGTCAGTGGGGCAGTCAAAATACCCACGACATTTATTGCTTAGTTATTAGTTGTCTTATATGGGTACAGCTGATGGTGCCCCAAAACAATTACAGTAGTAACAACAAAGACCACTGATCACAGATCACCATAACAAATATATTTGTAAGAATTATCAGTATGTGACATACAGACATCTAATGAGCAAAGGTGTTGGAGAAGTGGTGCTGGTAGATTTGTTCAACACCAGCTTGCCACAAACCTTCAATTTGTAAGAGAATTAAAAAGCAATATCTGTGAAAAACAGTAAAATGAAATGCAGTAAAATAAGGCATGCCTGTATTTATTTCCCAATTTAAAAATAAAAGCTTTCTCTCCAAAGGAGTATTGTGGTTGATAGATGGGTGGTGAATCTATTCATTTCTTTATTCACAGCTTGAAGGAGCCTCCTTTTCTGGAGAGGCTGAAGGGAGTGAAAGGTGTGAGACAGTCAGACAAGGAACAGAAGCCAGTACCTGAAATAGAAGATAAAAAGTTCAAGAGCAGAGTTCAGCCTGGAGGAGGGGTGTCTCCCTTTGGCTCTCCTTCCACAGTATCAGCCTCCGTCCCCAGGTCTCCAAGGGGCAGGAAATACTTATGGTTCCGAGGTCACCTGGGCTGGGGTGCCCCTCGCTGGATCTCTGCTTTGAGTGCTCACGCTCATGGCAATGATAACATTACACTGTTGTAAGTCGGGGCTGAAACGGCTCCCTGTGGGTCATTTTATTTGAGTTTTTCCAGCAGTCGCAAGATCTCAGGGCTCCTCTTGAGCCCTGAGCCTCAGAGAGGGTGGCTGACTTGTTCAGGGCTGCGCGGCTGTGACGACACGTGGCCTGTCGACGCGGGCTCTTCTCTGCATGGCTCACTGTTGCTCTCCCCTGCTCAGTCGTGTCCTACTCCTCGTGACCCCATGGACTGTAGCCCACCAGGCTCCTCTGTCCGTGGGATTTTCAGGCAAGAGTACTGGAGTGGGGTGCCATTTCCTACTCCAGAGAATCTTCCCAACCCAGGGATCGAACCCGCATCTCCTGCACTGCAGGCGGATTCTTTACCACTCAGCCCCCTGGGTATCCAGGCTGTCACTTCCTGTAGAGGCAGTGAATGGATGAACTCAGTTCCTGCAGTCCTCTTGGGCTGGAGGGAACACCACTTCCTTCGGGTGTTTCATACATCTGTGGAAGAGCATGTCCAACTGTCTAGGATTTGATTTGCAACATTATTCTTTCAACACGTAATTTTGTAAATATATATATATTGAGTGCCCACATGATGCACAGCATAGAAGAAGGCTCAGTGGGAAACAAAAACAGGAATAGTTGTGAATGTATGCAAAGGCCAAGATGGTGACCAGCATTGCTGCTGGTCTCTGACTGGGTGCATGTCTTGGCGGGGGGCCAGGATCAGAACTCTCAAGGGGCTTGGGACCTTGAGGAGGTGTGCGTTCCTCCCCAGGAACAGACTCATCAGTCACACTGTGCTTCTGGCTGAAAAGAAAGCTTGGTGGCATCTAAGCTATAAGCTTTAGGCTCTATGGGTACTGTATTCAGGGTGTGTGTGTGTGTGTGTGTGTGCGCACGTGCATATGTGTAGGGAGAGAGAGAAGTAAAGAGCACTCGCCTTTTCGTAGTAGGAAAATGTCAGGCATCCCTGGACGCAGGAAGAGGTCTCGGTGGAGTGCTAACAGGCTTCTCACAACTGGGAGCAGAGACTGTTTCCTATCTATCTGGGAGCTACTGATCTCCTTTTAACACCTAAGGCTCAGCCCACCCTAAGGCCGCATTCCAAACCTCTCCATCTGAGCCCTGAGCCCTCAGCACTGACCTCCCCTCGGTACAGTCACTGTGAGCAGCTGTGTGAACAGGTACAGAGCTGAGGAGCTCCTGGATTCAGAAGCAGTGATGAGACAAGAACCACCTCCCTCTCTGGACTTCAGGTCTCAGTCTTCTCATCTCTGAAGTGGAAGGGCAAGGTGGATTGAACACTTTTATCTCTGAGACTCCTCTCAACTCTGGCTTTCAACTATTCCGTGTCTCCCTAGACTCTGAATAGCAAGTGTGTTACAAAGACCTCCCATTGTGGTGTTTATATCTATCCTTTTATTTTTTTCTGCAGAAGACCCTAATGAGCTGTGTTTATGCTGTAGGGGTGATGAGGTTTGAAGCATAGAACTTGTGTTCCCGTTGTGTGGTTGGGAAAACTGAGGTTCTGCACTGGATCCCACAGCTCCTTGAACAGCAGCTAGGCTTGGCGCCAGGCCTCCTGACTGTCTCCACCCTCCGTATTCTGCCAGACTACGTGGGTATCCATATGAAGCATCCAGAAGGCAAAAGCCCAGCTGAGAGAATCTGTGGTTTTGTCTCAGTCCAGCCAAGCATCAAACCTGTAGGGGTTCTCGTTCAAGTGCACTCTGTTTATAAATGGCCTAGTCCTCCATCCACCTCATTATCTGCTGAGACACTGCTTTGTGTTGTAAAGTCCATTTCACAGGTCTGCTTCCTCTGACCTCTTCTGCCCAGTAACTTGCTGAGTTGCTCACTCATTATCCACTTTGCCCGTTGCAAAGTCTCTCCCCTCCCCACACCCCCTGCCCCGTGCTAGACAAGGCTCCGTCCTGGCAAATTTCCAGTTTCACAAGTTGTGACCTCCATCTTGACCTCTGCTAGGTAGGCAGCCTTCTTTTTCTAAGACAAGGTCACAGCCTGGCCATGGCCTGCTCTGAGACATGTGACAACACGTTCTCCCATCACCCTTTCCCCGGTGTCAGCATCCTCTCATAGCCCGCGTTCTCAGGTAGAAATCCAGGCTTTTATCTTAAAAAGGGCAAAAAAGCAAAGACAAACCTTAGTTAGTGTCAGAATGGCTCCCAGACATAGCGCCAGGGCTCTGGCCTTTGCCTTCCTTCCCGCAGGGTCTGACCTAGTGATATCATGTGCGCGGCAACATTCGAGTTCTAGGGCCCCGGCACACAGTCAGGGTTTGGTGTGGGACATTCTCAGGAGCCACTGGAGGCTCTGTGCTGTTCAGAATGTGTTCAGACCTTCTCGTAGTTTTCCATGGGGAGAGGGAAAGCAGTCGCATGGTCTAGACAGGAAAACCTGGTGGTGTAGACACATCTGGAAGACGATGCTGTGTTTTGAATCACAATTGACGTCCCACTTCCCTGTGTGTATGCTCCTGCAACACGGTCCCCTCACCCCTGCCCCGCCTGCCCCTGTCCCTGCCCACCTCTCTAGCTCCCACCCTGGTAACTTTGGCCCCTTACTACTGGTGTACCCATCGAGGAGTAGCTCTGCCTCAGTCTCCTCAACTGGAAAATGGAAATAATAGTGCCTACCTCCTAGGCTTGTTTGTGAGGATTAAAAGAGTTATCAAATGTAAGGCACTTAGAATCCCGGCTGGTGTACAGAAAACAGTATACAGAATATCTGAGGGAGCTATCATTACTGCTGTGATTATGCTTATCATATGCAGTGTGCTCCAATCCCAGAGAACATCCTCCTGCTGTTCTGATACTTTGTGAAATTCCGTCATTCCATGTCTGCCTTTCACACACTGTTTTCTCTGCCTAAATGCCCTTCCTTGTCTGATCTGTCTAGAAAACCCCTACTCATCCTTCAAGATTCAGCTCAATCTGGCCCATCCTCTCTGACATCTTTAGTGGACGAGTTGACTATATCCTGACTGTTACACTTGCTGTACCTGGATGGCCCTGGGTGTCTGTCGAGCAGACTAGCACTTCACCCCCTCGCCTGTCTGTCTCCATAGTGATTAATCTACCTCTGTGTCTCTAACATAGAACAAGTACAGGGCCAGGCGATGTGAGCCATGTTTATTTCTCTTCTTAAGTGTTCACTGGAGGACAGGGGGTGTATGTGCAGTGGTGATCGTAACACACGGTGACAACGAGCCGAGCGAGGGGCAGAGCTGGGGACTCACGAGAGGGACGGATCCTGATTGGGGCTGGGGAGGATGGAGGCAGGAAATTGGGAAGATGCGGTAAAGCTGTGGGCTGTCAGCTATTTATGAAAGTGCTTTAAAGGTGTGAGTTTTTTTTACAGATACTAGTACAGACTTTTCATCCAAGTGCTCATTACACCTGATCATATTTCTTTGTGGTTTCTCTTGTTCAGTTCAGGCCACTACAAGAAACTACCGTAGATTGGGGGGCTTTCAAACAAGAAAAATGCATTTCTCACAGTTCTGGAAGTCCAAGAGTAAGGTACCAGCAAACTCGGCATCTAGTGAGGGCCTGCTCCTTGGTTCGGAGACAGCTGTCATCCCATTGTGCCCTCACATGAGTAAAGGGCTAAGGGGGCTCTCTGGAGACCAGTCCCATTCCTGAAGGCTCTGCCTAATGACCTAACCACCCCAAAGCCCCGCCTCCAAACACCACCACCCTGGGGATTAGGTTTTCAAGCATGAACTTGGGTGAGGGTCATAATCATTCAGTCTCTCGGTATCTGTCTCTGGAAGGGATCCTAACTTATATACGGGGGCCCCACTTCTCGTTGGTCTGATGGGTCAGGTCTAAAGAGAACATCCACCTCCCCAGCCTCCCCTGCTTCCCTAGAACAGCTGCTGGGACCGGCTCCAGTTGCCTCCGTGGCCTCAAAGTGCTCTTTGGTTTGCTTGCCTTGACTTCTCAAGCCGTGTGTGACTTGGAGGGAACGTGTGCCATGTGTTTCTGATTCGGCTCCCCTGTGCTCAAAGGCAGTGTGATCTGGAGCGATATCTGATGGCTTTTGAGCCTCAGAAACATGTTCTCCAAGCCTTCTTTTCCTGCCCCTCTCCCTGCCTTGACAGAAGCAGCCCTCCTGGCTGAGAATTGGTCTCCACAGTCCCAACCCTTGGCAAAACTACCCCCAGCTGAATCTTTGAGCCTAGGAGACTGTGGACATCCAGGATGGAGGCCAGGGTGACACCAGAGCAGCATCACTTTCTCGTGGAGACACGCCTGCCTGCCTTGGCTGACTATCCTGGCGGTTAAGTTCACTCTCCAGAGCTCGGTGGTTCTATAGCTCAAAATCAGAAAATATTTTGATGTGTTTCATGTTTGACAAGTCTTAAGAGTTTTCTTTTTCTTTCTCTTGCTGAACATAGCAGTACCTATCTATTTAGTAAACTTTTATTGAGAACCAACTAAATTCTGGGCAGTGGAGATATGAGTATATATAAAACAGCTCCTGTCCTCAAGGCAGGAGAAACAAATGCTTCAGGAGGCCATTCCATGCATAGAATTCTTTGGGGGAGGCACAATCCATTGGGGGAAGGAGAGAATGAAGGAAGAGACCAATCAGGCCCAGAGTCATGGAACCTGTCCATGACTACCATGACATGCACATGGGCAGAGTCAGAGTAAGACCCCAGGGACAGGGAATGACTGGGACCAAGGATCACCTGGTTACTAATGAATGAGACCAGGCGTTAGGATATCTGACAAGCTGGGAAAGGTGAGGCCCCACAGATCTAAATCCCCTCCGTTTCCAGGCTGATTGCAGCTGAGTGCAGTAATATCCCCCAATTAGGATCATGCTTTCTGGAGCAGTGGTGAAGAATCCACTTGCCAATGCAGGAGACCTGAGTTAGATCTCTGGGTCGGGAAGATCCCCTTAGGAGAAAATGGCAACCCACTCCAGTATTCTTGCCTGAAAAGTTCCAGGGACAGAGGAGCCTGGCAGGCTATAGTCCATATGGTCACAGTGAGTCAGACACAACTGAGCATGCATGCAATGCTCTTCTCTTTAAGTTTACAAAGCAGCATCCCACTCATGATCTCAGTGAGTTCTTCTTCCCTCTGTCCCTCCTCTCTTCATTCAAAAGTGTTTCCTTAGCACGAGCCCTGTGTCTGGTGCTGTTAGACTCTGGGAATGGTGATGGGCCAGGTCAACAGGTCTCAGCTTCATAAAGTGTCTAATTCAGGATTCACATCATTTTAAAACTAAAGACTGATACTGTGCCTCCAGGTACCAAATGTCAACAGTACTCGGGGATGGCGGAGTTTCTCCTTGTTGGTGTTTTCTGTGAAATAGTTTCCTTTTCCCCATTTCACATGAGGAAAGAATTCAAGAAAAAGAAGCAAGGAGGTGGTGTTTTCCTGGTGAGCTAGTTCACCTCCGATCTACTTCTGATAAAAGCATTTCCTTTCTCTGCCCTTGAGGTACTAAGGGAAGTCAAACTCCATTTAAGGCCTCCAGAATTGGAACCTCCCAAGCATTTTGCCCCTAATAAAGCATTACTCTCAATGGTTCATCTCCAAAAGTTTTGTTATTGATTCCAGCCGTGTTTTGCAACACTCTTGTTTGCTCATATTTAAAAACAGAACATTTCATGTTGGCTTTTTTTTTAGCCTGATTTCTTGTTATTTCCCACATATTTCCAGTGAATGAAGAGATTAGGAGTGCAGCGGGGTTTTTTTTTCATGAAGGACGAAAGTTAAACATCCTGTTCTGACTGTGGAGAAAATTTCAGGTTTCTGGAATCCATTAAAACCCAAAATGTACAGGAAAGTTATTCTGGAGCCTGCAAAAACACAATTTTACACTTCTGATGTCCACTGGGCATGTTTGCCTGTCCTTGGAAGGAATCACCATTTTCTTTCTTCACTCCCTCCATCCTTCCCTCTTTCTTTCAGAAAGATGGAAGGAAGCCAGTATATATAATGCTAAGTGCTTTGCAAACGTTATCTTATTTAATCCTTCCAACAGCAACCCCAAAGCTCAGAAAAGCTGATGAACTTTGACCCAGGTTGTCCAGCAAGGAAACAAAACATGCAGCCTTCATCTTGCGGCATCTTTAGTTACGTGGTCCCTTACATCCACCAATGACTTATAGTTTACACTCTGATGCCATGCCATTTTTTTTTTTCCATTTTGTAGAAAAGGATGTTGGTGTAAGCCAGCAAAGGACCAACGTTTTTTCCTCTCGCAGCTAAAGACCATGTTTTCTCATTTGTAAGCGGATGTGCCACTGCAAACGTTACAGCCAAGAATGATTTCAGAGCATCTGGGTCCGTGATCCAGGGCAGCTCTGTACATGCAGTTGTCATTACACATTCTACTTCCTTGCAGGAGACAGGCAGGTGGCTCTGAAGTCTGACGGTAGAACTGAATGTAGGGAAACCTCTTAGCAGCTGGCGAGGGGCCGATTGGCTGTGACAGGGCCTGAGAGTGAGGGTCTAGCTGGCTGCAGCCTAGCAGTCAGATCTGGGCCTTTGAAATCCACTAATAGCCCATTCCTGGACGTTGAGGCCCCCAGGGCCTTTCAGCCTGCCTTCATTTGGGCGCTTGTTAGAAAGGCAGGGGATAACAGGCTTGGACGGGAAGGGTGGGTGGAGAGGGGTCCACTGAATTGCATCACAGGCCTAGCCAAGTTCTCAAGCACAGGAGGAACACAGCCAAGGGGCCTCCTCTGGCGGATCCTTCACCCTCATCCCAGCACGTGCCTTGGGAATTTTCCAGGATTCTCCTGGACTGGGCAGGGTCGGGAGGTCTGTGCTGGTGATAGTGGGATCATCTGGGCCATTGCTGGCTCAGAAGCCTCACTGGACCAGCATCCCTCTCCCAGGGCAAGAGCCTCCTCTCTGGGAAGTAGGCATGATGGACCCCCTTGCCTCACAGTATCCTTGGAGGAAGGAAGGTGTAGAAAAACAGCCAAGACTTCCAGAGTCAAATTATGTCTCTTGAGCTTTCTCTGATCTCCCAGGAAGTAAAGCTCCCTTTTGAGGCTTACATAGTAATTCATTCTCTTTGCTCTTGACAGTCTTAGCCAGCCCTGAGCTGAGCTAACTGGCCTTTGTCTGCCTCCCTCAGACCATGAGTTCAGATGCTGAATTTAGAACCTGGGTTTGCACAGTTCTGCCTGTTGTCTGATGTTTTCTGTGTCGGGGCTGATCTCCTGCCAGATGAGAATCTTGCAAGCGTGCGAGCAGGGTTCACCTTCCCACTCGCAGGGCTTATGTGAAGGAGCTCCTCGAGCTGTGATGAGGCTTAACAACTGTCATAGCTTCCCAGGTAGTTCAAACAGTAAAGAAATCAGCCTATAATATAGGAGACCTGAGTTCCATCCCTGAATTGGGAAGATCCCCTGGAGAAGAGAATGGCAACCCACTCTGGTGTTCTTGCCTGGAGAATTCCATGGACAGGGGAGCCTGGAGGGCTACAGTCCAGGGAGTCGCAAAGAGCCGGAGAAGACTGAGCGAATACCACTCACTTTAGCGATCATAAGTCATGCAGTGTGCCAGGCTGTTTAGGTCCAGACCTCATTTAGTTCTTACACAGTCCTTAGCATCTCCCGTCAAGTATGAGGAGACTGAAGGAGTGCGAGTAGCTGTCAGTATGTGGAAAGTTGAGATCTAAGCCCCAGACCTGACAGCCTCCTAACCCGCAGTGCACGGTAGCATCCTTCCACCTCCCAAGAGCATCTGCCTGTCTCACCGGTCTGCGTGTTTATTCTGGTTGCGGTCTGGCCAGAATTATCACCGCCACAGGCAGGAAGTGACAGGGGCCCGGGATGCTGAAAGGCCATTAGAAACCGACTGGTGCAACTTGTTCCTTGACCAGTGAGAAAACAAGTCTCAGAGAGGGGGTGGGGACCAGAGCAGGAGCCAGTGTCCTGACTTCGCTTCTGAATTCCCACAAGACTGTTTCCTGGACTCTGGGACACTGCCCAGGCCATAAAATTTTATTCTTTCCATAAAGGTGAACCGTCAAATGTCTAACGATATTGCATTTAATCATTAAACCTTGGGTGAAGTTTGTTGGGAACGTCAGTGAATAAAGAGTCCGCCAGCAGGTGTGAGTACTGGTGATGGGGTGGACTTCAGTCCCCATAAACCTGAACTTTGGAGAGGGAGGCCCTGAGGTTGGTTTGCAGAAAGAGAAAGAGTGAAGAAAGGAGGCCTGGCGGTGATGGGAAGCCCACCAGAGAGGAGAGGTCAGGCCTTCTTTCCCAAACACCTCCTGGTTTCCTGATTCCTGCTGCAAGCCAAGGGGATGGCCTGTCAGAAGGGAGGGCTAGGACAGAGTGTGATGCTTAAGGAGGGTGGCATCTCACAGAGGTGCTGTTTAAAGAGAGGCACTTCCCAGGAAAGGGGCAGATTGCTAGGCCTTGTGCCCAGGAACCCCTGTAGCCTCCTCTCCCACAACAGTCAGGCCTTCCTGCAGATCTGGCCTGCCCCACCGTGATCTGAGAGCAGTGAGGCCAGGGCCAGGCATCTGGCCCCAGGTGGTGTGCATGGGGCATGGAGGTGAAATTGAGGAATGGCTGTTGAACAGGAAAGGAGAGGACCAGAGGCCACTGGGGTAGCTGTGCCCAACCCATGAAGAGGGAAGAGAAGGGCAGGCTTTCCTTCCAGGCAGATGGCATGGGCAGGTTCCTCCACGGCAGCACGCTTGACTCTGGCAAAGGTCACTTGGGACAGGTCTGTGACAGCCTCTGCCTGGAGTTGGCAGACTTGCCCCTCTGGGAGCAAAGTACCAAGCAGGAAGGGCAGCTCCCCTTGACCCTCAGTTCCACTTGCTGTGTTACCCCAGGCACGCCTCTTTCCCTCTCTGAGTCTCAGGTTCTTGTTTGTGAAATGGAGACAGTACTACCCACCTGCTAGGGCCATCATGCCAGTCAATGCCATGACGTGGGATGCATGGTTCAGGAAGCAGGATTCTGCCAGCTGCTATTATTGTCATTGGCCAGATGGCGCCAAGCCTTAGTGCCACCTTGGCCTCCCGGACGGCTTTGTTAGAGAGCTATTTTTGATACAAAAAAGAAGTGCCACTTCCTATCACTGGGAAGTTTCTGATTCTTCCCCTTGGTACATAGCTTCTGTAATAAACACGCAGCTCCGGACTCTTGTGAGGGTCAAAGACAGTGGACGGAAGTGGTTTTGCTACATGGTGGAGTGTGTAACTCATGGTTCATGTCCTCAGCTCTCGCCACTTGCAGGCATCTGTCCAGCCTGCATTGTGCCATGTTCTCCACGGTTCCTGGACACACCCAAAGGCACAGCCCGTACCCTGGGAAAGCTCACAGTTTGGGCCCATCAGAACATGGAGTGGTCACTGTGACAGTGGTGTCCCCTGGTGGGCCTGGGGGCGCTGGGGGCTGACAGCATCCTTGGCATTGAAGTGGATGCTGCAGGGTGAACCGGAGCCTGACCATGGGCAGTAAGTGTGGGCACTCCTGGCAGGGTGCTGCTTGCTTAAAGTGCTGGCAGATAGGAAAGGCATTGGGTAGTTGCCAGCACACACAGGAAGGCCACGCTCAGCCAGTCTTGGGACTGGGCTGATGAGACCTGAAGGAGAAGGGCAGAGCCTCCGGTCGAGTGGAACTCTTGGACTTTCTCCCACACCTCGGGGCTGGCCACCAGAGGCTCCTGAACAAGATGGGAGCTCTTCTCAGGGAAGATAAATGGGCCTTCAGAGGGCAGCCTGACGGCGGGAGTGAGGAGGGAGGCCTTCGAGGTAATTGGGAGGGAGGGTCAGGGAGTCACAGCCGGGAGCAGAGCGACATGAGGCTGCACAGGGTGGTGGTGATGGGACAGGAGAGGAGAGACCAGCCCCGCACAGCCTTTCTGAAAGAAAAAAAAACCCCTCGAACTTGCCAGTGAGCTGGGCAGAGATGGAGAAGGGAGACAAGAGGGGAAGGTGATGCCTTGGTTCCTACCTTTTTGCAAATTTTTTACTTGGTAGGAAATGTGGAAACCCAGGCAGGACTAAGCTGGGAGTGTTGAGCGGGGTGAGGACGGAAGGTGGAATGACCACACGAACAGCTGCTGAGTGCCAGCTTGGTGCTTAGCAAAGGCCTCCCCACCCCCAGCACTCCAGGGGTATTGCGCTTGACCTTTACAATAACCCCAAGTGGAAGATTTCATACCCAACTTGCAGATGAGGAAACTGAGGCTCAGAGAGGTCAATGATCTGCTCAAGGACACACAGCTGCGAGTGGGAAAGCTAAGATTTCAGCACAGGTCTGCCTGCTCACTGCCTTCGTGAGGCACCCCCATCAGAACCTCCAGCCCTGCCCCCTCTCAGCTGAAAGCAGGGCCTCTCCCCACCGCCAGGTCTCTGAGCCACCTTACCATGTCCCCAGGAGATGCTGCCATGTAAAGTTTGAATGCAGATCCTAGGAGAAAAAATCCAGTGTGGCACCATCTGTTCCTAACAAACAGAGATTGCTTCAAACCACTCTGGGAAAAAACCACAGATAGGGGAGGAAGGAAATTTTGAGACAATCATGTCACTTTCCTTAGCCTAGGCCAGCTTCTTCAGCACTGTCGGTGCTTTAGGTGGACTCATTCTTTGTGTGGACACTGTCCCGTGCCCTATAGGATATTGTACAGCATCCCTGGCCTCTGCCAGGAATAGAAGCTGCCCAATTCTACCAGGTATAGAGGATACTCTTAGTGGAGTATCCCACCTCCCCCCGACTGCCGCCCGCCTTATGACAACTAAAAACGCCCTCAGAAAATATTTCCTAGGGAGTTAGAAGGAGAAAATTCCCCCCAGATTGAGAATCACGGTTGTAGATAATCAAAGAATTTCAACCTGAAAGGGAATATTGGGGTCACCTAGGTCAGACCAGCTGTTGCATGGGAGGGTTGAAAGGTGCTCCCCAAGCTAGCATTCCATCAGTCCATGAGACCCTCAGTTTACTAGGAAGGTGCTGGGACCAGAGGACTAGAGGGTGCCTGCTGTCACTCAGGAGTCTGGAACTCATCACTTCTTCACATCACCTGTAACAAGACCTCAGAGGCTCGAACTGTTTCCTTCCAAGCTCAAGTCCCTGGCTAGCCTATCAGGGGTTCCTAGCCCTGTGCCAGGTGCCAGGCGGTGCAGGTTAAGAGACAGAGGAGAGGAAGAGAGAAGACTGCTCCAGACAGTTCCGCCCAGTGCGGATCACAGGCGGGCTGCACATGACCAGGAGAGCTTGTGCAGCTGTCTGTGCAGGGCTGGAGGGGCTGCAGGTCGTGGAGGGAAAGAATTCTTGAAGAAAGGAGCCTTTGCAAAGAGGAAGGAGAGTTGAAGGGGGAGGCAGTGATGTGAGTCAGGTTGGATCTCCAGGAGAGTGGGAGCCACAGGACTCCACGGACCAAGGCCTGCTTTCTGCGGCATCACATCCCTGACACCTGAGCCAGGGTGCTGCAGGGGCTCCCGGAAAGGCCGTCTGACCGAGCAGTTCATGTCTTCATCCCATTGCATCCCCAGCTAGGCCATGCCTCCCTGCGCTGCGTGTCCACCTGTCAGCAGGGCACCCCCAGGGTTGTGTGAGGGCTGAATGAGATCAGGAGTCCCGAGAGTTTGGTTAACCACAAAAAGTTGCCCAGCATGAGGAATGATGGTTATCATACCAAGTGGGGTGAGATCAGCACTGAAACAGAAGCGTCAGGACTGGCAGGGGCTGAGAACTGGACTCCCCAGGGAGCAGCCGGGCGGAGCCTCTTGCCATTCGGGCGGCTGGGGGTGGTGGGGAACTAGCCACTCTGGGCCAGGCAGCGTGGTCCCCACTTCTCCACCTACGTGGACCGCTCTTCCACCCTGCCTGGCTCTGCCCGAGCACCTGCTGGTGCATTCAGAAGCCTCCGTGACCCCAGGGCCAGGCCAGAAAGGGGCTGCTGCAGGAAGACTGCTGAATTCCATGCCAGAGCTTTACAAGTCAAAACCAAGGCCAGCAGTGCCCGGGGGCCCATGAATCTATTCTCAGACACAGTTGTTGAGAGGAGGTATTAAAAGTGGGGTTGGGAGGCCGATTCTGGATGCAGGGCCTGGGGCCCAACTCAAGCTAGGCTGGGCGGGCCCTTGGTCACTATATTCATTTCCCAGCCGGGTGTGGCTGGCTCTGGGTAACCACCAGGACCACAGCGCTGGCAGTGGGAGGGCATCTGAAGGTGGAGTGGGGGGCAGGCCGAACGGCAGGAGGAGAAAAAAGAAAGGAAGGAAGGGAAGCAAAAGAGTTAGGCCTGCAAAGCTGGGTCTGCTGGAATGAACGCACGGACAGCTTTGTGTCTGAGAAAACGGTGAACTCCCATCACGAGCCTCACGGCTCCTCACTGAGCTTGCCTGGCTGCAAAGACCACCTCCCAGCAGGCTCGAGGAACCTGTGTGTTGAGGATTGAGGGGACAGTGTATGTGTGTGGATGGGGGACGGGAGGTAGTTGTGGCTGCTTTTGGTTTAGGGAGCAGACAGGGCCACCGCCCTGACCAAGTCACCTTGGTCCCCCTCCCAGTCTGGAGCTCCCCACTGTGCCCTCCAGTCCTTGCCTGGCCACCAGTCTGAGGTCCTTCCCCAGGGTACCTGCAAGCTCAGCCCCTCCTGGAAGGCAAAGGCGAGTCTTTGGTTTCTGGCAGGTTCCTGGAAGGTCTGTGGCCGCTCACTGCCCACCAGTGCAGGATAAGGCAGAGTGAAGACCCTAGGGGCTTCGGGGCAGGGAGGTCATGTTAGAATCTAACCCTGCATTTCAGAGCTGGGTGAATTTTGGAAGTTGTTTCCCCCTTTCGGGCTCACCCACGTTGACTGTCACAGGGGAGGAGAGTTCTTAATTTGCAGGCTGTTAGAGTGTTCCATGAGAAATGAAGTTCTTGCCGCAGTGTCGCTCGCAGACACTGGTAGCAGCAGTTACCACTGGCTGAGCAGCAATACGTGACATAAATGGTGCTGAAAGCGTAAAGGACGGTCCCCACGTCCAGGGAGCCAACCCCTAGAGGAAGGGACAGGGACCCAGGGAGAGTTCGCTTGCGTCCTCAACTCCTCTGTGCATTGTTGGGGGCCTTCTCTGTGCCTTGCCTGTCCTGGATGCTGGGATCAGCCCAGATGCCCTAGGGGGTCACTTGGAGAGACATGTGTACCATCAGGCCTCAGGCACAGGGGTCAGGAGGGAGCTGGAGGGATACCCAGGAAGGTACTGAGGAGGGGTCTGGGGCCCTGTGCCTGAAAGCATGAGTAGGAGGATGCTAGGCGGGTACGCACAGTAGGGCAAGGCCGAATCTACAACTGTGGTCTGGCCTCCAGCTGCAATATCTGAGTCAGGGACCAGCAAAGTCTGAACACAAAAGCAACAGCCGTGGGGCTTCAAGAAAGGGTCAGGCCCAGGACGCGAATAGGACCCTGATTAGGAAGTGCCTCCTCAGGCCCAGGTGTGAGAGAAGGAGCGAGCACTTGAAGAAAATCCTTGCCTTCCACCAAGACTGACCACTTAGACACAGAGGGTGCCTTTATGACATTCAAGTCCAAAGCCCAGAAAGCTGGAACTTTGCCAAAGTGGTGCAAAAGTCTATACAGACACCATCTCTGAGCCCTGCAGGAGCTCTGAGTGCCAGCCCCTCCTGCAACAGCAGAGAGCCTCTGGTACTTTTTACTTTTCCTTCTCCTTTCCAGACTCGCCGCTCCCCGCGCACCTCTGTCCCTGCCCGCTGGGTGCAGGCCTCCTCATTTATCAAGATAAAATCCATCAAAGTCTCTGGGAGGGAGAAGCATAAAAAGAGTTTGCGGGGCAATAAATCTCCTTTACCATCGGCGGAATTCATCCCTGACTGTGCTCTTTGAAAGCAGAGACTGCCGACAGGACAGGGCAACCGGGCGAGGGGTGGGGGTGTAGGAGCAGGGACACAGCTCAGAGTCCTGGGCTTCACAGCTGGGCACCTGGCTGTGTGGGGGCGCACAGGCCATCAGTGGCATAACTGGGGCTGAACCAACGATGGCATTTCAGCCCCGCTCCCGTCTGCGTTCACAAGGTCAACGGAGACAGCTCCCTGAGCCCAGAATTATGTATGAGAGCTAATGACGCTCGTCCACTTGGTCCCTTCATCATCCACACGTGCCCGTTCACTTTTGTGTCACTCTCTTCTGCATCTGTCACGAATGTTAACTTGCACCTATTGTGTGCCCGGCACAGAGCCTGCAGCAGGGCGGCAGAAGGTGCACCTGGGCCCATCGGAGCAGGGGAGAGACCTCAGAGCAGGGGCAGGGAGCACTCCACGCTGTGTGAGCAGGGCATGAGCAGAAGGCGACAAGGGTCCTATCCACTCTTCCCTCTCCCCCCGGCAGAGAACGCCAAGCCTGTGTTAATAGGGGAAGGAGGTATTGGGCTGCCTTGGTAACCCTCACCCAGGCTGATCAGCATTTAAGGGGACTTTCTTTGTGTCCAGCCACACACTCGGAATCTGGCTTGTCTGTTCTCCAGGGAAAGTGGCTCCCCTTCTCCTGTCTCTCTTCCTTGTGATAGTCTAGTAAAAACAGCATGGACCCAGGGTCGGGAGCTGTCCATCAAGTAAATAAATAAAGCATACTCTGTCCCTGAGATGGAGCACGACATGGCGGTTAGAATGAATGACCTACATGTGTCAACATGGGTAAACCTCACTTACATAATACTGGGTTAAAAAGGCAAATCAGAGAACAATGCGTGCAGTCTTCTCACTTATGCAAATCTAAAGAAGGAACAATATTGCATATTGTTTATGCACACATATGCGTGTAATAAAAGAATAAGAATACAGACAACAAGGATACAGCACAAACTCAGAAGTGATTACCTCTTGGGGTGGGTAAGGGGAGAGAGGTGAATGGGATCAAGGAGGGGGCAAGGGGACTTCTGATGCTATAATTTTATTTATTTTAAAACATATGTGAAGCAAAGATGATAGAAGATCAATGTGTGTTAAATCTCAGTGGTAAATACAAGCATTTGCTAGGTTCTCTGTACTTTTCGTTGGTTTGAAATATTTCATTAAAAAAAATAAGATGTTTAAACAAAACCCAGACAGTCTGACTCAAAAACCCACATGAGCCACAGTCTAAGGGCCTCTGAAGTGCCAGATTTGTGGAAGGTGCTCTGTTAAACCCTTTCACATTTAATCTGCCTCATTCAAAGAAGGGGGCTTATTATCTTCATTTCACAAATGAGGAAATAGGCTCAGAGGGGGCAAGTAACTTGCCCAGTGTCACACAGCTTTAGGTGGAAAATCTGAGCTTCAAACTCTGGTTATGTAACCCCTAAAGCTGTGGTCTCTCCTCCACATCTCACCACCTATACGAGTTGCATTTCTTTGATGAAATATAACCAACTGAAACAAACAAACACAAAACAAAATGAAAACCAGCTGAGAGTCTGACATGAACCTTGCCTCTGTTACATACTGACTCTGACCTTTGAGAACTACTATCCCCTGGAGCTTCACTTGCCCTCAGGGCAAAATGCAGATGGCACCCTGGTGGCTTCCCTAACAGGATAACTGCCCTTGTCTATGTTATTAATATGTATAAAAGTACT
Source organism: Aepyceros melampus (assembly GCA_006408695.1). NCBI lineage: Eukaryota > Metazoa > Chordata > Mammalia > Artiodactyla > Bovidae > Aepyceros > Aepyceros melampus. The sequence continues at coordinate 46 of SJXQ01006647.1, read as the reverse complement.
TGCCTGTGGTGCCTACCGCTGGAGCTGAAACCCTCACCATCAATTT
>SJXQ01006646.1:534630-551788 GCA_006408695.1 Aepyceros melampus | reverse complement strand
GGGCGTCTCATCACACAGCGTGTGGTCTTGGGGTCTGGCTCCTTGGCGTGGCCTGTTTCCCAGGTCCATCCACGCTGTAGCACGTCCGTGCTTCAGTCCTTGTTTTGCCTGAATACTATTGCATTGCCCGGATGTCATCACATTTTATCCATTCTGCAGCTGACGGACATTTGGAGGGCTTCTACCTTTTAGCTACTATGAATGATGCCACTGTGAGCATCTGGGTACAATCATCTCTTTAAATACTCATTTTCAGTTCTCCTGGGAAACCCTTCTTAATACTGATGTCATGAACCCACACCAGCTGTTTCATACACATTTCTTAGGAGTGAGCATGATATGGTTCCAGAACGTGGGAGAGAGTCAGGTTTGGTTCAAAATTATAGCTCACTTTTAACATGTTCTGTGAGTCTGGGCTTCCTCATGTGTGCAGTGGAAATATGGAAACTGAAAGGATGAGGGCCCTGTATATAAACTGTCAGTACTACTTACTGAGTCTTCATTCTGGGTGATAATTTGAAGGATCATAACCCACTCCAGTGTTCTTGCCTGGAGAATCCCAGGGATGGTGGAGCCTGGTGGGCTGCCATCTATGGGGTCGCACAGAGTCGAACACGACTGAAGCAACTTAGCAGCAGCAGCAACCTAATAAAACACATATCCCGATAATAAAATATATATCCCCTGACCTCGTGGGTAACTAGTGACATACCCTGGGCAAAAGTTCCTAACCTGAACTCAGAAAGGAAACTACAGCTACAATGCCTCATCTCGTGGCAGTTGGGAGCTGAGAAACCTCTAAGAAATGCAGCAGGCCTGTGTATGTAAGGGTTAGTGTGGCTTAGGCCCCACCGGCGGCAGAGATGATGGCCATTCAGCCCAGGAGTTCCAGGGGAACCGCCCAGGCTTTCTGTTATTTCACAGTCTGGACACCAGAGGGCGCCACGAGAACACATATTTTAGCAGGACCAACCAGCGGGCGCTCCAAGTCAAGCTTGTTTGGATACGATGGGTGTGTGGGTGGTGTGGGTGGGTGTGTGTGTGTGTGGGTGTGGGTGGGAGTGTGTGTGTGGATGTGTGTCGGTGTGTGTGGGGGGGGTGTGGGGGTGTGTATCTGATTAATGGGAAAACAGCTGCTTCTGTTTCAAGGTGCACCCCTCGGGAAACACATCTGGGACTAGCTGGCAACAAATAGGCTCTCTGGATACAAACTCCCCCGACTCAAGCACTGCTAGCGGTCCTTCCCTCCCCTTCACCTCCTTTCCTCCCCCCTCCCTTCTTTTCTCCTTCTTTTCTCCTGCCCATCCTGGTGGAGAGCTGCTGCCCTAATATATCAGCTTTCTCTCAGTTCGAAGGGCTGGTATACAGCTCTATATTAAACTGGGGTCCATCTGAAACGTGCCTCCAAACACCTGCGAGTTAATTTTGTGTTAAAACCCACATCAGGACGTCCCTGGCGGTCCAATGGTTAAGAATCCACCTGCCAATGCAAGGGACACGGGTTTGGTTTCTGGTTCAGGAAGATCCCACGGGCCAGGCCAGTGTTCTGGAGTCCCTGCTCCACAAGAAGAGAGGCCACCACAGTGAGAAGCCCGCACACCGTAACGGAGAGGAGCCCTGCTCATGGCAGCTGGAGAGGGCTGGTGCACAACAATGAAGGCCCAGCACAGCCCCAAAATAATTTATTTTTAAAAATCTACATCAAAACCAAGTTGCTGCATCGACTTGCACTCAGACGGTGGAGCTGCTCCAAGAAGGAGACAGGGGGAGTTTGGGGGGCCCCTCAGTACAAGTCATCTGGGTGCTCATTTGCAGGATGGGAGTGACTTTGTCTAGAAACATGTGCGGCAGCCCTCTCTGGTCCCCTCAAGTTGGCAGTAGTGGGCACCAAGCTTCCCTTTCCGGCATGGTGACAGAGGGTCGGCCCCTGGCCTCAGAATCTACACCTGACCCTGCTCCTAACATCTTGAGATTCTAGATGGTGCCATGCAGGCCTGTCCAGTGGATGCTGTGTGATCTCATGGGATGCTGAGAATTCCTGACCTGTGCTTTTTCAACTCTTGCTGCTTCTCTGATCCTTCCGATGACAGCTGTTCCCAAATTCTGCCCGCCATCACCCCTGCATCACACAGCAGGTCAAAGCCACAAAGCTTTTATCCTTTCTCTCCCATTTCTGTGTCCTGCTCCCTGAACTCTGGAAAGGAGGGTGGTGGGGGAAGTGTGGGCAGAAATTATTTTGCACAGGTTATGTGAAGGATGAATCTTGGACTTCCCTGGTAGTCCAGTGGCTAAGACGCTGTGTTGCCAGTGCAGGGGGGCCTGGGTTCTATCCCTGGTCAAGGAACTAGACCCCCCATGCTGCAACTAAGAGTTTGAATGCTGCAACTAAGGCTCAGCCAAATTAAAAAAAAAATTTAAAGAAAAACCTTAAGAAATCCTTTGAGGCCAAGGGCTTCAAGCTAGGTTTCAAAACCAGAGTGGTATCTCAACCGATAAAGCCAGAGAAGAATCTAGGTCCCTTTCAGAAATGTCCACACACGAGGCTCCTGGAGCCAAAAGTTGCATTAGAACTTGACACTGGATGGGGCTAATGGTTTTATTCTACGGGGATTACTTTATTCTGTAGGAATTAATGATCTGATTCTAGATTATGACTAGTAGGTTATGGGGTCCATATTTCTGTATTTTCTGGATACGACAATAGGGGCTCAGGGAAGGGAATGGCTTTGTCGCATCATTGACAGCTGGTGCATCTGGGTGGGGACCCCTATTTCGGGGCATGGATTCAGAAGTGCTGCAGCTCCCAGCCTCCCCCCGGGCCTCCTGGCACCTGGTCCAGGTGAGCGGGGTGACCTGTGCTGACAGCAGGGGGAGTATGGAGACAAGGCTGGACTCTCAGGGGACTGTTCCCAGAAGCACAATATCGATTCTGATGCTTCTGCAAGAGAAAGCTTGGCAATGAATCACAGGAAGAAAGGCACTTAACAGGATGCATGATTTTGTACATTCATATCCTGTCTGGTGAATCTCTAAGAAGGGAATAACGTAATAACATTCCTTATGTGATTTTCTTTCCTTTTCCACTCACAGAACATCTTGTGACACTGTATTTACGTGGCCCACATTACAAGCAATGCTGACTGAGTGTTGTTAGCAGAGGATAGGTGCTTAGATATACAACCAAATAGAACAAGTACCCGCTTCACAATTCAAGACACCTTGATATTACACATCTATTTCTACCTTCAGAAAAGCCACAACATGTTTCTCAGAAACCCAACATCTAATTCGAACTGTGGTGCTGGAGAAGACTTGAGAGTCCCTTGGACAGCAAGGAGATCAAATCAGTCCATTCTAAAAAAAAAATCAACCCTGAATATTCATTGGAAGGACTGATGCTGAGGCTGAAGCTCCAATACTTTGGCCACCTGATGCAAAGAGCTAACTCATTGGAAAAAACCCTGATGCTGGGAAAGATAGAAGGCAGGAGGAGAAGGGGGTAACAGAGGATGAGATGCTTGGGTGGCATCACTGACTCAACGGGCATGAGTTTGAGCAAGCTCTGAGAGATGGTGAAGGACAGGAAAGCCTAGCATGCTACAGTCCATGGGGTTGCAAAGAGTCAGACACAACTGAGCGACTGAACAACAAAGTAAATATACAACCAAATATGCATAAATGCCATCTTTTTTTATTCAGTGAATTGTGTGTTATAATTGTCTCCCGAAAAATGAGAATTTCTGTCTTGGTTTTGGCTGCTGGCATCCAACAACAGCTGGCAAGGACTACCACATTTCAAAGTGAGTTGCTGCCACCTTTTATGGGGTGAACTGTGCCCCCCTAAATGTATACGTGGAAATCCTTCATAATGTGACTTCATTTCGAGAGTCTTTTTTCCCTTACTGAAGTACGATTGCATGATTGGTTCACAGTGTTATCTTAGCTTCAGGTATATAACATAGTGATTCAACAATCAAATACATTATGAAATGTTCAACACCATCAGTCTAGTTACCATCTGTCTCCACACAGAGTTATTACAGTGCTACTGACTGTATTGTTTGTGCTGTGTATTACATCCCTGTTGCTTCATTTTATAACCGGAAGTTTGTATCTAGTAATCTCCTGGCCTTAAATGACACGTTAGACTAGATTAATTTAATTGATATTTACAGAACATTCCATCTGAAAGCAGCAGAATACACATTCTTCTCAAGGGCACACAAGGAACATTCTCCAGGAGAGATCACATGGTGGGCCACCAAGCGAGCCCAAATGTGAGAAAAATGAAATCATATCAAGCAGCTTTTCCAATCACATGCTGTAAGATTTTTTTTTTAATCACAAGAAAAAAACTAAAAAAAACAAAAACACATAGAGACTAAATAATGTTACTAAACAATTAATAGATCACTGAATAAGTCAAAGAGGAAATAAAGAATACCTACAGACAAATGACAATGAAAATAGAACAATCCAATCTATGGGTCACAGCAAATCAAACACAAATGCACTCATCTCACACGCTAGTAATGCTCAAAATTCTCCAAGCCAGGCTTCAGCAATACATGAACTATGAAATTCCAGAAGTTCAAGCTGGATTTAGAAAAGGCAGAGGAACCAGAGATCAAATTGCCAACATCCCCTGGATCATCAAAAAAGCAAGAGAGTTCCAGAAAAACATCTATTTCTGCTTTATTGACTATGCCAAAGACTGACTGTGTGGATCACAATAAACTGTGGAGAATTTTTCAAGAGATGGGAATACCAGACCACCTGACCTGCCTCTTGAGAAACTTCTATGTAGGTCAGGAGGCAACAGTTAGAACTGGACATGGAACAACAGACTGGTTCCAAATAGGAAAAGAAGCACGTCAAGGCTGTATATTGTCACCCTGCTTATTTAACTTATATGCAGAGTACATCATGAGAAACGCTGGGCTGGATGAAGCACAAGCTGGAATCAAGATTGCCGGAAGAAATATCAATAACCTCAGATATGCGAATGACACCACCCTTATAGCAGAAAGTGAAGAAGAACTAAAAAGCCCCTTGATGAAAGTGAAAGAGGAGAGTGAAAAGGTTGGCTTAAAGCTCAACATTCAGAAAAGAAGATCATGGCATCTGGTCCCATCACTTCATGGCAAATAGATGGGCAAACAGTGGAAACAGTGTCAGACTATTTTTCTGGGCTCCAAAATCACTGCAGACGGTGACTGCAGCCATGAAATTAAAAGACGCTCACTCCTAGGAAGGAAAGTTATGACCAACCTAGACAGCATATTCAAAAGCAGAGACATTACTCTGTCAACAAAGGTCCATCTAGTCAAGGCTATGGTTTTTCCGGTAGTCATGTATGGATGTGAGAGCTGGACTGTGAAGAAAGCTGAGCGCCGAAGAATTGATGCTTTTGAACTGTTGTGTGGAGAAGACTCTTGAGAGTCCCTTGGATTGCAAGGAGATCCAATCAGTCCATCCTAAAGGAAATCAGTCCTAAGTGTTCATTGGAAGGACTGATGTTGAAGCTGAAACTCCAGTATTTTGACCACCTGATGCGAAGAGCTGACTAATTTGAAAAGACCCTGATGTTGGGAAAGATTGAAGGCAGGAGGAGAAGGGGATGACAGAGAATGAGTTGGTTAGAAGGCATCACTGACTCAATGGAAATGCTGCTGCTGCTGCTAAGTCACTTCAGTTGTGTCCAACTCTGTACAACCCCATAGACAACAGTCCACCAGGCTCCCCTGTCCCTGGGATTCTCCAGGCAAGAACACTGGAGTGGGTTGCCATTTCCTTCTCCAATGCATGAAAGTGAAGTGAAAGTGAAGTTGCTCAGTGTGTCCGACTCTTCACAGCCCCATGGAATGCAGCCTACCAGGCTTCTCCATCCGTGGGATTTTCCAGGCAAGAGTACTCAATGGACATGAGTTTGGGTAAACTCCGGGAGTTGGTGATGGATAGGGTGGCCTGGCATACTGCAGTTCACGGGGTCACAAAGAGTCGGACACGACTGAGCAACTGAACTGAACTGAAATCAATTCTAAGAGTGATGTTTATAGCTATACAATCTTACCTTAGGAAGCAAGAAAAATCTCAAACCAACCTTACACCTAAAGTAACTGGAGGAAGAACAACAAAGCCCAAAGTTAGTAGAAGGAAAGAAATCATAAAGATCAGAGCAGAAATAAATGCAATAGAGATGAAGAGAATAATAGAAAAGATCAATGAAACTAAAAGCTGGTTCTTTGAAAAGATAAACAAAATTGATAAACCTTTAGCCAGACTCATCAAGAAAAAAAGGAGAGGGCTCAAATCACTAAAATTAAAAAAAGAAAAGTTACAACTGACAGAAATATGAAAGATCATAAGCAACTAATACAAACAACTATATTCCTCCAAAACACACAATGGACAAATGCTCAGAAAGGTACCACCTTCCAAGACTGAGCCGGGAAGAAATAGAAGATATGAACAGACCAATCACAAGTATTAAAACTGAAACTGTAATTTAAAATTTTCCAATAAACAAAAGTCCACGACCAGATGGTTTCACAGATGAATTCAAACATTTAGAGAAGAGCAAACACCTGTCCTTCTGAAACTCTTCCAAAATACTGCAGATGAAGGAACATTCCCAAGTTTATCCTATGAGGCCACCGTCACCCTGATACCAAAACCAGACAAACATACCACAAAAAAGATACTTATAGGCCAATGCCCCTGATGAACACAGATGCAAAAGTCATCAACAAAATACAGGCAAACTGAATTCAACAACACATTAAAAGCATCCCACATCATGATCAACTGCGATTTATTCCAGGGAAGCAAGGATTCTTCAACATACACCAATCCATCAATGTGATACCCACATTATAAGGAACTGAAGAATAGAAACCATATGATCATTTCAGTGGATGCAGAAAAATCTTTTCAAAAAATTCAATACCCATTTATGAAAAAAACTCTCCAGAAAGTGGTCAGAGAGGAACCTACCTCAACAAGATAAAGGCCATACAGGACAAACCCACAGCTAACGTCATTCTCAGTAGCAAGAAAGTGAAAGCATTTCCTCTACGATCAGGAAGCAGAAAAGGATGTTCATCCTCACCACTTTATTCAACATAGTTTTCGAAGTCCTAGCCATGGTAATCGAGAAGAAAAAGACGTAAAAGGAATTCAGATTGGAAAAGAAGAAGTAAAACTGTCACTGCGTGCAGATGACATGATGCCATATATAGAAAATCCGAAAGATCACACCAGAGAACTACTAGAGTTCATCCAGGAATCTGGTGAAGTAGCAGGATACAAGGGTTAATCTCCAAAGTACAAAAACAGCTCATGTAGCTCAACACAAAAGAAAAACATCCCAATCAAGGAATTGGTGGAAGAGCTAAACAGACATTTCTCCAAAGAAGGTAAATATATATGTGTGTGTATATATGTGTGTGTATATACGTGGGTGTATATATGTGTGTGTATATATGTGGGTGTGGGTGTGGGTGTGGGTGTGTACGGCCAAAAAGCACATGAAAAGACGCTCAACATTACTAACTAGTAGAAAAATGCAATCGAAGCTACAATGAGGCGCCACTTCACACCAGTCATGATGGCCGTCATTTAAAGACCTACAAACAGAGGCAGCAGAGGGCGCAGAGACAGGCAGCCCTCCTCCACCGCTGGCGGGAACGCAGACGGGCACAGCCGTGAAGGAGGACAGTACGCTGCCGCCAAGTCGCTCCAGGCGTGTCCGACCCCGTGCGACCCCACAGATGGCAGCCCACCAGCTCCCCCGTCCCCGGGATTCCGCAGGCAAGAACACTGGAGTGGGTCGCCACTGCCTTCTCCAATGCATGAAAGTATGGAGGTTCCTTAAAAAACTAAAAATAGAACTACGATATGATCCAGCAATCCCACTCCTGGGCATATCTCCTGAGAATACCATAATTCAAAAAGACATATGCACCCCAGTGTTCACCGTAGCACTATTCACAATAGCCCAGACCTGAAGCAACCTACATGTCCGTGGGCAGAGGAACCGATAAAGAAGACGTGGTACAGACGCAGTGGAAAATCACTCAACCTTAAAGATGAAACAATGCCATCTGCAGCAACAGGGGCGCAACCAGAGATTACCACACCAAGTGAAGCAAGTCAAATGTCATACGGTGTCACTACATGTGGCATCTAAGAAAAAATGACATAAATGAACTTGATTACAAAACAGAAACTGATTCAGACTTCAAAGGGGAAACATGGCGGGGAGGGATGAGTTAGGAGTTTGGAAGTAATGCATCTCCTACCTCGCAGGCAGATTCTTTACTGTCTGAGCCAGCAGGGAAGCCTCACACACACACACCAGGAGATGTAAAGAAAGACGATTCTCAGCAGATAACTAGGGAGGACCTACTGTCTAGCACAGGGAACTCTACTCAGTGTTCTGTGGTGACCTGAGTGGGAAGGAAATCCAAAACAGGAGGGGATAAGTGTTTATGAGTAGCTGATTCACTTTGCCATGCAGCAGAAATTAACACAACATTGTAAAGCGACTATACGCCAATAAAAATTACTTAAAAAATAGATCAACAAGGATATACTGTCTAGCATAGGGAACTCTACTCAATATTCTGTAATAACCTTTATGGGAAAAGAACCTGAAAAAGAACGAATATATGGAAAGAAACAAACGGATGGATGTATAACCGAATCACTTAGTTGGATACTTGAAACACAACATTGTAAATCAACTATAGTTCAATATAAAATAAAAATTAGGGACTTCCCTGGCAGTCCAGTGGCTAAGACTCTGTGCTCCCAATGTGGGGACCTGGGTTTGATTCCTGGTCAGGGAACTGGATCTCAGATGCCACAATTAAGACCAGGTACATCCAAAATAAATAAACACAAATAAATATTTTTTAAAAAAACCAAGGAATACTGATTTTTAAAAATAAGTTAAATAAAATAAAGATAAAATAAAATAAATCTTTGGTGTCTTTCCTATATTTCCTAACTCTTTCCTGAAGTTCCCACTGTGTCCTTTTGTTTGTCTCCTGAGTTTGGTGAGCATTTTTACAGCATTTTTATCAATCAGGTGAATTCACCTGAATTTCCATTTCACCCATGTGCAACACTGGGGTCCCCTTGGGAAGATGGCTGGAGCTGATCAAGCAGCTGGAAATAAGAAGATGCTCTTTTAGAAAGTCATTGAGGAGGTGTTATCAGACTTCCTTTTGGCCCCTGCAGTGAGATAGAGGCTTACTCCTCCTTCCCTCAAGCCCAGCTGGGGAGGGGGGACAGTTCAAGGTCACATGTGAAGAAGTGATGTGTCCCTGGAGGGACTGGTGTGTACTGGTGTCTGGCTTTTTTCACTATGTGAGTCAACTTCATTGGTTTTGTAGTTGCTTGATTGTAAGTACTACAGCAATGGGCTTCCCAGGTGGCTGAGTGGTCAAGAATCCGCCCGCCCATGCCGGAGATGCAAGAGATGCAGATTCGATCCCTGGGTCAGGAAGACCCCTTAGAGGAGGAAATGGCAGCCCACTCCAGTGTCCTTGCCTGGAGAATCCCCATGGACAGTGGAGCCTGGCAGGCTACAGTCCATGGGGTCTCACAGAGTTGAACATGACTGGGTGCTCACGTGCGTGCGCGCACACACACACACACACACACTAGAGCAATATTATCCTAGCTTTTGTTGAGATGGAACTTACCTATTATAAAATCCATCCTTTTAAAGTGTGTGGTTCCGGGGCTTTAGTATATTCACAAAGGTGTGCAACCATCACCATTATTCTAATCCAAAACATTTTCATCGTCCCAAGTAGAAACCCCATGGTGCTTCCCTTCTTCCCTTACAGACTCTGGTCTACTTTTCATCTCCATGGACTAGTCTATTCTAGGTATTTCATATAAATGTAATCATATGATATTTGCCCTTTTGATCTGGCTTATTTCATTTAGCACATTACTGAGACTCATTTGTGTTGTGGTGGGTGGTGGGTGGGTGAAGTCACTCAGTCAAGCCCGACTCACTTCACTGCTTTCATGGCCAAATAACTTTCCATTGTACGGATATGTTTAGTTGATCCATTCATCCATTGATGGATAGTTGGGGGTTTCCCACCTGTTGGTAATTGTTGCTAGCCCTAAAACAACAGGGCTATTGTATGAAGGGCTATTGTATGAATATTTGGGTACAAATGTTTGAGTCCTTATTTTCATCCTTTGGGGTATATACCTAAGAGTGGGACTCATATGCCATATAGTAATTGTAAGTTTAACTTTTTGAGGAACTTCCCAAACCATTAATTTGTTTTAAATTATCCCCCACACTTTACAGTAACTCTGAAATATTCTCATTTTACAGATAAGGCACAAGAGAGGTTCAGAAACTTGCCTGAGGTAAAACATCTTATGTAGAACCCGCCCGGGAGGGACTTCCCTGGTGGTCCATTGGCTTAGACTCAGCACACTCAATGCAGAGTGCCTGGGTTCAACCCCTGGGTAAAGAATTAGATTCTCAAGTAACAGCTTAAGAATCCATCCAATTGCTCTTCCCTTACCTCTGACAGAACTCTTCATTGCTGTAGCCCTTGGCAGTTTGGAAACAACCCGACCCTAACCCCTCTCCAAGTAGGCCTGGGTCCTAGTTCAAACAGAAAGGCAGTAGCGGAGCTGAGGCCAGTAAGGCACCAGTCATGCCTCACACACTCCCGCAGGCTGCTCTTTCATGGACAGTAACGCTAGAAGCTAGGCATGTCTTTGCAAGGCTCGCAAAGGGCAGAGGAGAATCTCAGCCATGACTGAGATTCCACATGGCACAATGAAGACCTGGTGTAGCCAAATAAACAAAAAACTTTTTTTTTTTTTAAATAGGGCCTCCTGGTGGCTCAGTGGTAAAGAATCCGCCTGCCAATGCAGGAGACACGGGTTCGATCCCTGGTCTGGGAAGATCCCACGTGCCGGGCCTACTAGGCTATTGTGCTGCAGTGACGGAGCCTGGGCACCACGATGGCTGAGCCCACGAGCCACAGCTACTGACGTCCTCACGTCTTAGAGCCTGTGCTCTGCAGCCGCTGCAGCGAGAAGCCCACACACCGCAACTAGAGAGTGGCCCCTGCTCGCCGCACCTCCAGAAAAGCCTGCGCGGCCACGGAGACCCAGCCACCATAAATAAATAAGATGATTTCACGACCCGTCTGGGACACTGACCGAGTCTGCCTGCGGCCCGAGCCTGTGCCACTGCCCCTCACTCTCCCTCCTCCCCACCCCGAAGCCACCAGGAGCCTCTTGCTCTGAGCCGCAGCGGGTCTCAGCGCAGTGCTGAGACCTCGGGGCTTCGGGCACAGCTCTCTGCAGAGTCCTGGACGTCTCTGGGCCTCTCCTTTCACAGGACCCCCTCCTGAAGGGACAGCGGGGCCCTGAGCTCTGGCCTCCTCCCTTCCTGGGGTAGACCTTGCGTTCTGCCTGGCATGGTGACACAGAAGGACGCCCTTGGTGTCTCAGCCATTGACCTGTCAGGCCCACCACCCAGGACAAAGCCCACCAGCTCCCAGCCTGCCCAGAGCCCGGCGCACACAGCTGCAGCCTTCCACCTACCAGGTTCCTCTCTAAGGATGCGAGCTTCCTTCCCCCTTGGCTCTTCCGTCCCAACGAGCAGAGATCCCAAGGCCTGGAGCTGCTGAAAACCCTGGGAAAATAAGAAAGAAAGTTCATAAAATGGAAATCCAATGAAATAACTAATAAAAGTGGTATTAATAAATGTAACACATTATTAATTGCTTAATGTTCTATTTGTGAACATCTCATTACTGTGGCGTGACCATTTTTAGGTTTAGTTTTCTTTGTGAAGTTTCCTGGGCATGCATGGAGGCAACGAAGGGAAATCATAGCTGGTGAACTTCTATGGGAAAAACCTTTGATGTCAGATGTGGGGTGTCTTTGATTGTGTTGAGAGTGTTGGGTGATGAGACCTCCAGGAGTCTGAGTGCCCAGGGCTCTAGAAAGTCTAAATCCGCTCAAGTTGTGGGCATATTCAGGGCCAAGCAGCCCCACGATGGAGCCACAGACGGTCTTCTTTCTCGGAAAGGAGGGAATTGGATGGCAGTGAACAAAGATGCCTGTCTGCTCCAGTCTCCAGGGCCCGAGGCTGTTGGCAGAGGGTGGCTTTGACACAGGCCCCAGCCGATGGTATCTCTTGTTGTTTCACCAAAGCCTGAGGCTTGGGCCCTGGACATTTCAGATTTCAAGGTCAGGTTCACAAGCTTTACAGAGTATCCACCCAGTGCCTGTTTTGTTACTTAATATTTATTTATTTGGCTGTGCTGGGCCTTAGTTGCAGCACGTGGGATCTTCGCTCTTCACTGCAGCATGCAGGGTCTTTAGTTGAGGCGTGTGGGATCTAGTCCCCTGACCAGGCATTTAACCTGGGCCCCCTGTATTGGGAGCACAGAGTCTTAGCCACTGGACCCCCAGGGAAGGCCCATCAAGGCCTGGTTTTATGGCAGGCACTCAGAGTTCGCAGGCTGAGCATTCCCACAAGGTCAGGACAGACAGTGAGCACTGGGGTGGGGTGTGCTCTCCAAGAGCTGGGGACTCCAGTGTGGGGCACAGGCCAAAGACACCTGGGATGGATGGAACTGGCCACACAGAGGAGTGGGGAGGGCACACAGGCTGAGTCCATTTCGTCAGCAAACACCAGGCTGTTCTGGGTCTCATGGGAACAGAGTAGCTGGGACAGGCTGGGCAGTCGGCGGGTCTCAGGACACACCTGCATTTCTGATGAATCATTCTGGCCGTGCGTGTGGATGGTGCCTGGATCAGCCTGGAGGCTGGGCAGACAGTTACAAGGCTGATGTTGCAGTCCACACGGGAGGCCAAGCCAGGGATGTTGAGGCCCAGACAGTGGATTTGATTCCAGGCTTGCCATAACAAAGCTCTACCAAGTGGGGGACTTTGGACAAGGGAAGTGTATCTTTTCACAGTTCTGGAGGCCTGAAGTCCAGACTCAAGGTGTCAGCTGGGCCATGCTCCCGCTGAGACGCTGGGTAGAGTTCACCCTTGCCTCATCTCAGCTCCTGGATGTGGCCGAGACGCTGGGTAGAGTCCACCCTTGCCTCATCTCAGCTCCTGGATGTGGCTGAGACGCTGCGTAGAGTCCACCCTTGCCTCATCTCAGCTCCTGGATGTGGCCGAGACGCTGGGTAGAGTCCACCCTTGCCTCATCTCAGCTTCTGGATGTGGCCGAGACACTGGGTAGAGTCCACCCTTGCCTCATCTAAGCTCTGGATGTGGCTGAGACGCTGGGTAGAGTCTACCCTTGCCTCATCTCAGCTCCTGGATGTGGTTGAGGATCCTGGTCATTCCCAGGCTTGTATCTGCATCACTCCAGTCTCTGCTCCATGGTCACCGACCTTCCCCTGTGTTTCTCTTTTAAAGCATCTGCCTGCAGTGCGGGAGACCCAGGTTCGATCCCTGGGTTGAGAAGATCCTCTGGAGAAGGAAATGGCAACCCACTCCAGTACTCTTGCCTGGAAAATTCCATGGACTGAGGAGCCTGGTGGGCTACAGTCCACGGGGTCACAAAGAGTTGGACACGACTGAGCGACTTACCTTACCTTACCTTAGTCATACTCGAATAAGGGCCCCAACCTAGCCTAGTATGAAGCGTTAATCACTCAAGCGTGTCTGACTCTTTGTGATCCCATGGACTGTAGGGATTCTCCAGGCAAGAATACTGGAGTGGATTGTCATTCCCTTCTCTAGGGGATCTTCCTGACCCAGGGATTTAACCCGGTCTCCAGCACTGCAGGCAGATTCTTAACCATCTAAGCCACCAAGAAGCCTAGCATGACTTCACTTTAATGTATCTGCAAAATCCCTATTTCCTATCAAGGACTTAGGATTTCAAACCCTTTTTTGGAGAACAGAATTCAACACAGAACAGATAGTGAGAGGACAGGGGGAGTCCAGGACGACTGGGGAGGGAGACGGCAGTGCTGGCCGCAGAGATGGGGGTGCGCAGTGGGAGCTGGGGGACGGGGTAGGAGGGGAGGACTTCCATTTCAGACATGTCGTGTCTGAGTGGCTGGCCTCTGGAGCACCTGGAGAAGAAAGTCCTGGAAGCAGGTAGATACATGATCAAGCGTGCAGGGGAGAGTGCTGGACCAGAAAGGCAGGTTCTCAGACACGTGCGTCCAGGCAGGTGGTGGTGGAAACTATGTAAGGGGGTGAGATAGTGAGCAAATGAAGACAGGAAAGATAAGAGATAGCGCCAAGTCGTGTCTGACTCTTTCGATCCCATGAATGTAACCTGCCAGGCTCCTGTATCCATGGGATTCTCCAGGCAAAACTACTGGAGCGGGTTGCCATTTCCTTCTCCAGGGGAGCTTCCTGACCCAGGAACTGAACTCACGTCTCCCTCATTGCAGGCAGATGCTTTACCAACTGAGTTACACAAGTGAAGACAGAGAGGAAGGGAAACGACCGGGAGCTCAAACGTTTAGGATGGGCAGCGAGAGGGTCACACAAGAGGCAGAGGTGAGGATGACAGAGGCAGAAGAAAAGCAGAACACCGCGGATCCTGTGAGCCAAAGAAAGGCATTTTAAGCATGATTAGGAGAGGGGGACCCAGTGCAGCAGCAGAGACATTTCCTTGTTGAGTATGAGGACGTTCAGACTGGGTGTCCACCGGCTACTTCTGTCCAAGCGACTTCAGTGCAGCAGGGAGCAGCCAGACTGCTGGGCGTGAGGAATGCGATGAGGGTGAGTGGCTGCGAGTCTGTGCTCTTGCAGAGAGAATGCTGTGGCTGGGAGAACGCAAGACGCACCCGGAAAGAAAAGACTTAAAAGCATCCTGGAGAGAACTGGAACGAACAGAGAGCCTGGCTGGTGCCTTTCTCCTGCCGCCAGGGGGCGATCTGCACCAGCCCATCGAACAGTTTTCAAAGGTGGTGGGTAGAGAAACTTAAGGATCAATAAATCTGTTTTTCTATGTAGCTTTCCTGTAGCTGCAGAGGCCTGTGTACAATAAATAAATCTGTAGTGTTATCAGCTCAAATGAATTATACCGAGGGTTTGTTACAGTCAAACTCTGCCTAAATCTCACCTGTTTTATAAGAGATTCAGTGATCCCCAGACTAGGACAACTTAAGATGAGTTGGGACTTCCCTGGTGGCCCCGTGGATAAGAACCCGCCTGCCAGTGCAGGGGCCATGGGTTCAATCCCTGCTCCGGGAAGATCCCACACACCACAGAGCAGTTAAGCCCCTGTGTCACAACTACTGAGCCCATGCTTTAGAATCCAAGAGTTGCAACTCCTGGAGCCTGGTGCCTAGAGCCTGTGACCCACCACAAGAGAAGCCTGTGCACCACAACACAGAGTAGCCCCTGCTCGCCCCAACTAGAGAGAGCCTGAGTGCAGCAGCAAAGCCCTAGCGCAGCCAACAAGCTAATAAAAAAGTTTTAGAACCTAAAATGCATAAAGCTTTAAAAAAAAAAAAAAGATGAGCGATGAGTCGGTGGTGAGGCTGGGAAAGGAAAGAATGTAGGCTATTCTGGAAACAGACTCTCAGAGGAACAGACATGCAGAGAAAACCTGGTTTCCCTTTGCTGGTAAAACGTGTTTCTAGATGTATCTCCTGGGCTTCCCCAATGGCTCACGCAGTGAAGAATCTGCCTACAATGCAGGAGACTACACTCACTGAAGATAACTATACTCGGTGAATAGCACCCCACACACCCCATGCCCAACACACATCCAAGGATCCAATAAACCGACCAGAATGGGTGCTTCTGGTTGGGGGCTGGAGTAGGGGAGGGGACAGGTGAATTGAGGACTGTGAACTGAATGTTAAGATTAGCTCAGCTTTTTGCACCCAGTCTCCAAAGTGGGGAAGAACCCTCCGGGGAAGTGTTATCTGCAGGAACTGTCCCCTGTCACCTGATCCTTCACCCACTGTGGCTGAGTTCATTTCATCCTTCTGATGTTCTGATGTAGTGATTCGGTAGAGATTCCAACAGTCAAAGTGTAATTAACTCCTATTGAATTGAAGTCGCCTCCCGGTCATGGTGCCTGCAGGAAAGACAGTTCTGCATGGCCTCCAGCGCTTCATTACAGGGCCCAGCTTCCGCCTCAGCCATTAAGAGCCCGAGTCATGGTAGTCAGATGAGTCTTTAGGCTGTAGGGAGTGTATGGCTGGAATTGGGGTCCTTGACCTCCAGAAGGACAGGCCACAAGGGAGGAAGGCG
This sequence comes from Aepyceros melampus, assembly GCA_006408695.1. NCBI lineage: Eukaryota > Metazoa > Chordata > Mammalia > Artiodactyla > Bovidae > Aepyceros > Aepyceros melampus. The sequence goes on along the minus strand of SJXQ01006646.1, from coordinate 535,537 downwards.
GTGTGAAGACAGCACATAGAAGGCGTCCCACAGAGCGGGCGGTATTAGGGGGCAGGGAACAGGGCTCATTATGGGGGGTGGAGGTGACAAGTGCGGTGAAGGCCAGCCTCATCGCCAGCTGCTTGCCTTCCCTGAGCAGACAGGCAATTACTGAGTGACAGCACTTGACAGTGGTTTATTTCCCCACTCATCTTCCAAAGCTAAGCCAGGCCACTTGGTAAAATTTGCCTTCAGACCAATACTGACTTCAACCCCAGTTCAGGAATCAGCCTGGGGGAAGGCAAGGAACTGTTTCCAGCTCAAGGATGGCAGGTCATCTGATATGAATCTAACACAAGAGGGTACGGGGAGATCAGTGTGTCAGGTAGGCTGGGGCCAGATTAGGCAGGATCCTGGGTTTTTTCTAGCAGTGAAGAGCCAAGCTTCTGGACTCTCTTTAAGAGAAGGTTAGGGACTTCCCTGGCGGTCCAGTGGTTAAGACTCTGCACTCCACTGCAGGGGGCACAGGGAACTAAGATCTCATATGCCAAAAAAAAAAAAAAAAAGAGAGAGAGAGAGAGAGAGAAAAGGAGGCTATGGAAATGAGACCTAGAGAAGTCAACTGCATCATAGAAATAGATCTGACCAACTGGAGGAAGGACTTGATGATGAACGAACGGCTGACAGGCTGATGTGCCACTCACTGAAACAAGAGACTCAGAATGGGGGGCAGAAAAGATGGCCCTTTTGACTTTGAATATGTGGACTGTGAGGTGGTGGCCTGATGTTTCCATGGGCAGACTGGCAGGTGTGGAAATGGTGTCATTTGTAGAGTCTTTAAACTATAGGCAGCTTTAGAGCCCCAGGAGGGAGCGGTTCACCAGGAGAGGGACAGCGAAGTCTGGAAGAGGATTCGGAACAAGCTTCT
>SJXQ01006646.1:458421-534406 GCA_006408695.1 Aepyceros melampus | reverse complement strand
GAGAACCCAGACGGAGGGTCTTCAGTGTCTGTGATACAGTGAGAGGCGGGAGGGCGGGAGCAACAGGCAGAAAGCGACCTTGGATTTGACGACAGGGAATATCCATTTGGTTTCATTTATCATCGTCTCAGATTTGAATCATAAAAATGGATTTCTTATGATTACCACTGTCTAACCAGCTGGCTGCCAGAGACCAGACTAGGCATGCTGCATGTGTTAAGCTGCAGTTTTAATTTTTCTAGCATTTTGGCACATTTTATCCTCACAACAGTCCTATGAAGTTAGGTATTCTTACTAGAATCAAAGGGCCCAAGGTTACACGATAGTCAGTGGTGGAGGCAGGATTTGAACTCAGCTCTTGCTGGCACCAAAGCTCTCCTGTTTCCCCTTTCTGTCTGCCTCTCTCCTCTCCTTTTCTAAATATGTCGTCTCTGACACACCATTACCCAGAACACCAAGTACAAAGGGGAGTACAAAAGGGATTTTGTCATGAAATACAAGAAAAGAGAAGATTCTGCTTCTCAATACCGGAGACAGCAATGATGAACTTTGGTTTTGGAGGGCACGTTTTGCAGCCCTGCCTCCTGGCTTATGGTCTTGCTTGCATGTGATGGCTGGAGGGGAGGGTGGCTTCATGTATGAGTGCTGGGAAAGAGATGCAGACGGCACATCCCAGAGGGCTTCCCAGGCGGTGCTAGTGGTGAAGAACCCGTCTGTCAATGCAGGAGACATGAGAAACATGGGTTCGATCCCTAGGTCAGGAAGATGCCCTGGAGGAGAGCATGGCAACCCACTCCAGAATTCCTGCCTGGAGAAGCCCACGGACAGAGGAGCCTGGCGGGCTGCAGCCCACAGGACTGCAGAGTTGGACACAACCGAAGTGACTGAGCACACACACACATCCCAGACTGGAACATCACAAAATCCCCAAAGGGAGAGAGAAAACCCACAAGAAGCTCACAGCACACACCTCCCAAGGGCAGCAGACGCGAGACTGAGAAGCCAGCAGCCGACAGAACGCTTTCATCTTCTCTGCCGACACTGGATGGGCCCCGGAACCTTGGGCAGTGCTTACACCAACACAGGCTGGAATAGGGACGAAAGAACGTCTACATGTTGTGTGCTTTACAAGGATTAACAGTTTTTAAAATCTTTATTGACTTGTTACAATATTGCCTCTGTTTTATGTTCTGAATTTTTGGCCCCAAGGCATGTGGGATCTTATCTCCCCAACCAGGGATTGAACCCATACTCCGTGCATTGGAAGATGAAGTCTCAACCACCAGACCATCAGGGAAGTCCCTGCATGGATTCACATGTAACAACATAACTCACTTATTTTAACGTAATTCACAAAGCCGACTCAAAGTATACAATCCAGCAGTTTTTAGTACATTCAGATGGTTGTACAATCTCCTCTACTATCTAGTTCCAGAAGATTTTCATCACTCCTCAAAGGAACCCGTGACCCATTAGCTTTGATATTCACTCCCCTTCCTTCCTCGCCCATGCCTCTAGCAACCCCTAATCTAATTTCTGTCTGTATAGGCATGCCTATTCTATACATTTCATATAAAAAGGATCATTCAGGCCACCATCACAAAATCCACAAATAATAAATGCTGGAGAGAGTGTGAAGAAAAGGGAACCCTCTTGCACTGTTGGTGGGAATGTAAATTGATAAAGCCACTGTGGGGAAAAGTATAGAAGTTTCTTTTAAAAAAATTAAAAATAGAACTACCATTTGACCCAGCAATTCCACTCCTGCACATATACCCAGAGAAAACCATAACTCAACAAAAACACACGTACCTCAATGCTCATTGTAGTACTATTTACAATAGCTAGGATGTGGAAGCAACCTAAATGTCCATCAACAGAAGAAAGGATAAAGAAGATGTGTTATATAGATACACACGCACAATGGAATATCACTCAGCCACAAAAAGGAATGAAACTGTGTCATCTACAGAGACATGGGTGGACCAAGAGACCGTCATATAGAGTGAAGTAAGTCAGAAAGAGGATATGTGGAAGCTAGAAAATGAGGCTCTTCATTTTGCGTAGTTTATCTCTTCTCATACTTTCCTTTATTCAATAAGAATCAGGGAAGCTCAACTTCTACTTCACCAAAACTGACTTTGAACCCACCACTCAATTGTCTGTATTAAGAGGGCTAAGTCCAGTCTCTGCACAGTGATGCCACAGGACATCAGCCTGGTGGAGGTTTGGGCAAACTGCCCACCAGATCCTAACCCACACATGTATTAGACACTTCTTTCCCGGGCTTCTCATTCAGGATATTTTGTTTAACATTTTGTTAGATGATTTTACAGACAGACTTTCCCACTATCCTGATTTACCCTCTCACACCTGAGGGTGGCCCTGATTTACCCTTTCCCACCCATAAACAAATCTCTTATCAAAGAAGGAAAAAGAGAGACTGTTCAAAATGTGGTCCTTTGTGACCAACTCCTTTCACTTAGCATGTTTCTAAGATTCACCCATGATGTCTTGTGCAGCAGTAGTCTGTTCTTGTTGCAGCTGAATAACATTCCACTGTTAGGATACAGTAGATCTTGATCGTCCTTTCAGCAGATTTCAGGCTTCTGAGTTGTTTCCACTTTTTGGCTGTTACATGAATAGCTGTGCTATGAATATTTGTACACTAGCTTTTGTGTGAGCATCTGTTTTCTGTTCTGGCAGATAAACCTAGGAGTGAGACTTCTGGGTAAGACTGTAATTTCATGGTTAACTCTTTGAGAAGCTGCTATTCTGTTTTCCAGAATGGCTGTACCATTTGATATTTCTTCCAGCAACGCCGGATGGTTCCAATTTCTCCGTATCTTTGCCAACACTTGTTGCTGTCTGTCTTTCTTATTAGAACCATTGTAAAGGGTGTGAAGTGGTATTTCATTTGTGTTTTGATCTGATTTCTCTAATGACTAATGATGCTGAGCATCTTTCTGTGTGTTTATTAGCCATCTGTATACACTTCTGGGAGAAATGTCTATTCAGATAATTTGCCCATTTTAAAACTGGGTGTCTTTTTGTTGCTGAGTGTTGGTTCTTTATCTATACAGGATGCAAGTCCCTTATCAGATACATGATTTGCAATTACTGGAACTGCAAATTATGGAATTGTCTCCTATTTCATAGGTTATCTTTACACTTTCTTGATGGCATCTTTTGAAGCACAAATATTTTTAATTTTCTTGAAGTCTAATTTATCTTTTTCTTTCATCACTATGCTTTTGGTATCATATCTAAGAAGGTTTTGCCTAACTCAAGTTAATGAACATTTACTTTTATATGCTTCTAAGACTTTTATATAGTTTTACTCTTAAATTTAGATCGTTCATCCATTTTGAGTTAACACTTGCGTACGGTTTGTGCAGTTTCCTTCTTTTGCTTGTGGATATCCACTTTTCCCAGCACCATTTGTGTACATGAACACATTCAATCCTCACCTCCACCTCATGGTAGCGCTGTATCACCCCTACTGTACTGATGGGTAAACTGAGGTGCAGAGTGGTTAAATGACTGGCCCAAAGTTTCCCTGGTGGTTCTGAAGAACCTAGGTTAAAATTTTAAGTCCCCTTTATGTTAAAACCCCGGAGGCAGGCCATGCCTCACGGAAGATAACTTTCCCCTTATCTGGTGACTCAGAGTCTCCTGGTCCCTAACAAAGCCCCATTCTATTAATTCTTGACTGATGACTTACAACCTAGTTTCCTGACCTTGCGAAGAGACCCCTCTCAAAAAGATGTATTTTCTGTCAGACTTTTCCGGGTAATTGTTCTCCTAAGAACTGGCCAAGCGCCGCAGGGTGGTCAGTCAACTGTTTCGACTTAATTACCTGCAGACCTATCCCACCAATCAAGCGTCCTCACCCCACCTACACCTGCCTATGGCTCCCTACCACATTGTTCCCAATATCCTGACCCCACCCACACCTGCCTGTGATTTTTCAGTATAAAAGTTCCTCGCGATTAGTATTCGAGGTTCATCTCCTCGGGTGGAGATTGAACCCTGGCGCGCCGGCCTAATAAATCCTCTTGCCTGTTGCATCGAATCCGAGTCACTGTGTCTTTAGAGTGACAGATCCTGAGAAAAGGCCGTTAGGTCTTACAGTTCAAACGGTAAACATTTGCTTGCAGTGTGGGAGACCTGGGTTTGATCCCTGAGTCCGGAATTAGCTCTAAGGCTGACTGGATAAACAAAAGGTAGCATACCTTACAATGGAATATTGTTTGGCCATAAAAAGGGTGAAGTACTGACACACGCTACAACATGGATGAAAACATGATACTCATCAAAGAAGCTGGCGGCGCAGTGGTTAGCCTTCTGAGCTCTCCCTGCTAAGGGTGCGAGTTCGATCCCTGGTCAGGGAACTAAGATCATACATGCAGTGTGGCGCAGCCAGAGAAAGAAAACAGTTAAAGAAGCTGACACAAAAGGCCAAGTGTTGTGTGAGGCTATTTGTACAAAACGTCCAGAATAAGCACACCCATAAAGACAGGGAGCAGATTAGTGGTGCCAGGGCTGGGGGCAGGAGGGCGGTAGAACTGGAGTGGTTAATGGGTACAGGGCCTCCTTTTGCAGTGATGGGAACGTTCTGCAACCAGGTGACGGTTGTGACGGCCGCACAGCGTTGTGAATGTACTAAGCATCACTCATGACAGGTTTTACATTACACGTATTTTACCATAAATAAAAACAGAAAAAGAAACAAGAAGAGATGATGCTCTTCCTCCTCACAGCCGTCTGCTCTCTGCTATCCCTGGACCCACCCCAGGGCCAGGCGTGAGAGCACGGCCTGAACCGTGAGGAAAAGCAGAGGTGGGGGCATGGTCTTTTCCAAGCGTGGTTCTCCCAGGGAGCTGCCCCTCTGTTCTGGCCCCGGTGCCCCCAGCCTCCTCCTCTGGGCAGAGGAGTGACACTCGAGACCCCTCCTCTGTCAGTCCTTGCCAGCCCCCCACCCTCTTGTTCTCACACACGAGAGCACTTTCTTGAGAAGATACTTGCAAATGTTGTAACCGACAAGGGGTCAATATTCAAAATATCAATATATAAAACAGTTCATACAATTCAACATACAAAAGAAACGTGATGAAAAAATGACCGTAAGACCTGAGTAGACATTGTCCCAAAGACTACAGACGGTCGATCAACAGGCACGTGAAAAGATCTTCAACATCGCTAAGCCGAGAAATGCAGATGAAAAGCACAGTGAGATAACCCCTCACACTGGTCTGTTATCAAAAAGGCACAGGAAACAAATGTCGGCAAAGATGCGAAGCAAAGGGAGCCCTTACACATTATTGGTGGGAATGGAAATTGGTGCAGCCACTGTGGAAAACAGTATGGAGATTCCTTAACTAAAAATAGAACTACCATTTGACCCAGCAATTCCACTCCTGGGAATATATACAAATGAAAGCACTAATTCAAAAAGATACACGCGCCCCAAAGTTCATAGCTGTTATTTACAATAGTCAATGTACGGGAACAACCTAAGTGTCTATCAACAGATAAAGATGTGGCAGATATCCACAGTGGAATATTTCTTGGCCATAAAAAAAGAATGCAGTTTTGCCTTTTGTAGCGATATGGATGGATTTAGAGGGCATTACTCTTCATGAAATAAGTTAGACAGAGAAAGACAAAAAGTGTATGATAAATCACTTACATGTGGAAACTAAAATATATTACAGGCTAGTGAATAAAATGAAAAAGAAACAGACTCACAGGTATAGAGAGTAAACTAGTGGTTACCAGTGGGGAGAGGGGCAAGATGGGGTCGGAGGTAAAAACCACTATGTATGAAATTAATAAGCTACAAGGATATATTGTACAACACAGGGAATATAGCCAATATTTCATAACTACAAAAGGAGAAAAACCTTTAAATTTTGTGAATTACTACGTTGTACCCCTGAAATACTGTCAATCAACAATGTTGTTGTTTAGTCACTCAGTTATGTCTGGCTCTTTGCCTACACCACGGACTGCAGCCCAGCAGGCTCCTCTGTCCATGGGATTTCCCAGGCAACAGTACTGGAGTGGGCAGCCAATCCCTTCTCCACGGGACCTTCCCAACCCAGGCATCCAACGCGCATCTCCGGCATTAGCAGGTGGATTCTTCACCACTGAGCGACCAGGGAAGCCCCCAAATCACAATACCTCAGTTTACAAACAGGGGAACAAAAGAGCACTTTTCAAAAAATTCTGGAGGCCTGACCTCTGAGACTCCATGAGCCGGGACAGAGAGGAGGCAGCGGGCTGGAACTTCACACAAAGCCGCGAGGCCGGTCCTTGGGTGGCTGGAGACGCAGACACGGAACAAGGAGGCGCTGGTGGTGGCCACCGGAGGGTCAGCTGATTCCTGGAAACTGCTCAAATCGGCTTTTTCGCCCAACAGGAGGATAAACGGGGTCCTGGGCTCTTGATCCCGTTCCAGACCTGGGGAAGTGGCTCCATCCTTCTGACCGTGGCCACCTCCCTCCCCGCACGAAGGGGAAGCGTGCGGGGACAAAGGGACAGGCCTGGGCGGCGGGCCGCGGTCCACCGGCGCACCTCGGCTCAGGAGACGCGCAGGCCCTTCCCGAGGCTCCTGCCTCGGTTATCTCCGGAGCCGGAGCCCGCAGGTGCTTGTTTCTCTTTGTTTAAGTCACACCGGGACCCCTGACTTCACAAGAATTATTCCAACTTTCTGTCCAGGAACGCGGGCTGGAGCGATGGGAACCACCCAGCCAGAACGGAGGCCGGGCAGCGCAGCCCCTGTCTCGGCGCCGGGACCCCCGCGGCCCCGCCCCGCCAGTGGAAGCCTGGGTAATCGCGTCGTAACTGTTGCTACGGAAGACTTGCAGGTCCTCCAAGCCGCACAGAACCCAAACAGTAAGATGTTTGCCTGCATTGATCTCTTGAAACTTGGAAGTCGGTTGCATCTAGTTAGAGCTTCGAGCTGGTTAAGACTGGCCAGGACATCCGTCCCTCTAACTGGGCATGCCTGAATGTCAGCTCAGTGACCTTTTCACCTCAGAGCAACAAAAGCTCTGTCCTCAGATCATGCTAAGCCTCAATTTTCAACGTGCAGACACCTGGAGCTTGTTTACACCTGTGCAAAGGAGGATGACCACACCTTTTCCCAATCACCTTTCCCCACGCTCCCCACACCTTAGAGCACCCTGCTTCTTTACACTTATCCTTGAGCTTCTTGCCTTTGGGAAGGCACATCTGAGATCTGTTTTCTTATCTTCTCGGCTACCTTGTGAATAAATCCTCTCTTTGTTGCAGACATGGGCGTGTCAGCGTTTTGACTTGGGCAAAAGGAGCCTGGTTCTGGACCACAGCCTTCTTACTTCCCTGCCTTCCTTTGTCCTGGCTCCGCTCACATCAGCCCAGAAAACCTGTGTGTGTTCACCCATAGCCCCCTGGTCTGTAATCTTTTCTTTCCACTTGTCATTCCTAAACCTTTCCCCAAAGCTTCCTGCTTCAACAGATACATTTTAACTTTATCTTATTTTTAAGAGTGGTCTCCTCTAGACTTTCTTTTCTGTGTGATCTTCCTCCGGCTCCTGCGTGTTGACGAAATAAAATTCATATTTTATGACAAGACAAGGAAAATTTAAATATAACATTTTTCTCTGCCTGTTTGGGCCTCCTCTCTTCCCTTTAATGTGTCTTGTGCCTCTGTATTCACCAGACCTCCTTTGAAGATAACATTCCTTCTTAATCTTACAAAGGGTCACAACTCCTTGGAAGATAACCCTCCTTCTCAATTTCTGAAGGAGCCATAATGAACCACTACTTGCTCTATCCCTGTAGATCTGGATGGTGTAAGCCATCAATAATATAGCACTGAATGGGAACGTCCCTGGTGGTCCAGTGGTTAAGAATTTGCCTTCCAATGCAGAGGACATGGGTTATGATCCCTAGTCCGGGAAGATCCACATGTCTCGGGGCAACTGAGCCCATGCTCTGCAACCTACGTGCCGCAACAAAGACCCACTGCAGCCAAAAATAGACAAGTAATAACAATAATAAATAAAAATATTTATAAATATATATATAATTGAATATACAGTCCTCTGTCTAAAAAACTAGAGCTTTCTTCAAGAAAATTAGAGATACCAAGGGAACACTTCATGCAAAGATGGGCACAATAAAGGACAGAAATGGTATGAACCTAACAGAAGCAGAAGATACTAAGAACAGGTGCAAGAATACACAGAAGAACTACACAAAAAAGATCTTCATGCCCCAGATAATCATGATGGTGTGATCACTCACCGAGAGCCAGACACCCTGGAGTGTGAAGTCAGGTGGGCCTTAGGAAGCATCAATATGAACAAAGCTAATGGAGGTGATGGAATTCCAGTGGAGCTATTCCAAATCCTAAAAGATGATGCTGTGAAAGAGCTGTGCTCAACATGCCAGCAAATCTGGAAAACTTTAAATATTTTTTAATTTATTTTCAAATAAATTTAAAATGGCCACAGGACTGGAAAAGGTCATTCCTCATTCCAATCCCAAAGAAAGGCAATGCCAAAGAATGTTAAAACTACCACACAATTGCACTCATCTCACACACTAGAAAAGTAATGCTCAAAATTCTCCCAGCTGGGCTTCAACAGTACGTGAACCATGAACTTCCAGATGTTCAAGTTGGATTTAGAAAAGGCACAGGAACCAGAGATCAAATTGCCAACATCCATTGGATCATCAGAAAAGCATTAGAGTTCCAGAAAAACATCTACTTCTCCTTTAATGAACTATGCCAAAGCCTTTGACTGTGTGGATCACAGCAGACTGTGGAGAACTCTTCAAGAGGTGGGAATACCAAACCACCTGACCTGCCCCCTGAGAAATCTGTATGCAGGTCAGGAGGCAACAATTAGAACTGGACATGGAACAACAGACTGGTTCCAAAACGGGAAAGGAGTACGTCAAGGCTGTATATTGTCACCCTGCTTATTTAACTTACTTGCAGAGTACATCATGAGAAACGCTGGACTAGATGAAGCACAAACTGGAATTAAGATTGCTGGGAGAAATATCAATAACCTCAGATATGCAAATGACACCACCCTTATGGCAGAAAATGAAGAACTAAAGAGCCTCTTGATGAAAGTGAAAGAGGAGAGTGAAAACGTTGGCTTGAAACTCAACATTCAGAAAAGTAAGATCATGGCATCTGGTCCCAACACTTCATGGCACATAGATGGGGAAACAATGGAAACGTGAGCAACTTTATTTTGGGGGGCTCCAAAATCACTGCAGATGTTGACTGCAGTCATGAAATTAAAAGATGCTTGCTCCTTGGAAGAAATGTTATGACCAACTGGACAGCTTATTAAAAAGCAGAGACATTACTTTGCCAACAAAGGTTCATCTCCTCAAAGCTATGGTTTTTCCAGTAGTCATGTATGGATGTGAGAGTAGGAACATAAAGAAAGCTGAGCACCAAAGAATTGATGCTTTTGAACTGTGGTGTTGGAGAAGACTCTTGAGAGTCCCTTGGACAGCAAGGAGATCCAACCAGTCCATGCTAAAGGAAATCAGTCCTGAATATTCATTGGAAGGACTGATGCTGAAGCTGAAACTCCGTGAAACTATGGCCACCTGATGCAAAGAACTGACTCATTTTGGAAAAGACCCTGATGCTGGGAAAGGTTGAAGGTGGGAGGAGAAGGGGGTGACAGAGGATTAGATGGTTGGATGGCATCACCGACTCAATGGACATGAGTGTGAGTAAGCTCTGGGAGTTGGTGATGGACAGGGAGGCCTGACATAACTGTTTTCTGACCTCTAATGGGTAGAACAGTTCTTGGAACTTTTTGAAAGGCTGTTCTTGGGTTATAATCCTCAGTTTGGCTCAAATAAAATTTTCCATTTATTTCTTAAATTGACTGATTAATGTTTTCACTGACAGTATTTAGAAGATGATCAACCATTTGGGACGATCACAACCAGAATACCAGAGCCTGTGTCCCTGGTTGGCGGAGAACTTTCATCATCTTTTCATTCATCAAGTACCTGTCATGCGTGGTCCTCCCACCAGGCTCTGGGCCACAAGGACCAAGACAAATGAACCTTAACACCTACCCTCAGGCTTGTGCTGTGCTAAGTCACTTCAGTCATGTCCAACTCTTTGCGACCCTATTGTAGCCCTCGAGGTTCTTCTGTCCAGGGGATTATCCAGGCAAGAATACTGGAGTGGATTGCCATGCCCACCTCCTGATGCAGAGATCAAACCCATGTCCTTATATCTCCTGCACTGGCAGGCAGGTTCTTTACCACGAGTGCCACCTGGGAAGTCCACTTTCAGGGCTTAGAGTCTAGCAAATAAAGTCTTTAGTGAAATGATAAAGATGAAATCAATGGGTATCTTCTTCATGCCTGGAATTGTGCAGAACACTCCATGTAAATTAATTTAACCCTCTAACAATCCTCTGACATTGGAACTGTTTTTAGTCCTCATTTTATATATGATAAAACTGAGGCCCAGGGCACTGCAATATCTTTGCTGAATTCACATGGGACATATGTGGCCATAGTCAGCTCCCTCATCTCAACCATTGTGTTAGATTATCTATCTCCCCAAGGGATATTTCTAGCCCTTTCCAGCAGGCACTGGACCCACTGGGATATCAGGTCTCAGCCTTTAGCCCCCCTTTCCTCAGACAATACTTGGGGACATCTACCATATTCCTTCAGAAATGCTCTTGGTGTTCACTAATTCATTCCCAAGAGGCTTTCTGACCATCTCCATGGGATGAAGACACACAATGGGTTTTCTGAGAAGAAACCAAAGGATTACTTCCATCTCACACTTCCCAGCTGCCTCCGCTTGGTTTTCACATCATCATGGAATCTTGGAAGACATGTACTGATTTGATAAACTTGGCAAAGGACTCTGACAATCTGGTGGGAGTCCAAATGACCACATGTTTCCAACCGTGGGGAAGCTACCAAACCTTCTGTATCACGACTATCTCCTGGGACTCAGTCTCGGCTGACTCTTTGCAACTCCATGGACTGTAGCCCACCAGGCTCCTCTGTCAATGGAATTTTCCAGGCAAGACTACTGGAGTGGGTTGGCATTTCCTACTCCTACATTTGGATCCTGGGATGAGGACAACGACCCTCGCTCTTGGGAATTCAGCCAGGAAACGTATCAATGAGGAGTACAGCTGCTCTGGGCACCGACCTCGGTTTGACAGGGCCAGCTTGGTGTCCCAGTGATAGCCCTCCAACAATAGGAAGCACTCAGACACTCAGCTGGAGAACGCACTTGCTCACCACTGCTGCCTGTGACTCCCATGGATTTGACACATCGAAGTACTTTGCAAACTAGATTGTTCGAGGCTCGGAGAGATTGTGAAAGTCATTATTCACATCACACAACCACATTTGCTTTCCATTAATCACAGTTTTCACCTTTCAACGCCCCAAGATAGACTCAAGATGTGCGAACACTGGTAGGACATGAGGAGATATGAACTAGAAACAGCGCGTCATCTTAGGTAGAGTTAGAATGGTTGGGGCCGACATTCCTTGCTGGGTCATCCTGATGCACTCAGAATGCCTGGGTCAAACTTATTTTCAACTCTCAAGTGGGAGATTAAATGAGATCTAAAATTATTATCATTGTAATTTTTCAGTGAAAAAGCTCCCAGGATTCTTTCATGATAAGACAACTTTGGGATATCCTGGATGTATCACTTCTGAAGCTTATATTGAGGGGCAGGGCATAAAATCTCATGCTCTAGGCCACCCCTGAGGAGTAGTGATGGAACCCATGACACAGTCATTAGTAGAAATGGCACTAGTGGGGCTTTGCCGTGAAGTTGCACTAGGTTAACGCTTCTCAAAATTTAAGGTGCTGGGGCTTCCTTGGTGATCCCAGTGTCTAAGACTCTGCATTCTCGATGCAGGGGGCCCAGGTTTTGAACCCTGGCCAAGGAACTAGATCCAACATGCCACCAACTAAGAGTCTGCATGCTGGAACGAAAGATTCTGCATGCTATAAGTAAGACCCAGTGCAAATAAAGGAATAAAAATAAATATTAAAAATAAATAAGGTGCCTGTCAGTCTCCTGAGGAAATTGTTAAAATGCAAATTCTGACTCTGGAACTCTGGAGTGGGGCTTGGGACTCTGCATTTCTAACAAATTCCCAGGTGATGTTGCTCCTGCTGCAAGAATACAGATGAATTCCTTGTGCTAGAAAATGAAGAGCATTGTTCACTGTTGTGAAAAGTGCACTGTGTGTGTGTCGAGGTTGGGATTGGCCAAAGTGTTAAAAAAGCAATTCCTCTGATTGTACATTCAGGGAGGAGGCACAGTGAGAGGGAAACCCAGTAGAAGAAGACTTAGCATCCAGGTATGTGCACAGCTGAACAAACGTAACCCCACCTAGGACTGGGGTGTACAGGTGGACCTACCAGAACTGCAGGGGGTTGGGGTATGGCTTCACCAGGAAGGGCAGGCAACCTGTGGGAGTGGCATGGCCCCAACGCCAGCCTGGGTCCTCCCCCTCCTGTGTCCCCCTTTGTGCCTTTGTGTAAGTCTGTCCCTCCCACCCCCATCCCAAACTGAGACTGTCCTTGGATGTTTTTCCTTCAACATCAAATGATGGAATCATCGATTGTATGTTTTCTCTCAAACCATCCATCACTTAGGCATTTGTCAGGGGCAGAAGATGGGGCTGGCTGGAGGCTGGACGACTGAAGTTATTGGAAAACTATGCTTGCTGATTCTTTAAAAATTCTGTTTCTGCTTTTGGCGCCATTCAACTCAAATGTTAGGCTTCCCAGGTGGCCCACTAGTAAAAAACTGGCCTGCCAGTGCAGGAAAGTTGAGTTTGATCCCTGGTCCAGGAAGATCCCCTGGAGAAGGAAATGGCAACCCATTCCAGTATTCTTGCCTGGGAAATCCCATGGATAGAAGAGCCTGGTGGGCTATAGTCCATGGGGTCACAAAAAAGTTAGACAGGACTTAGCAACTAAAATAGCAACAACAACAACTCAAATGTTGCCAAGTTGGACTCTCTGGGACAGTCTTATAGGGCTGAGCTCTTAACCTGTGAGCTTCTGTGTTAACTCTGAGCAATTGGTGTCATAACTGAGTTAACTGGTAAGATACTCAATTAGTGTCTACCAAGAACTGGAGAACTGCTTGATATGGAAAAACCCACACATCCAGCGTCAGAAGTACTGTGAGTAAGGAAAAGTTTTCCTTTACACATGCTCAGAGCTGATGCCCCCTTGCACTATGGCAATAGCTCCACCTGAAATCACTGCTGCTGCTGCTGCTAAGTCACTTCATGTCCGACTCTGTGCGACCCCAGAGATGGCAGCCCACCAGGCTCCTCCATCCCTGGGATTCTCCAGGCAAGAACACTGGAGTGGGTTGCCATTTCCTTCTCTAGTGCATGAAAGTGAAAGGTGAAATCACTAGAGATCATTAATTCTACCAGTTTAGAGACCATGGTTCTACTGCTACTAAGTAGCTATTGAAACTTAGAAAAGTCACTTTAACTGCTTAGAGACGGACATCTAAAGAAGTTGAACATGTAAGCTCAGGTGTGTGGCTGAAAAAATTACAAATACTGTGTACCTTGAAGCAGTGGTTCTCATGCTTTGGTGCCATCAGAGTCACCTGGAGGGCTTGTTGAACCACAGCTTGCTGGCTCCCACCCCTAGAATCTCTAATTCTCTAGGCCTGGGTTGGAGCCCGAAAACTGGCATTTCTATCAAGTTCCAGGTGATGCTGAGACTGCTAGTCCTGAACTTGGAGAACCACTGTGGGGGCCTTGGCCCACAGGCATCCTTAATCTCCACTGAGATCGCCCCAGGCCCATGATAGGGAGGGAAAGATGGAGAACTCGTCCTGCTCTGATGATGTGACCAGGAAGTCCTGTGCTACTGAGAACAGAGTAATTCAATTATCCTGGACAAGACCAGAGAAGGCTGCACGAGGTTAAAATGGAGAAGGATCCTGTGGAGCCCTCCAGGGTACAAATCCTCCCTATGTCCCCCATCTCTGGTTTGTATGAAATGGATTTCATTCAGCCTTCTTGTCCTCTCCTGAGTTCCAAAGGGCAGGTTCAAATGGTTGTGAGGAACCTAGGTTAAAATTTTAAGTCCCCTTTATGTTAAAACCCCGGAGGCAGGCCATGCCTCATGGAAGATAACCTTCCCCTTATCTGGTGACTCAGAGTCTCCTGGTCCTTAACAAAGCCCCATTCTATTAATTCTTAACTGATGACCTATAACCTAGTTTCCTGACCTTGCAAAAGAGACCCCCTCTCAAAAAGATGTATTTACTGTCGGATTTTTCCGGGTAATGTTTCTTTAAGAACTGGCCAAGTGCTGCAGGGTGGTCAGTCAACTGTTTCGACTT
This sequence comes from Aepyceros melampus, assembly GCA_006408695.1. Lineage (NCBI taxonomy): Eukaryota > Metazoa > Chordata > Mammalia > Artiodactyla > Bovidae > Aepyceros > Aepyceros melampus. The sequence goes on along the minus strand of SJXQ01006646.1, from coordinate 519,995 downwards.
AATTACCTGCAGACCTATCCCACCAATCAAGCGTCCTCACCCCACCTACACCTGCCTATGGCCCCCTACCACATTGTTCCCAATATCCTGACCCCTCCCACACCTGCCTGTGATTTTTCGGTATAAAAGTTCCTCACAATTGATGTTCGGGGTTCATCTCCTTGCGTGGAGACTGAACCCCGGCGTGCCGGCCTAATAAATCCTCTTGCTGATTGCATCGAATTCGAGTCACTGTGGTCTTTGGAGCGATAGATTCTGAGAAAAGGCCGCGAGGTCTTACAGTTGCTAATCAGGGAAGGGAGGAAACACAGAAGCAAAGGTGGAGCAGCCAAGAAACAATAGTGCAAGGTCCTGGTTCCTTCTCAAAGAATCTGTGCGTGGGTGCTGAGTCACTTCAGTCATGTCTGACTCTTTGCAACCCCATGGACTGCAGCCCGCCAGGCTCCTCTGTCCGTGGGGTTCTCCAGGCAAGGATACGGGAGTGGGTTTCTATGCGCTCCTCCAAGGGATCTTCCTGACCCAGGGATCGAACCTGTGTCTCTTACATTTTCTGCATTGGCAGTTGAGTTCTTTACCTCTAGCGTCACCTGGGGAGCTCTCAAGGAATAGACAGAACAAAATACCTCTGAGCTCTTCTGCAGGCACCCTCCCAGATGGAAGATGGTGACTTCAGGCCAAGCACCAGAGACAGAGAGAGAGGGAGGGAGGAAGGGAAACGGAGAGGAAGGAAGGATGGAGAAAGAGCAAGGGGGAGAGAGCAGGCAGAGTTGCTACAGCCTGTGCTGAAGATAAGGAGGGGTGGGGAGTGTGGATTTTTAAGGCTTTTGAATAGAAAATGAAATGGCGGTCTTAAAATGAACAAGAACAAATCTTAAAAACCAAAATGAAGCTCTTTCAATAACTCAAACACCTTACAGAATTGAACTGTCATTACGGAAATCCAGCGGATAAGGAGAATCTTCAGAGTCAGTTTTTGGGAAAATGAAATCTTTTCATATTCATCCCCTAGAGGTGAGGCTTCTTAATAAACTGGCTTCTTAATACACTGAGGTCTTGTTTCTGTTGGACGATGGAAGGAGGGTCATCCAGCTCCCAGTTGAAGCAGATATGTGAGGCAGGTTAGAGGTTTCCATTATTCAGCAGGTTGCACCGCTAACCCTTTAGTATTCTTCCCGGCCTGGACTCTGAGTTGGTGCCTTTGGTATTCCTATACTGTCCCAACCAGGGGATTGCTTCCTTTTAGAATCCAGTCCACTTTTTGCGCAAACTCCTTAGCTTTAAAATCAGTGATGGACTTCCCTGGTGGTCCAGTGCTTAGGAATCTACCAACCAGTGCAGGGGACACAGGTTTAATTTCTGCTCTGAGATGATTCCACATGCCAAGGGAGACTAAGTCCATGCGCCACAACGGCTGAAGCCCATGCGCCCTAGAGCCCATACTCAGCAACCAGAGAAGTCACTGCAATGGGAAGCCTGCGCACTGCAACTAGAGTAGCCCCAACTCGCTGCAACTAGAGAAAGCCTGCACAGCAACAAAGAACCAGTGCAGCCAAAAATAAATAAAATTTTAAAAATCAATTATGCAGGAAGTACAGTGATAAAATGTAAGCACTTCTGTTTCCCTAAGAAAATGCAATTTACAGTCTCCATGGGAATGATTATCATCAAATACTTAATGTCTTTATAAAAAGAAAAGGCAGCCAAACGCCTGTATAGAATAAGGTGCAGTATCAAGTTAGGTAGCAAAAGGGCTCAAGCTTTGAGCATCTCCAGCAAGACCTGCGTTAAACAGCAGCACTAACTAGATGTCTCTGCTCATCAGAAGTTGTATTTTAGTTGTATTTCGACTTTATGGAGCAAGGGAAAGTAATATAAAAGCAAGTTCTAATAAAATGTATTCCAGAAAGCAATTTCCAGGAGGTCTCTTGGAGTGCAATTCAATCTGTTTCTTGTTTTACTTCTGCGAATAAAAATTAGTGAGGGGTGAGACTTCCCTGGTGGTTCAGTGGTTAAGAATCCATCTTTCACTGCAGAGGATATGGGTTTGATCATTGGTAGGGGAACTGAGATCCCACATGCCACAGGGCGACAAAGCCCGAGAGCTGCAATTGATACAACTAGAGAGAAGCCTGCGCACCGCAATGGAAGACCCCACGTGCAGCAGCTGAGAACTGATACAGCCAAATAAATATTTTTTTTAATTATCGAGAAACAAAGGGGTGGAGTATGTGGTATTCAGACATCTTTCAATATGACATTCTGCAATTTCAAGATGCAGAGGCCAGGTTAAAAATGATAACCCCTTGGAGAACTGGCAGATTCTATGGAGCATGAAATACACAAGAGGAGCCCGGAGCATCTAATTCTATCAGAGAGCAAAGAGGTGCTAAAAACCGACAAATACAAAACCTATGATAATAGGGTATGTCAAAGGGACCCAGCGACTAACTAAAAGAGTTCCCAAAGGCAAAACAAGAAAATAAAGTCATAGTGGATTATAACCCAAGTACAAAATAAATATCAATGGTTCTATACTGATATAAATAAATAATTGAATTTTTTAAATGGGAGTGAAGGGTCAACTGTCCTATGAAGAAGAATTCCAAGTAACTTATGAATGTACTCCATAACTCAAGGAAACAGAGCATTACTCTCCACTCCTTAGGTGTGGGCTTGACTTAGTGACTTTCTTCCAAAGAGGACAGCAAGGAAAGCGGAGGAGGGGAGAGGAACTTTACAGCAGAGAACTTTGACAAACATTTCCTCAGCTAGGTGATCAAGGGGCATGTCAACAGTGATAATTCCTGGTGATAGTATATACTCTCAATATGACGAGATAAGAATCACACTTTATCTCTGGGGTCTTTCAAAACACCCATCACACCTGTCAAGTCATGAGAAAAACATCAGACACATCTCAATTGTGGAACATTCAGAAAAATACTGACCAGCATTGTGTAGAATGGCCCAGCTCATCAAAAACGAGGAAGGTCTGAGACACTGTCATAGCAAGAAGGGGCCAAGGAGGCATGATGTTTAACTGTGACGTAGTGTCCTGGGTATGATCCCAGGACAGAAAAAGGACATTAGGTAGAAGACTTCCCTGTGGTCTAGTGGTTGAGAATCCACCCTCCAATTCGGGGAATGTGGGTTTGAGCCCTGGTTGGGGAACTAAGATCCCAAATGCTGTGGAGTGTGACCAAAAAAAAAAAAAGAAAAAGAAAAAGGACATTAGGTAAAAACTAAGGAAATCTGAATGATGTATGAACTTTAGTTAACAAGAATGCATTAATACTGGCTCTTCAATTGCAACAAGCATATCATATGACAGTAAGATATTAACAATAGTAGGAAATTGGATATTTGGGTACTTGGGAACTCTGTATGATCTTGGCAATTTTTATTAAATGTAAACTGTTCTAAAATAAAGTTGGATTAAAAAAAAAATTATAACCCTGAGGGCTGGTAAGCCTTGCAGAAATGATTCGGTATGGCCAAGCGGGCTTCCTTGTAGCTCAGTCGGTAGAGAATCTGCCTGCAGTGCAGGAGACTGGGGTTCGATCCCTGGGTCGGGAAGATCCCCTGGAGAAGGAAATAGCAACCCACTCCAGCATTCTTGCCTGGAAAATCCCACAGACAGAGGAGCCTGGTGGGCTGTAGTCCATGGGGTTGGAAAGAGTCGGGCATGACTGAGCGACCAATACTTACTTACCTATGGCCAAGTGACTGGTGGGTATAGGGAGACAGAATTGACAGAGGATTTCCAATAAAGCTGAAAAAAATAAGAGTGTAACTAGAAATCAGCATCATGCCCACACCTTTCCAGTAAATGGAGCTGCCATGGCAAGCAGGTGGAAAAGGTTAACCCATCTAGAAAGATGGTGCTGATGAACCTGTCTACAGGGCAAAAATGGAGATGCACACACAGAGAACAGACTTTTGGGCCCAGTATGGGAGGGAGAAGGTGGGTGGTTTGAGAGAGTAGCATTGAAACCTATACACTCCATTTGTAAAATATACACCCAGAGGGAATTGCTGTAGGAAAGAGGGAACCCAAAGCCAGTGCTCTCGTGACAACTTAGACGGATGGGATGCGGAGGGAGGTGGGAAGGAGGTTTAAGAGGGAGGGGACATGCCACCTATGGCTGATTCGTGTTAATGTATGGCAGAAACCATCACAATATTGTAAAGTAATCATCCTCTAATTAAAAAAGAAATCATCACGCAGAAGAAAAATAAAGTTTAACCCAAGAGGGCTACGTTGTCCTAATTGTACAAGTTCTAAATCTTCAAGACTGACTTTGATTAGTTCTTGGAAGAAAACCTCTGAGCCATTGAAATATGCAGCCTGATAAGCAAGTCTTTGCAGGCCTGGGGCCTGGGGCCTCGGGCCATGTTAGATTGTTGATTCTGACAGCGCCATTTAAGGGGAATGCTTGCTTTTGTTTGCCTGGGGCCCTGGGCCATACCAAATGAATTTGACTTCTCGGGGAAAAGGGAGTTGGAGACTGAATAGCTAAGGTCAGTCCACAGGGTTGCTTCCTGCCCACATGACCCCCAGTAAAAAGCCTCAATTCAGTTTAGGACAGTTCAGTTGCTCAGTCGTGTCTGACTTTTTGTGACCCCAGAGAGGCAGCACGGCAGGCCTCTCGGTCCATCACCAACTCCCGGAGTTTACCCAAATTCATGTCCATTGAGTCAGTGATGCCATCCAATCATCTCATCCTCTGTCGTCCCCTTCTCCTCCTGCCTTTAATCTTTCCCAGCATCAGGGTCTTTTCAAAGACCCTCTTTGCATCAGGTAGCCAAAGTATTGGAGTTTCAGCTTCAACATCAGTCCTTCCAGTGAACACTCAGGACTGATCTTGTGGAAACCAGCCTGAGATTGTACAAATTGTTTGTTCCCCAGCCGGTAATCAGTCTACCATGAGAAGCGCCACTAGGAACACAGGTATGAGATCAGTGTCTTCTGACTTCTTTAGGGGCATCCCCGGGAACAAAGGAAAAGGTTAAAAATTTACTAGAGGCTCTAAGGAGACAGACCTACACCCATGGCTCTTTGTTAATCTTGACTCAGGGCTATTGTCTTAAAGAAAGGAAAACACAGAGGGGGATCAGGCTCACATCTTAGGAACACAGCCCCCAGGAGTTAAGCTAAGAAAATGATTGTCTCGGACCACTCAGCTAAATCAGTATAATTGTAGGATAGTTAGCCATTTAGGCCTGATAACGAATGAACCTATCCCCGGAAAGGCCAAAGTTTGCAGACCAATCAAAACGCTCCATCTCAACTGCACCTGTTCATGATTTTTGTGCTTATAAACTGCTCTGTAACAACTGTTCGGGGTTCGTCTCCCCTGGTGGAGATTGAACCCCGGCGCGTCGGCCTAAGAAATCCTCTTGCTGATTGCATCGAGTTCGGGTCTCGGTGGTCTTTGCGGCGACGGGTCCTGGGCAAAAGACCGAGAGGTCTAACAATCTCTTTTAGGATGGACTGGTTGGATCTTCTTGCAGTTCAAGGGACTCTCAAGAGTCTTCTCCAACACCACAGCTCAAAAGCCTCAATGTTAAGTCTCAAAGGAGTTTTGCTGGTTGACCATAGCTCGTATGTGTTGTCACATGCTGCTCCTGGGACCATGATGGGCTGTCTGATTCCCCTGGTAGACGAATCTGGAAACTCATGCTTGATTTCTCCTATACTCTGCCTTACACCCTATACACCTTTGTTTGTTTGTTTTTTTAATTTATGTATTCAGCTGCGCTGGATCTTTCTTGTGGCATGGGAACTCTTAATTTGTATCCTTTGTATTAACTGTAACCAAAGTATAATAGTTTTCTAAGTTTTGTAAGTTCTTCTAGAGCATCATCAAACCTGAGAGTGGTCTTGGGGACCGCTGACACAGCAAGGCATATGGACTGGGGTTTCCAGCCTTAAAATCCTGGCCGATCTAACAAGGGACTAGACCGTACCTGGGAGGGCTCAGACAGTAAAGAATCTGCCTGCAACGCAGGAGACCTGGGTTCGATCCCTGGGTTGGGAAGATCCCCTGGAGGAGGGCATGGCAACCCACTCCAGATTCTTGCCTGGAGAATCCTTATGGACAGAGGAGCCTGGTGGACTATAGTCTATGGGGTCGCGAAGAGTTGGACCCGACTGAGCAACTAAGCACACAACACAAGCCAAACCCAGCTGGGGGCGCCCTTAACCTGAAGGTTTGAGAATATAAATGACCTGATCAATTAGCCAATTATCCATTTCCCTCCATTAGTTCTCAGTCAATATCTCGGAACTTAGAAAAACACATATTCAATTTCCTCTTCCCTCCAGCTCCCAAAGCCGTCATAATTTGGAGGTGATTTCACCCAGTTGTAAAAGACACACACAAAAGAATTCAATCATTTTTCTGCCTGATAAACCTCCACTCTCCCTGAGGACACGAATGCCGTTTGCTCTCCTTGCAACCCTCCCCACTCACAGCTCTTCCCCGAAGCTGAGACAGCGCTTGGATCACTGGGATGCTCAGGCATGTGGAGCTAGACAGGAGAAAGCTGCAGAGATTGAGAGAAAGGAGCCAAATTGGAAGGTTCTGCTGCAATGGAGACGTTCATTGGTGGTCAGGGTAAGGGGTAGATGCTTTGGCCAGCACTTCCCACGCTTCTGTAACCAGGAAGCTGCTGAGTTGGCCTGAGTTTCAGCTTCAACAGCCCCTAAGTGACTGGGAAGTCTGGGGTCCTGCAGCCAAGTCTGGATGTTGGGAGGGGGTCTGAGCTCCATCCCCTTCCTCTGGCCAGGGCTGCTTCTCCTCCAAAGGCCAGGGCCTTTCTCCACGTGTTGGAAGACTTAACAGCTACACACATTGGCCTGGTATGGTCTCTGCTGCCAGCCTTGCGGGGAGGCAGCCCTCAGCTCCCAACAGCCAACAGGAGTCTTGTCTGGCAGTTCCTCATAGGCCTACGAGGCCTGTACCTACCCAGCCTTAAGACTGGAGAAAGGCTCAAACCAGGGCTCTTTGACAACCTAGAGGGGTGAGATGGGGTGGGACGGAGGGTCAAGAGGGAGGGGACATATGTATAACTATGGCTAATTCATGTTGATGTATGGCAAAAACCAACACAATATTGTAAAGCAATTATCCTTCAGCTGAAACAAACAAAAAAATACTGTAGAAAGAGCCCAGAGTTAGCGACAGAGACATCGTGGTTTAATGGATGAGGGAGCTTACATGTCTGAAGCAAGGTCCGAGAGCAGTGTTCCACTGTGTGCAGCAGCTGACAGGCAAGACATAGCGGCGGTTACCTTGAGTGGCCTGACCTGGGGGAAAGGGGAGAGGCTGCCAATTACAGGGGGAACTGACAGCAGATTGGCTCACGGGTTACCAGGGAAACTAGCAGAGGGGCACGCCCCTCACCCCCTCTTTAAGAACCATCACTAGCTGGGGCCTGGGGCAAGCACGCTGGAAGGTCAGACACCTGAGAAGAGTATAGGTAAAGCAGGCAGTGGTCAAGCAGAGGATGTACAAACAGCAGGAGAACAGCCACCTTGAGGGGCCTGACCCTACAATCTCTGCTTGAAAGGACCTATGCCAGAAGGCCTGGGCATGTCTTCGAGATTAAAACATGCAGCCAACAGCCATGGTGGCCACTGGTCCATGGGGAGGTGGAGAAGGCTGGGTTTTTTCTATACTCAGTAAGTGTGAGACCTCATCCTTGTACACTTGGGTGTTACAAGTTGGCTTTCTCTGAGGTTTTGTCCACTGGTGCAGAGGTGACTGATTGGCAGGTAGTTGTAGAGAATATCACTGAGCAGGACCCTACGGGGCCTTCCCGGGACAGGCCTACCCCCATATCCTCTGCTTTATCTCCTCTCCAACACACCTAGGTAATAGTAGTTGATGCACATTTCCTGAGTTGCTTTGCAGACATAAAAAGCCACCTCTTTCCAACAAATTAAAGATGTCAACGACCTGATGGCCATGATGAGCACATAGCCCCAGGACTCCTGGAGATCAAGGACTGATAAAGTTAACCCCGGTGACACCCCCCAGCTATCTCATCATCATCCAGTAAGAGAATGGCGCAGAAGCTGATCACAGCCCTACACCCCACCTGGTTTTAAAAAGTGCTTTTCTAGAACGCTTCGGGGAGGCCAGGCCACCTGTTCTCTTGCATGGTCTTGAAATGGACCTTCCTCTGCTCCAAACTCCGATGTTTCAGTTTGAGCTCACTGCGTGTTATTGATGCTATTTAGTCGCTAAGTCGTGTTCGACTGTGACCCCATGGACTGTAGCCCGCCAGGCTCCTCTGTCCATGGGATTTGCCAGGCAAGAATACCGGAGTGAGTTGCCATTTCCTTCTCTAGGGCATCTCCCTGACCCAGGGATCAAACTCCCATCTCTTGCACTGGCAAGCAGATTCTATACCGCTGAGGCACCAGTGAAGCCCACGAACTTGGTTTAATAAGGATTCTAGGGCCCAGCATCTTTGGGAAGGTCCATCAAGTGGTCTTGCTGGAACCTGATTCTAGCTGAAACCATGGAAATTTCTGGTTTCTTCTCAGCCCTAAGCCTATGGAGGCTGGGGCAGTTGAAGATTTCCAATTCCAGTTTCTGCCTTGGGAGTGAAGCGGAATGTTTCCAGCTGGGTTTAAACACATTAATTCCTAAATTGAGTTTGGCTCTCTTGCTATTTAAAAACCCTATTTGGTAAGCACTTCACAGAGCAATGGCTCTGAAAGAGAAAGATTACTTTCCCATTAGCCCGGCTTAGTAGAATGCATTGTTATTCAAACGACCGTCAGAGGGAATTTAAGTGGAAAGTGGGTTTCAAAGTCCAGGTGAGAACCAATCTCTAGGGTGTCTGGGCTCCTCCACCACTAGGGAAATGAGGAAGTGTACCACCGCGTCTGGTGAAGGGAAGCACCAGCTCCCCTTCAACAGAGCTCCTCAGAACTTTCCCACCCTTGAGACCTGTTGAACAGCAGGCGAGCAGGGGATTGACAATGCCAGAAGGTATGCAAAGGCTGCCCACTCCTACCTTGGAACCAGAAAGAGAAAGAAAGGCAATGGGGAGCAGCAACCTTTACAGGAAAAAAAAAAAAAGCAGAGACATCACTTTGCCGACAAAGGTCCATGTAGTCAAAGCTATGGTTTTGCAGTAGTCATGTGCAGATGTGAGTTGGACCATAAAGAAGGCTGAGCACCGAAGAATTGATGCTTTCAAACTGTGATTCTCGAGAGTCCCTTGGACAGCAAGGAGATCAAATCAGTCAGTCCTAAAGGAAATCAACCCTGAATGTTAAAGGAAGGACTGATGCTGAAGCTGAAGCTCCAGTACTTTGCCCACCTGATGCAAAGAGCTGACTCATTGGAAAAGACCCTGATGCTGGAAAGATTGAAGGCAGGAGGAGAAAGGGGCAACAGAGGATGAAAATTGTTAGATGGCATCACTGACTCAATGGACATGAGTCTGAGCAAACTCGGGGAGATAGTGAAGGACAGGGAAGCCTGGTGTGCTGCCATCCATGTGGATGCCAAGAGGCAAACATGACTTACTGACTGAACAACAGCAAGCCTTCACACACTGACTGCAGGGTGCTGGAACCGGAAGACTGACCCACCTGTCAGTCCGAGTTGTGTTCAGATCCCAGGCCTTGGAGTCCTCTGTGAGGGTATTCTGTCCATGGAGCTAGCTCATCCCCCTGCCTCACTTCTAGGACCATTTTCCGGGACTTCCCTGGTGGTCCAGTGGTTAAGAATCCACGCAGGGGACATGTGTTCTATCCCTAGTCTGGGAAGATCCCACATTGTTGCTGCGGTTGTTCAGTCACTTAGTCTGAACAAGATCCCATGTGCCTTCGATCAACTAAGCTCAAGGGCCACAAATACTGAGCCTGCAATCTACAGCCCTCGAACCTCAACAAGAGAAGCCACCACAATGAGAAGCCCATGCAACGAAGGGTAGCCCCTGCTCGCCGCAACTAGAGAAAGCCCGCGTGAAGCATCTAAGACCCAGCACAGCCAAAAACAAATAAATAAATAATTTAAAAGATTTTTCTAAAAAGAGAATTTTCTGGATGACTCAGCTGTGCAACTAACCCATTGCTGCAAATTCTGAAGAAGCTCCCCGAACTGGACCCTCGCAGGCTCTTGGTCAAATTTGCTGCAGTTAAGCTTTGGAGGTACCTGAGCTTTCTTGTGGGAGAGGCTTTTATTCTCTTTGCAGCGGGGGGATGGTGGAGGGTGACAGGAAAAGAGTAGTCAGACACCGTAGTGATGAATTTCAATATTCCATCTTTTGAAAAATTGAGGTGTTTTTTTTTTAACTGACATGGAGCAAATAGAACCGTGAGGTGTTTCATAATTTATGTGGACTATACATCATGGGCTTTTGACAGGTCTAGCATATTTACAGTGATTACAGGTTTTTCTGCCTGGGAGAAGTTTCCTCTCTCACCAGCACCCCAGTGATGATGGTTTCTGATCATGAGCCCCACCCATGTCTATCATGTCCCTGGGGTTCAGTGTTGTCCGCTTACCCATCTTAAAATTACCCTGTCCTGCTTCGCTCCAGGTAGTCTGCTAGTCTCTTTTTGGGAACAGTGACCTTGACTGGTAGAGGGGCTCCTCCTTACTTCCTTTCCCCTTTGACCTTTGGGTTCTGAGCAGACAGGATTTTTGTCCTTAAGACATGGAACCCCCTAGAGCTGATGTGATACAAACCCAACATATGGAAACACAGGAAATAAATCAAACCCAGTTAAGGGGGAGGATGGATCAAAGAAGTCTTTCTTAAGGACATGGCCTCTAATCCATGTCCTGAATTGAGGTGGGTGGGGGTCAGTGTAAAAGGGTCAGGTGGCAAGGGGAAAGAGAGAGAAAGGGAAGGTACGAAAGACCCTGGCTATTGTTCAAGGCCATCCAACATCAGAACCCCCTTTCTGTGCCTTGGGAGTCTTGGTCAGTGGCAAGATCACCACTGTGAAAGTCAAAAATTCAGATAATCTCATTCTCAGCCACCCTTTCAGCTCAAATAGGCGTGAGACTCGGGCTCCACCTGTCTGCACAAAGGCACCATCTTTGACTTGGGAGCTAGGGATGCAAAGAAGCAGGTCTGCACGGGGTCCATTCTGTGGGGGGATGGATGCTTTGTGGTCCAGAGGCAGTAATGTCACCATCCTTCCAGTGTTGTCCAGGGTTTGGCCACAGAGTTGTCAGGAGCTCTGAGCCCGGCAGTGGCAGCAGTGAGGACTTCTCAATGGCTGTTCTTTCCTCCTCCTGCCTTGGGACCTCCAGGTCTAGTTCTCTGATACTGGACAGTATAAGAGCTCGCCACCATCTTTCATTTTCTTATCTTTTTTTTGGTGGGGGGGCTGCACCACAAGGCATGCGGGATCTTAGTTCTCCAAGCAGGGATCCAACCCAGGCCCCCTGCACTAGGAGCGCAGAGTCTTAACCACTGGACTTCCAGGGAAGTGTCTCATTATCTTTTGGTTTTAATTAGAGCTTGTATTTTGGAATAATTATAGATTCAGAGGCAGTTGTAAAAAACAATACAGAGAAGCACACAGGATTTTTAGGGCAGTGAATACACTCAGCATGATACCATAATGTTGAATGCATGTCCTTATACATTTATCCAAACCCATAAATGTACAGCACCAAGAGTGAGCCGTAGCATTAAGCTGTGGACTTTGGATGATGCTCTATTAACTGCCTGCTCATCAACTGTAACAAATGTACTACTCTGGTGGGGGAAGGTGAAGATGGGGGATGTTAAATACATGTGAGGGCAGGGGGAGTGCTGGAAGCCAATGTCGGTACTCTCCTCTCAGTTTTGCTGAGAAACTAAACTGCTCTAAAAAACAAAGTCTTAAAAAATATATTGTCTCTCCCCCACAACAGAAACAAATTAACAGTCAGTCTGAACTGAAGATCTTACTTAAGTGTATATTTATGCATATATAAAACTATGAAATATATAAAAGTATATTAAACTTCTGTTTGCCAGAGGAGAAGAATAAGGGGAAGAGATATTTAGGGAGTTTGGGATGGACAGGTGCACACGGCTATATTTAAAATAGATAACCAAGGTCCTACTGTAGAGCGTAGAGAACTCTCCTCAGTGTTGTGTGGCAGCCTGAATGGGAGGGGAGTTTGGGGCAGAATGGGTACATGATATGAATGGCTGAGTCCCTTTGCTGTTTAGCTGAAACCATCACAATATTGTTAATTGGCTATAGTCTAACACAAAGGAAAAAGTTAAAAAACTAACATAAAAAATAAAATAAAAGATTTAACAATAGAATTTATATAATTTAATAATAAAGCAATATTTTGATGTTTAATAATCTAATATAAATGATATAAGTATATAATATATATTTTATAAAAATATGAAATATATAGTATATATATATATATATATATATACACACACAGAATCAACCCTTGAACCCTCATGTGCCTGGTGAGCATAGTCCAACACGGTGTGCTATAGATCTCTGCTACTCCAGGCGTGATCCATCACCTAGAAGCTTGTTAGAAATGCAGAATCTCAGGCCCCTTTCTAGATTCACAGCATCAGATCTGCCTTTTAACAAGCCTTCAGGTGATTCCTTACTTTAAGGACCACAAAACCCTGGGAGAGCTGACACGGGCCCAGGCACCAACTCCAAGAGCTCCTGAGACCAGCCAGCAGGTGAAAAGAGTCTTAACTGGGCCCTGGGCTTGTGACCCACCCCACCATTTAAATGTTTCACAAGTGCTCCGTTTGCATTCTCCTTCAATCCAAATCCTCAATTAATTAAGAAAGTCTCCCCAGAGTTGCCAGATTAAATGCTTCTCTTTTGAGAGAGATTCAATATTTGCCTATTCAAATTAACCCAGCTCTCACCTTCCACTGAAGCATCTGTCCAAAGGTAACACCATCATTACTTTTCTTACTCAAGTTTTAAAATTGACAATAAACAGATCCCTTTTTCCCTGGACAACTGAGCAAGAGAATTTATCCTTCCTTACCTGAAAAAGTTTTAATTATTTGCATTTGGGTTCCAAATCTGTCTCAGTAACACAATTAATTTCAATCAGAAGTCTAAGTTTGTCATTCAATCCAATTATTCTCAATTAAGTGATTGTGTATGTCACTTCATTATCAATTGATTGTGATTACTTATTATCACGTAAACTCAATATGTTTACAGTGATTTCATTAATCAGACAACGGCTGCTGTTCACAGAGTCTATGGTTTTATTCTGGGACCCATAATCTGGGCACCCTGAAATTCTGTGAAATCAGTGTCAACCAATGATATTTATCAAACTCCTACAAAGCTAGGCCAGTTCTGCACTGGAAATGTTGGGACAAAGGAAGATGCAGAAGCCAAATGCTGCTCTCAAGGCCCGTGTATGTATCTGAGATGGGTGGTCTGTGGTGTGAGACGGGGTATGGTAATTATTCAGAAAGATGGTGCAGATAGATTGATTTTTGTTTTCATGTATCCATTTATGGAGCCTTATTCCATGTGAAGGACTACTGGAGAATAAGAACGAGATGGAGGAGGAAGAGGAAGAGAGCCTGTGCCATAAAAAGAGGAGAGACCAAGGGGAAAGGCACATCACAAATGCATCCATTAAAGTGGGCACAACGCGGGGTTTCTGCAGTGTTCCCAGGATCCTGACACATAGCCCTCCACAGGCAATATCTGTGAATGCTTTTTTCATCTGAGCCCAGATTTTCTAACACATGCTGACAGGCTTCCTAATGCCAGCTCATGGCCATGAATTGAGTAACAGGAATCTGATAGCAAGCAGATAGCTCAGACTGAGACTTGATCTCTAGCAACAGACTGAGCATCACTGGAAAGAATCTTTAGAAAGGAAGACAGTTTCAGAAAAAATCTGTTCATCTGCTTTCCAATGAGGCTCCTAGGGATTGGCAGAGCCATCTCATTGTGGATAGCCTCCTGATACTTCTCGTCTACCTTCATGCCTCAATCCCTTCATCCCCCTTCCCCAAGCCAAGTCACCATCATCTTGCAGTGAGACATTGGTTGGCTGAAGGTATTCCCTATAATCTCATGACCATCTCAGGATGCTAGACAAGAGGTCTCAGAATGCAATAGTGCCGCACGCAGCAACATGGATGAGACTATCACACTCAGTGAAGTAAGCCAAAGACAAACACCATATGACATCACTTACATGTGTAATCAAAAATAGGACACAAATGAACTTATCTATGAAACAGAAACAGACTCACAGACACAGAGAACAAGCATGTAGTTGCCAAAGGGGAGGATGGACTGGGAGTTCGGGGCTGGGCTAGTACTAAGTCGCTTCAGCCATGTCTGACTGTTTGCGACTCTATGGACCGTAGCCTGCCAGGCTGCTCTGTTAACAGATGCAAATTATTATATATAGAATGGATAAACAACAGGGTCCCACTGAATAGTAAGGGAACTAGAGTCAATATCCTGTGATAAGCCATCATGGAAAAAATATGAAAAAGGATGTATATGTGTGTATAACTGGGCTTCCCCGGTGACTCAGATGGTAAAACATCCATCCCGCCTGTAATGCGGGAGACCTGGGCTTGATCCCTGGGTTGGGAAGATCCCCAGAGGAGGGCATGGCAAGCCACTCCAGTATTCTAGCCTGGAGAATCCCCATGGACAGAGGAGCCTGGTGAGCTACAGTCCATGGGGTCCCAGAGAGTCGGACATCACTGAGCGACTAAGCACAGCACATATGTATAACTGAGTCACTTTGCTATAGAGCAGAAATTAACACAACACTGTAAATCAACTATATGTCAATAAAATACATTTTAAAAAGGGGTGTCCATTGCCCCAACCTAGATAGTATATTCAAAAGCAGAGACATTACTTTGCCAACTAAGGTCCGTCTAGTCAAGGCTATGGTTTTTCCTGTGGTCATGTATGGATGTGAGAGTTGGACTGTGAAGAAGGCTGAGCGCCGAAGAATTGACGCTTTTGAACTGTGGTGTTGGAGAAGACTCTTGAGAGTCCCTTGGACTGCAAGGAGATCCAACCAGTCCATTCTGAAGGAAATCAACCCTGGGATTTCTTTGGAAGGAATGGTGCTCAAACTGAAGCTCCAGTACTTTGGCCACCTCATGCAAAGAGTTGACTCATTGGAAAAGACCCTGATGCTGGGAGGGATTGGGGGCAGGAGGAGAAGGGGACGACAGAGGATGAGATGGCTGGATGGAACTCTGAGTCTGGGTGAACTCCGGGAGATGGTGATGGACAGGGAGGCCTGGCGTGCTGCGATTCATGGGGTCGCAAAGAGTCGGACACGACTGAGTGACTGAACTGAACTGATTGCCCCAACAGAAGAGAACAAATGAGTTCAGATTCTGACTTAGGATGTATAGGGTTAGGAGAATTCATGAACCAATTTTCCTTTAGAAGGGAAGGAAGCAGAAGACTGGGGGGAGAGAGAGGGTTTGACAAGGGGAAAGTGGGAGCATGAGGAGGAGGCAGGGTTGGAGACAGCATTCAGATGCAACACCTCCCCTGTGGGCCGCTGCCACCACTGCTGGTAAATCATCTTCCTCACCCGGCTAGGCAGGAGGCAGAGGCTGAGCCCACAGACATTTAGAAACATGCTGGGGGATGCGTGGATAGGGAAGCCGCTCATTTCAAGATCTTTTCTCTGCACGGCACAGTTGAGACACGTCCTTCTCTCTTGCCTAACTAGTTGTCTCATTCTAGCTATTTACACACATCTGCTGGTTTCATCTCTTGTTCATCCTTTCACCAGGCTACCACCTGAGGGATCTTTCAAAAGCACGATTTGATTCTATCACTACCATGCTGAAAATTCTTCCATTGTCCCACTTCCTGGAGGCCGCAGTCCCAACTTCTGGACAAGGGGGAGGAAGGTGTGGCTGCTGCCCCCATCTGTAGCCCAGGCTCTCACCACTCATGGTCTTCAGGCTTTTCGGGCTCCACGATAGTTCCCTTGACCCTGGACTCCCAGATGTTTGTGCATGTTTCTCTTGATGCTTGCAACAGATTATCAATCACTGCCTAGCAACCATCCCAGCTCTAAGTGGCTTGAAACAATAGCAATGCTTTGCTTCAGAACCTGAAATCCATTAGTTAGACATCTGCATGTGCCAAGCCTTGTGCATTATTGAGTGCATTAATTCTAATTCTTGGAACAATGCTGCAAGGTATTAATTATTTCCTTTATTTTTTACATGAGCATGACTCGGAAAGCTTAAGAATAGCTGTCAAAGTATACACAGCTATTAATTTGGCAGAGCAAGAGTTCAAATCCAGGTTATCCAGTTGGGAAGTCCTGTAAAGGTTCCACTTCTTGCCTCTCTTGAGGATTATTGGACATTTTGGAGGGATTACTAATTGAGGTTGAATATTTTCCCATATGGTTTGAGACAATAATTCTTGGCTTATTTTTTTTTTTAATGCATGTACCATTTTCTGATTTACTGGTAAGAGTTTCATGTAAATATTTTCATTGTTATATTTACCTTTTGATTTTATTCTGTTTTAGACATACACATTTTTATATTTTCATGTAGTCAAACCCAAATCTTTCCTTTTATGCTTTCTTTCATCACTTCTCAAAACTTTTTTCTCATGATAAAAGTGATACATGCTTACCGTAGAAGTTTCAAAGAAATGCAGGAAAGTATAAAGATGAAAATATTAATACAATCACTCATACACTTTTCATTCATCCTGAGACCTCTCTCAAAATGGTGTATTTCCTTCCTTCCTTTTTAAAAAACAATATCATATATGAAAGAGTATGTATGAGGAAACAGTGGAAACAGTGTCAGACTTTATTTTTGGGGCTCCAAAATCACTGCAGATGGTGACTGCAGCCATGAAATTAAAAGACGCTTACTCCTTGGAAGGTGTAAACAACCTAGATAGCATATTCAAAAGCAGAGACATTACTTTGCCGACTAAGGTCCGTCTAGTCAAGGCTATGGTTTTTCCAGTAGTCATGTATGGATGTGAAAGTTGGACTGTGAAGAAAGCTGAGGGCTGAAGAATTGATGCTTTTGAACTGTGGTGTTGGAGAAGACTCTTGAGAATCCCTTGGACTGTAAGGAGATCCAACCAGTCCATTCTGAAGGAGATCAGTCCTGGGTGTTCTTTGGAAGGAATGATGCTAAAACTGAAGCTCCAGTACTTTGGCCACCTCATGCGAAGAGTTGACTCACTGGAAAAGACTCTGATGCTGGGGGGGATTGGGGGCAGGAGGAGAAGGGGACAAGAGAGGATGAGATGGCTGGATGGCATCACGGACTCGATGGATGTGAGTCTGAGTGAACTCTGGGAGTTGGTGATGGACAGGGAGGCCTGGCGTGCTGCGATTCATGGGCTTGCAAAGAGTCGGACACAACTGAGCGACTAAACTGAACTGGCAGTCCAGTGGTTAAGACTCCAAGGTTCCAATGCAGGGAACATGGGTTCCATCCCTGGATGGGGAACGATGACCCTGCATGCCGCACTGCACAGCCAAAATTTTTCAAACATAGAGTATGTATAAAAAGGGCAGGAGGAGAAGGGGACAAGAGAGGATGAGATGGCTGGATGGCATCACGGACTCGATGGATGTGAGTCTGAGTGAACTCCGGGAGTTGGTGATGGACAGGGAGGCCTGGCGTGCTGCGATTCATGGGCTTGCAAAGAGTCGGACACAACTGAGCGACTAAACTGAACTGGCAGTCCAGTGGTTAAGACTCCAAGGTTCCAATGCAGGGAACATGGGTTCCATCCCTGGATGGGGAACGATGACCCTGCATGCCGCACTGCACAGCCAAAATTTTTCAAACATAGAGTATGTATAAAAGGTATGTGTACTGTTTAAAAAATCTCAGTAAAAAAAGCACCTGTGCCTTATGGACAATGCTGCTAGTTTTCCTACAGACATCGCCGGATAAAAGTGTATAAAAGTGTCCCTTAGGTGTATATGCATCACCCAGGTTAAGAACTAGGGCATTAAAAGCACCTTAGAAGTCCCAAGTATGAATATCTGCTTCTTTCAGAGAAACACAGCTAGTTTCGATTTTATGTTAAATGTTTTTTAAAATTATCATTGCTTTCTCCAATAAGACTTCTCAGTCTTACCCCTGTTTTCTAGAAGCAACCATGATTCTACATTTTTGTTAGTACTTCATTTGGTTTTCTTTAGTTTGAGCTTCCTTGATGGCTCAAACAGTAAAGAAGACACCTGTCATTCAAGGAGACACAGGGAACACAAGTTCGATCCCTGGCTTGGAAGATCCCCTAGAAGAAGAAATGGCAACCCACTCCAGTATTATTGCCTGGGAAATCCCATGGACAGAGGGGCCTGGAGGGCTACCATCCATAAGGTTGTAAGGAGTTGGACACAACTGAGCACACACACACTCTATCTTTCCCTTGATTTTCTCTACAGTTTAGCTATCTAGCTAACAGCCATTAAACAATTTATGGTTTAAGCTTTGGCTATATTGAATTTTCTTTCTGACATTTGCTTCTTTGACATTATATTTTTTAGAATGGCTTGTGTAAACTAAGGAAGAAAGGGCAGTTCCTTCATTTTGGTGTCGAAGAGCATTTCAGTGCATGACTATTCCATGACTTATCCATTTTACGGCTGATGGACATTTGAGTTGTTTGAAATCTTAGTTATTATAAAAAGTGCTGCTACAAACTCTCTTACACATATCTCCTGATGCACGTGTATGGGAGTGTCCTTATGGCCTGTCTATCTAGGTGGGGCACTGCTGGGTCATTCAGAGCATGTGTACACAGTTCAGTTCAGTTGCTCAGCTGTGTCCAACTCTTTGCAACCCCATGGACTGCAGCATGCCAGGCTTCCCTGTCCATCACCAATTCCTGGAGCTTACTCAAACTCATCTCCATCAAGTCGGTGATGCCAGCCAACCATCTCATCTTCTGTCATCCTCTTCTCTTCCAGCCTTCAATCCTTCTTAGCATCAGGGTCTTTTCCAATGAGTCAGTTCTTCAATCAGGTAGCCAAAGTATTGGAGTTTCAGCTTCAGCATCAGTCCTTCCAATGAATATTCAGGACTAATTTCCTTTAGGATGGACTGGTTGGATCTCCTTGCAGTCCAAGGGACTCTCAAGAGTCTTCTGCAACACCACAGTTCAAAAGCATCAATTCTTTGGTGCTCAGCTTTCTTTATAGTCCAACTCTCACATCCATACATGACTGCTGGAAAAAACATAGCTTTGCCTAGATAGACCTTTGTTGGCAAAGTAATGTCTCTGCTTTTTCATATGCTGTCTAGGTTGGTCATAACTTTTCTTCCAAGGAGCAACAGTCTTTTAATTTCTTGGCTGCAGTCACCATCAGCAGTGATTTTGGAGCCCAAAAAATAAAGTCTCTCACTGTTTCCATTGTTTCCCATCTATTTGCCATAAAGTGACAGGACCAGGTGCCATGATCTTAGTTTTCTGAATGCTGAGCTTTAAGCCAACTTCTTCACTCTCCTCTTTCACTCTCATCGGAGAATTTTTAGTTCTTCGTCACTTTCTGCCATAAGGGTGGTGTCATCTGCATATCTGAGGTTATTGATATTTCTTCCAGCAATCTTGATTCCAGCTTGTGCTTCATCCAGCCCAGTGTTTCTCATGATGTACTCTGTATATAATTTAAATAAGCAGGGTGACAATATACAGCCTTGACGTACTCCTTCCCCAATTTGGAACCAGTCTGTTGTTCCATGTCCAGTTTTAACTGTTGCCTCCTGACCTGCATACAGATTTCTCAGGAGGCAGGTAAGGTGGTCTGGTATTCGCATCTCTTTCAGAATGCTCCACAGTTTGTTGTGATCCACACAGTCAAAGGCTTTGGCATAGTCAATAAAGCAGAAGTAGATGTTTTTCTGGAACCCTCTTGCTTTTTCCATGATCCAGCGGATGTTGGCAATTTGATCTCTGGTTCCTCTGCCTTTTCTAAAACCAGCTTGAACATTTGGAAGTTCACGGTTCACGTATTGCTGAAGCCTGGCTTGGAGAATTTTGAGCATTACTTTACTAGCATGTGAGACGAGTGCAATTGTGAGGTAGTTTGAGCATTCTTTGGCATTGCCTTTCTTTGGAATTGGAATGAAAACTGACCTTTTCCAGTCCTGTGGCCACTGTTGCGTTTTCCAGATTTGCTGGCATATTGAGTGCAGCACTTTCACACCATCATCTTTCAGGATTTGAAATAGCTCAACTGGAATTCTGTCACCTCCACTAGCTTTGTTTGTAGTGATGCTTTCTAAGGCCCACTTGACTTCACATTCCAGGATGTCTGGCTCTATGTGAGTGATCACACCATCATGATTATCTGGATCTTTTTTGTATAGTTCTTTTGTATATTCTTGCCAACTCTTCTTAATATCTTCTGGTTCTGTTAGGTCCATACAATTTCTGTCCTTTATTGTGCCCATCTTTGTATGAAATGTTCCTTTGGTATCTCTAATTTTCTTCAAGAGATCTCCACTCTTTCCCATTCTATTGTTTTTCTCTATTTTTTTGCATGATCACCGAGGAAGGCTTTCTTATCTCTCCTTGCTATTCTTTGGAACTCTGCATTCAAATGGGTATATCTTTGCTTTTATCCTTTGCCTTTCGTGTCTTTTCTTTCCTCCGCTATTTGTAAGGCCTCCTCAGACAACCATCTTGCCGTTTGCATTTCTTTTTCTTGGGGATGGTCTTCATCATGCCTCCTGTACAATGTCATGAACCTCTGTCCACAGTTTTTCAGGCACTCTATCAGACTAATCCCTTGATTCTCTTTGTCACTTCCACTGTATAATCATAAGGATTTGATTTAGGTCATACCTGAATGGTCTAGTGGTTTCCCTACTTTCTTCAATTTAAGTCTGAATTTGGCAATAAGGAGTTCATGATCTGAGCCACAGTTAGCTCCTGGTCTTGTTTTTGCAGACTGTATAGAGATTCTCCATCTTTGGCTGCAAAGAATATAATCAATCTGATTTCAGTATTGACCATCTTGTGATGTCCACGTGTAGAGTCTTCTCTTGCGTTGTTGGAAGAGGGTGTTTGCTATGACCAGTGTGTTCTTTTGGCAAAACTCTGTTCGCCTTTGACCTGCTTCGTTTTGTACTCCAAGGCCAAATTTGCCTGTTACTCCAGGTATCTCTTGACTTCCTACGTTTGCATTCCAGTCCCCTATAGTGAAAAGGACATCTTTTATGGGTATTAGTTCTAGAAGGTCTTGTAGGTCTTCATAGAAGTGTTCGACTTCAGTGTCTTCAGCATTACTGGTCAGGGCACAGACTTGGATCAAGTGATATTGAATGGTTTGTCTTGGCAATGAACAGAGATCATTCTACCATTTTTGAGACTGCATCCAAGTACTGCATTTCGGACTCTTTTGTTGACCATGATGGCTACTCCATTTCTTCTAAGGAATTCTTGCCCACAGTAGTAGATATAATGGTCATCTGAGTTAAATTCACCCATTCCAGTCCATTTTAGTTCACTGATTCCTAAAATGTCGATGTTCACTCTTGCCATCTCCTGTTTGACCACTTCCATTTGCCTTGATTCATGGACGTAACATTCCAGGTTCCTATGCAATATTGTTTTTTATAGCATCGGACTTTACTTCCATCAGCAATCACATCCACAACTGGATGTTGTTTTTGCTTTGGCTCCATCTCTTCACTCTTTCTGGAGTTATTTCTCCACTGATCTCCAGTAGCATATTGGGCACCTACTGACCTGGGGAGTTCATCTTTCAGCCTTCTAATTAATGCCCAGATCTTTTTCAAAATGGTTGTAGTAATTTATACTTCTGGAGGGCTTAGACTGTAAAGAATATGTCTGTAATGTGGGAGACCCGGGTTCCATCCCTGGCTCAGGAAGATCCCCTGGAGAAGGAAATGTCAGCCTGCTCCAGTATTTTCCCCTGGAGAATTTCACAGATAGAGGAGCCTGGCAGGCTACAGTCCACGGGGTCGAGGGGAGTTGGACATGACTGAGCAGGCAGCAAATAAGTCACCATCAGTGTTCACCCTTACCAACACTTGGTATTGTTCTAATTAGACATTCTTTTTTTTTTTCGGCAGTTGGTATGAATGTGTTAAACTCATCAATATGTTAAAATTGCTCAAATTTTCTCTATATATATATAACTGATGCTTTATTAATGACTGACAGAATTGTGTTAAAATATTCCCCTAGGGTAGATGTGTCAATTTCTCCTTACAGAACTTTTTTTTCCCTTAAGTATTTTGAGGTTATTAGGAATATACAAGTTTAAAAAATTAAAGTTACCCTATCTTTTTGGTGAATTGATCCATTTGTCATGATGTAATGACCCTTTTGGGCTTCCCTCATAGCTCAGCTGGTAAAGAATCTACTTGTAATGACCCTTTTATCTCTATTAATGTATTTTTCTTTAGATTCTGTTTTAAATATTAATAGGATTACCTTAGCTTTCCTTTGGTTAGCATTTTTCAATATGTCTTTTCATTTAAACTTTCGGATTTTATTCTTTTGTCTTTGTGTCTTAAGTGTGTTTCTCATCATCAGAATTGTCACAGGCAACCTCCACCTCCAGCTCACACCCTGGCTGGTCCCCTTCCCCATCATCACCTTTATTTCTGCATCCCTCACACCTGACACACAGCCAAGGCTCAAAGGCGTTTGATGCATGAGTGAAGGCAGAATGCCTACTACACAGAATAACTGCAAGATGGAAAAGTGTTCCCTTTCTGACAAAGGTGTTGTGCTGTAACCAAAGTTATTACTTTTTTTTTTTTTACCAAAGCAAATTGATGTGAAGGCTTTTCTTTAAAACATATTGTTACTTATCATTTCTCCATCATCAAAGAGATGACAGGATCTCTGCTTTTCTGATGGCACCAAATGACAGACGGGCTCTGGCCCTTAAGGGGAAGTGCACCCACCCCCAGCTCTCCTCCTCTGGCAGCCAGTGTCTATTCTTAAAACCGCTCCAACTCTTCCATCAGGTTGCACTTGAGCTTAGGGAGTTTGGTGCATTTGTCGGGCACATTTGAGTCAAGGAGAGAGCACTCAGGCTGTTGTAGAGAGCTGAGGCTGGCCCCGTTTACTCACACCAGCCTCAGCAGGCCGTCCTGAGAGCCAGGGAGACCTCTGGACCTGACAGGCACTCTAGCATCAGCCTTTCGCTTTCTCTGAGCCCCAGGGGGAGTCACTGACCTTCTCTGGGCCTCTGGAGAATGACAAGTGGGACTTGGAGCTTTGCACCTGCTGCTTCTGAAAGGCCCTGCTTTCTAGGCATGTATGTTCAGAGCGTGGCTGGGTTGACAAGGGTCGAGAAAGCGATGCTGGTACCAGCCGGGCCTCTGCTGACAGCTTCCTACAGCGGGACTGACAATACCGCCTGCAGAGATGCCTGGCCAGGAGTCCACCAGAGCTTCCTCCTATCGACCCTGATCGTGAGTCTCTGGTGGCCCCGGACCGGGCTCGTCCTCTCTCTTCTGTCCCCTGTAGGAAGGTCGAGGACTCTCGCAATAGCTGGTTTCCCCGAGAGTTCCTTCTCCTTCCCAAGACCACAGTCTCCATCCTCCCAGGTAGACTTCGGCTTCTGAAGTCACAGGCAGAAAGGAAGCAGGCTCCTTCTTCTTGTTTCTCGAATGCTAAAGCACTTTTTATCTTCAGCTTTAAATTTAAGCTACCAAAACGGCTCTGAAGGCCAGCCAAGACAAAATGCTATTACTTGGCCCCAATTTCCTGTTAAATGCCCCAAGCAGTTTGGCCGCTGAGATCAGAGTATTCCTTGAGCCAAAGACCATCTGGACTTTCTCTCGTTGGGGCGGCGGCACAGCCGGCTGGGGCCTGCGTGTTCTGAGCATGCTCAGTGTTGTCAGGCGGCCCCACGGCCATGGTGGACGTACGGCTTGAGTTTTCCTGAAGCGCGGGGGTGAGCGGAGGAGGGGAGGTAATTGCAAAACCAGCTCAACAGCTGAGCCTCAAATTCCTCTTCCTTTGTTCAGTTGCTAAAAAATTACAATGAATCCTTGGAGCGAAGTGGACAGGGGAGGTAAGGGTTCTTTCTTCAGAGGCCTTCTGAGGTTTTATTCCCTCCCCACTGAGATGCTGCATGGATGGGAAGAGCCCTGCAGAAGGGCAAGTGGGGTGGGAGTGGGGTTTGTTCTCCAGGGGGACTGATGTCGGAGGCTGATGACTACCTAGGAGCTCTTGCGTGAAGAAGTATAGTGTCAGACCTCCAGAAAGTGAAGTGTTAGTCGCTCAGTCGTGTCCTACTCTTTGCGACCCCATGGTCTGTATGTAGCCCGCCAGGCTCCTCTGTTCATGGGATTCTCCAGGCAAGAATACTGAAGTGGGTAGCAATTCCCTTCTTCAGGGGATCTTCCCAACCCAGGGATTGAACCCCAGTCGCCTGCAGTGCAGGCAGATTCTTTACCACCGAGTCACCAGGGAAGCCCTGTCAAACCACCAAGAACCCTGAAGTTACAGCAGAATTGGCATAAATGAAGGTTCCCTCCTGCTTCCATGACCCTACCCCACACTCTCTTGTTTCCCTTCCCCCTTCTGGGCAGCTTCTCCTGCTGATGAGGAAAAGAGGAGCCCTGCATGGTCAGACCAGCGCGTTGTCTTCCTATTCTCACCTCTTTCCCCAGTGAGTACATCCTGTCCCTGGACTAAGGACCATACAGAGACTGTTGACTCCCACATAGGCATGTCTGGGCTGGACCCAGAGCTCAGGGCTTCCCACTTGACACCACCTGAGACAGGTATCTTAATCTGTGTGAACTGGGAAGCTTAGCACTCACCCATAGTCACCCGCTCTGTCCCCTGCTTACTCTTCTCCATGGATGGCAACATCTAGCCACCCCGGTGCTCACACCGAAACTTGGTTTCCTTTCTCTTCCTCACTCTGACCTTCCATCAGAAATGGAAGCCACGCCTTCCTTCTGTAATCACTCCCATCTTTCTCCTGTCCTGGTCCTTCTATCCATCTCCCAGCTGGTCTGGACATCTTAACTATCCATTCCTGCACAGAAAGCCAGGGTGATTTCTAGATTAGAACCTGTGAAACCCACTGTTGAAACATCTGTTGAAACCCACTGCTGGTTTTTCCACTGCAGGACCATCTGGTGCCCACGAGTTGCCTCCATTAGGAGCAGGGATGAGATTCGGGGACAAGGTCCAGCCCTTTGGGTCCAGATTCTTACATGGGCGAATGAGAAGACAGTCAGGTGGTTCTAGAGTCACAGCTGTGACCGCCATTTTAAGAGCAATGCTACGGATCCTCCATCTTTTCCCCACTCCTTGGGGGCTTGTGGTCCATCCCTGACTACATCAGCAGGCAGTGAGTGAGGCTTGGCCAACAAACCTTTTCAGCTACCGGACAAATTGAATTTTCCCTAAGGTGAGCACCTGACCAAGTTTTAGCCACTGGACTCACTCTCCAGGGAGTCTGAAACTTGAACCAAGACACAAACTGATGGGAGGAGGTAGTACCCAGTGCGCATTCCTGGAGCACCCAACAGAGGAGATGCTGGTTATCCCAGGCGCCCTGCCTTCAAGAGTCATTTTATGACCGCATCCTAGGGAGCAAGTCTGTGGATTCCTGCTGCTGAGGCCCCCAGAGCTGCACATCCTGTGTTTGTGAGAACTCGTGCGTGCACACCCTTTCCTGGTATGTGCTATCTTGGTACCTTTCCAGAAAAGCTCTATTTCTGCTCAGTTTGGCCAGGGTTGAATTCTCCTGCAACAGGAATTGCAAAGATGCAGACTTGCAGACTCCTTGGGATTGCACGCACACAGCACAGAAAGGCTACATGTGAACAGTACTGCCCTCAGGAGCACCTAGTGCACACACCTGAAGCACCCAACAGAGGAGATGCTGGTTCTCCCAGGCACCCTGACCTCCCATCTGGTGTAGCCTGTGAGATGGGGCCAAAGAAAGAAGCAGCCTTGTTTCTGTAACAGTTAGGACCCCCTCCCCTCAAAGCAACAGAGGATTGGACCAATAGTAAAGAACAAAGGGCTTTGAAATGGTCTCACACAACAAAAGTCTGCAAGGAGGCAGTTGTGATGCTAGGTCAGTACCTCAAACAGGTCCGCGTGTTGAACCTGAATCTCTAGGACTCTCATATACATTTTCATGCTTGAAAATCATGGCAGTTGCAGCTCCAAGTGGCATTTACCAAAAGCAGGAAGAAAGGGGTGATAGCCAATCTGCTGAAAGAAAACATATTCTCAGAAACTTCTACTTTTTTTTTTTTTAATGAGCATCAACAACTTCATTTTTTTGGCTGCAAGGCATGTAGGATCTTAGTTCCCTGATGAACCAGTGCACCTGGCATTGGAAGTGTGAAGTCTTTTTTTAATTTAATTCATTTATTTTTGGCCGTGCTGGATCTTCACTGTTGCTTGGGATTTTTCTCTAGCTGTGGAGAGAGGGAACAACTCTCAGGTTGCAGTGTGAGGGCTTCTCACAGCAGTGCCTTCTCTTGTTGCACAACATGGACTCTAGAGCAAGGGCTCAGTAGTTGGGGCACACAGGCTTAGTAACTTTGTGGCATGTGCGATCTTACCAGATCAGGGGTCGAACCCGTGTCTCCTGCATTGGCAGGCAGAGTCTTTATCACTGAGCCAACAGGGAAGTCCAGGAAGCATGAAGTTTTACCACTAGACCTCCAGGGAAGTCCCGAATTTCCACCTTTCTATCAGAGAGGAGGAATCTTCTCAAGAATCCCGCTGGCTTACTATTGCATTGGCTAGAACTGTCTTTACGTGGCTACTGTTAGCTACCAGGGCAAATGCAAATATTGTATTCCAGTCTGTAGCTTGTCTTTGAATTCTCTTAACATGTCTTTTGCAGAGCAAAAATTTTAAACTTTGATGAGGTCCCAATTTGTCACTTTTTTCCTTACATGGATCCGACTTTTGGTTATCATGTCTAAGAACGCCTTCTCTAACTCAGATCATGAAAATTTTCTCTTGTGTCTAAATTATGTTTGCATTTTCTAGTTAGATCTGTGAGCCGTTTTGAATTAATTTCTACATGAGGTGTGAGGTCTCCCTGGCCCCATCGCTGAGTTACAAAGCAGAAGGGCAGATAAAGGGCAGAGACCACTGTCAGCAGCCAACACTGGCCATGCCTCTTAGAAGAGGCACGTGTTCTGAAAGCTGGAGGAAGCCCTCTGTTCCTGGATGCCCCCTGGGCAGATGGCACTCACCTGGAGGGTGCCCTGGTCACTGCTGGCCCCTCCTGGCCGTCAAAGCCATTCCATTGTCCCTTCTAACAGGGCCGAGACAGCAGCCTTTCAAATCACCATGATCTGACTTGTCCTGCCCAGAGCAGGCTCTGTGTTCAGGTGCATAAATATTTCAGGCCTTGCCGCTTAGTTATTAATGGAGTGAAATGAAAGGGAATTCTTTAGCCTCTCCCCTTCTCCACGGATTGAAAATGAGAGCCAGTATTTGAGAGGCTGGAGTGACTGGCGTTTAGGGACTTCGGATGCTGGCAGGAGTGGCCGATGAACTTGCTCTGTCCCGCCCTTGTTATGGAAAAGGAAACACTGGCATCCTTGTCCCAAAACTGCGCAGAGCTGCCCTCTTTCTTTTTTTCTAATTTTAGAAATAATTTTATTTATTTATTTTTGGCTGTGCCTGATCTTCATTGCTGAGCGCAGGCTTTTCTCTAGTGCAGCAAGTGGGGGCTACTCTGTAGTTGCAACGTGTGGGCTTCTCACTGCGGTGGCTTCTTTTGTTGAGGAGCACGGGTTCTAGGGCACGTGGGCTGAGTAGTGGCGGTTCCTGGGCTCTAGGGCACAGGCTCAACAGTTGTGGTGCTGGGGCTTATTTGCTCCATGGCATGTGGGATCTTTTCAGAGCAGGGATCGAATCCATGTTTCTTTCACTGGCAGGTAGATTCTTTACCACTGAGCCACCAGGGAAGCCCCAGAGCTGCCTTCTTTTCCTTGCTCCTTCCAGACTATGCACCCCTGCTGTTGGGGGCAGGAGGGGCAGATGCTGTCCTTTAACCTCTGTCTTCATTCCTCCATGGAACATATGTTCCACATGCATGTGGTTGACTGTGATGCCCGCCTTCTGCAGAGTGAGCCTGGGAACCCCCTGGAGAGACTCACTTGGGGTGGGGCAGGACCCATTAGATGCTCTCAGATCACATCACTCACCCTATAGGCTGGCTGTACCACAGGCATTTGGCTTCCCACCCTGCCCCCGCCACTTCCTATCTCAGACCTGAAGAAGAGCCGTTTCTCAGAGTGGTCCAGGGCCATAATTTCTGCATCATCTTCACCTCCTATGCGTTGGCAGGAGCCAGGAAGAATCAGCTTTTTCTGAGAGAGGAAGTGGGGGCAATGGTTTATCTTGCTGTTCCTTTTCATTTGGAACATAATACACCCCAGAAAGCTTAGACCCCACGCTGAAGAAACCAATTACACCGCACAGCATTTTTAGTGCTCCAAGTCTCCAAGCAAAGGAAATAGGTGAGACATCGTCGTCATGGTAGCTAGTCACAAATTGTCTCTTAAAATAGTATCCACGCTTCCTAAGAAAGGGCTTAATGCTTCCAGACTGGTAGTGAAGACATGCAATCACCAGGCATGCCCTCACCGGGCCACTGTTCCCCCAAGGTCTGGGAGGATGTCCTCTGGGTATTGAGAGGACTAGGAGACCCCCTAACCTAGGCCACAATGAAAGGATTTAGTCTCAGAGATTCCCACTCTTATCTCTTCATTAAAAAATCCTTGTTGAACACCTGCAATGTACCAAGTCCTGTCCTAGGCACTGAGGCATAATGATGGACAAGACAACGGGCCCCCGAACTCACAGAACTTACATTCTAGGGGTGATGACTGATTATCTATGGATGCAAAGAAATAACTAGAGTAAAGATGGAAGGAGAGACTGAGTGTGTGTGTAAGGGGTGAGGGTGGGGCGCATCTCTCTCTCTTTAAAAAACTTACTTATATTTTTGGCTGAGCTGGGCCGTTGTTCCTGAGCACGGGCTTTGTCAGCGTGGGCTGCAGTGAGCAGGGGCTGCTCTCCAGTGGTGGTGCCTGGGCTTCTCACTGTGGTGCCTTCTTTTGTGATGGAGCCCAGGCTGTAGAGTGTGTGGGCTCAGTGGTGGAAGCACCCGGGCTCTAGAATGCAGGCTCAGCAGTTCATCGTGGCACATGGGCTGAGCTGCTCCACAGCATGTGGACTCGTCCCAGACTAGGGATCCCTGTATTGGCCTATTTTTAACCACTGGGCCACCATGGAAGTCCAAGAAGCATCTGTTACATGGAGGGATCAGCAAGGATCTCAGATTTGAGAAATGGAGCTGAGATAGGTATTTGGAGACCTTGATTCCTGGGGAGGCACTTTGTTCACTCCTGATGTGGTTTTCCACTCCTGCTTTCTCTCTGCCTTTTCTTCACCACACCCAGAGTTAGTCGAGGAGCTGATCAGATTAGCAGAGCTGGGAAGCATCAGCCAGGTGTCCCTAGCTCTTCCCTATCCCTCCATCCCTTATTCTCCTCTCCTATTCCATCTGAGGAGCAAGCTACTCTGGGGTACAGGGCTTCTCCCCAGTTCCTCCATGCTCTCTGTCTTCTCTTGGCAGGATCTGCCTCTGCAGAGAGATTGGGTCTGAGTGGAGAGACTGACAGTTCTGGGGTCTGCATGCCATCCCATTTCTTCCTTGAGCTACATCCTCCAACATGGCCTTTATTAGTCATAAAATGAATCTTGATCTTCCTTTGTTACTTCTATATTATGTCTCTCATTGTTCAGACTCAGAGTGGGAAGAGGAGAGGTTTTATTGGGTCCTTTTCCAAATCCCAACTTTGGAAGGGAGGCCCAGGATGAAGAAAAGAGAATGTGAAAAATCTGGGGCAGGAGGGAAACTGGCATGTTTGAAGACCAGACAGAGAGGTCAACTAGGAGAGTGTCAAAGAACAGTCAGAGAGCTGAGAGAGCTGGGTCCAGATACACAGCCTCAGACACTTTGGGCTGGAATGTGGGTTTTGTCTTAAGCACAATGGGAAGCCAAGGGGAGGATTTTAAGCACCGGGGTGACATGAACTGATTTCTATTAAGCCAAAACAAAAAACAAAAAACAAACAAACAGAGAAAGGAGACCAGCTAAAAGAATGCAACTGTTTTCTGGTGGCTTGGGAAAAGGTCTGTGCCAAGAAGAGTAGTAGTTATAGTCTGAGGTAGAGCTGAGAGGACTTGTTGAAGGGTTAGAGGCATTTGGGAATGAAAGATTACAGAGAAAAATTAAGTAGCCACCTACTCCGGCTCAGTGAAGCTTAGTGATAGAGCTGCTGCTGCTGCTGCTAAGGCGCTTCAGTCGTGTCAGACTCTGTGCGACCCCATAGACGGCAGCCCACCAGGCTCCCCCGTCCCTGGGATTCTCCAGGCAAGACACTGGAGTGGGTTTGCATTTCCTTCTCCAGTGCATGAAAGTGAAAAGTGAAAGTGAAGTCGCTCAGTCGTGTCCGACTCTTCGCGACCCCGTGGACTGCAGCCTTCCAGGCTCCTCCATCCATGGGATTTTCCAGGCTCCTCCGTCCATGGGATTTTCCAGGCAAGAGTACTGGAGTGGGTTGCCATGGCCTTCTCCAGTGATAGAGCTAGGATAGCTAATCAAGTTGCTCTGGGGATACACAGGACTTTGGTGGAGTGGCCATGGTACAGGGGACAAGGGGTGAATACCCAAGTGGAAACCTGGCTAATAGCCCTAGGAAGAAGCCAGGTACTAGCCTTGCTTTACATGAAGCCATGCAATTTGTTAAATGAATGCACCCTCCTATCTTATCCCATTAATGAATTACTGTCCTTCTGGTCTACCAAGCTAGACTCTCGGGATCACAATCCACAGCATCTTTCTTCTTTCTCTTTCTTTCCACATTCTCAGTCATTCACCACTCTACTCACCTCCCAACCCCCAGTGTCTTTGCCATTTTCCTTCCCCATGTTTAGTGTGAACTTTCATCTCCTCCCTAGATTCTTACAACAGCTTCACTGCCCTCACTGGTTGCTCATTTTCATTCACCTTCTTGTCTTTCCATTCCATCCTTCAAACTGTCAGAATGGTCTTTCTAAGATATATAGGCTGAATCATGTAACTCTCCATCCGGAAAACAGTAGTATTGCTTGGCTTTGTAAAGAATAAAGCAAATTCCTTAGCAGGACATACAGTGTCCTTGATAATTCTTCCAGGTGGTTCCAGTTACTATGGCTGCAAAACCAAGTGCCCCAAAACTTAGTGACTGAAAATCATGGCGTTAATTATGTTCATGGATTATGTGAGTCATGAATTCAGAAACAATTTGGGGTGTCTCATGCCGCAGTTAGAGGTCAGCTGCAGGAATCTTCTGTAAGCTTGTCCAAGGCTGAGAGATCCATTTGCAAGGTGACTTACTCACAAGGCTGGCACGTGATGATGGCTGTTGCCTAGAGGGCTCGGCTTCTATCCACAGGGCTGTTTGAATATGTGTGTGTCATGGCCACAGGATTCCCCTACCATGAACAATCCAAGAGGCCATGTAGAAGTTTCAATGCCTTTTATAATTTGGCTTTGGAATCTGCATAGTGCTTCTGTCATGTTCTACTGGTCAAGGTGGTTCCAAAGTCCACCCTGGTTTAAGGAGAGGGGACAAAGATTCTTATCTCTTGACAGAGGAGTGTCAGTGTCGTCAAGAGAAGAGCAAGTATAGGATATCCCATCTTGTACTAAATCGGTGTAACCATCTTTGGAGGATGCAATCTGCCACTCGGGCTCATTCTGGGCTCCACTCACTTGTTCACGCCTAAGCTACATATTTTCACAACTTTGTTTCTCTCTTCTGCCATTCCATTGACCGGACCCTTATCCACATCATCATCCCTCCAGGTCAGCTCAACTAACACTTTCTGGTTGAACTTTCCCTGATCTTTCCAGGCAGAATGAATTCTCCTCCTTGTATGTTCCCACTGTATCCTGCTTATAGCTTCACTTAGCATGTTTTCCTCTATGCTGTATGTGAAATCACTTATTTAAGAGTTTGTCTGGGACTTCCCTGGTGGTCCAGTGGCTAAGACTGCTCCCAGTGCAGGGGGTCCAGGTTCGGTCCCTGGTCAGGGAACTAGATCCCACATGCTGCAACTAAGAACAAAAAAGGATTCTGCATGCCTCAACTAAAAGGATCGCGCATGCCACAGCAAAGATCCCATGTGCTGCAACGAAGACCTGATGCAGCCAAATAAATATTTTTTAGAAATTAAAAAATAATACATGGAAGCATACAACATGTGGCCTTCAAAAGAAAAGTCTGTATCCTCCATGAGACTCTTAAGTTCATCTTTCCATCTTCACTTCCTTGTACATGGTCAAGCCCAGAGGCAGTTCTGAATAATAACAATTGCCAACTTATATGCACACCTGAGAGATGGCCCAGGCGAGATGGCTGTGCTGCGGGGAGGGCCGTCAGGCTGTGATTCTGTGGTGCTGTCATTTTCTAGTTCCTTCAGACTTGCTCCAAGTTCAAGTCAAGGGATTTCCATGGAGGAGATCCCCTTCTGCATATTGATGCCAAAGCCAGTGCTCTTGACCCCGGTCCCAGGGTCTCGGAATTTTCCCTGGCCGACTCTAGAGGGCAGCCGCCAAGGGGAAGAGCATTTTTAGTTACAGTCAGGTGGCGTTAGTGGTAAGAACCTGCCTGCCAGGGCAGGAGACATAGAAGATGCAGGTTCGAGCCCTGGGTTGAGACGATCCCCTGGAGAAGGGCCTGGCAACCCACTCCAGTATCCTTGCCTAGACATCTCATGGGCAGAGGCACCTGGCAGCCCATAGTCCACAGGGTTGCAAAGAGTTGAACATGACTGAAGTACACAGCATGCGCACACACTCGCCCGGCCTCTGCAACAGCCCAGCACTACATACCCCTGATCTCAAATGTACCACGTCCAGGAGAGTTCTTAATTCCTTGTCTTCCCCCCACCCCCAGACCCTGGCTCATCCCTTCCTTCCCCTAGTCTCCCCAGCCCTGAGACAGGCCCCCTCTGCTCAGTCGGGAAAGCCCTAGGACTGCGCTTGAAATCCACTCTCTTGTTCCCTCCCCATGCCACCTAACCACCAGACCCAGTCCACTACCTTGAAGCGGACTGCTTCTCATCCTCTGCCACCAACACTGAGGGCCAAGCCGCTGTCATCTCATCGAGACAATTGGAGAGACTCCTAATGGTGCTGACGGTTCTGTCTGCTTCTACATCCACCTTTTCCAGCTGTCCCGGGGCCCATGTTGATGTGGTATCAAAGTGTAGCACATCCGAGTCCAAACCTGCCCTAACAGTGGGTCCTGGAGCTTTAAAGAGATCCTCGAACTCTCAGGGTTGCTCAGAAGGAGTCTCTGGGACCTAAGAGAAAAGGGGTGTGTGTGACATGGTTGGCCACCAGTTGACTTACATGAAGTCTTTGTACAAATTGTTAAAAGCAGCCCTCTTTGGGCAGCCTCTAGGCATAGGCCTGGCATCAGATAGGGTCTTTTTGCAACACAAAAGGCATAGGACTTGGCCAATGAACCACATGATTCCAAATGAACCAGAAGGCACAAATGGTTTGGATTTGTGGTGCCTTTCTGCTCATATATGGCCGGTGGTAGGCTGAATAATGGACCTACCATTTTTAGCCCATTCTTTACCATTTGAAGAATTTGCCTGCAATGTGCAAGACCTGGGTTAGATCCCTGGGTTGGGAAGATGCCTTAGGGAAGGGAATGGCGAACCACTCCAGTTATTTTTGCCTGGAGAATTCCATGGACAGGGGAGCGTAGCGGGCTACATTCATGGGATTGCAAAGAGTCGGACAAGACTGAGCATCTCTCTCACACACACAACATCCACAGGCTGAATAATGACCCTCCAAAAAATATTCACTTGTTAATCCCCAGACATCGTAAATGTTACCTTTTTGGCTAAGTGGGCTTGCAGATATGAATAAGTTAAGGATTCTGAGATGGGGAGATGCTCCTGGATTATTTGGGGGGCCCTAAGTCTCAGGTAACATTATGTGGAATTGTCTTAAAAAACCAACAAATGAGTCCATTTTTAAACACTCACCTCCTTTTAAAAAAAAATTACAGGGCATTGTAGTATGGTAGTTCAGAGAAAGAATTGTGATGATCAGTATCAACAAAATGCCATCGGTAAACTCATTAGGGATTTAAACCTGACTTAAGCCTTTAGAGAAGGAAATGGCAACCCACTCCAGTATTCTTGCTTGGAGAATCCCATGGACAGAGGAACCTTGTGGGCTACAGTCCATGAGGTCACAAGAGTCAGACACGACTGAGTGACTTTCACTCACTAAGTCTCAGGAGTCCTTGTAAGAGGGAGGTAAGGTGGTTCAATGAGGAGGTAGGAGGCAAGAGGATGAAGTGATTCAAGGAAGAGGTCATGAGCCAAGGGGTGCAGACGGTCGCCAGAAGTCGAGGAAGCACGAAAATGGGTTCCCTCAGGCCTCCAAAGTGATTAGCCCTGCAACATCCTGACTTTAATCCTATGGGACTGAGTTTGGCCTTCTAACTCCCAGAACTATACAATAATAAATCTGCGTTGCTTCAAGTTGCCAGGTCTGTAACTGGTTACAGAGGCTGCAGGAAATGAATGCACGGCCCCTGTACTGCCTGTTTCGGCAGGTGAGCCTTCTGGTTCCATCTGCGATGTGCGTGGGGATTCCAAGCAGGATTGTGTTTGAAGAAGGGATACTGCTGCTGAATGTATTTCAAACATCAAGTGCTGGATGGTAGACAAGATAAAGTCTTGTTTTCAGTGTTAAATTTACTGAAGTTGATAAATGCACTGTGTTGTAAGAGGATATCTTTAGTCTCAGGAAATACACCCAGAAGCACTTAATATAATGTGTGGCACTTATTCTCAAATGATTCAGAAAAAAAGGGTGCATGTATATGGGTCTATATATGTATACACACACACACATATATATGTATGAAAAGAGAGTATGTGATAAAGCAAATGGGAAAATATTCACAATAGGCAAGTCTCAGTAAAAGTATAGATACATGGTCTCTGTATTCTTCTTGTGACCTGACTACAAGTTTGAAATTATTTCCAAATGTGTGCATACATACTCAGTCACTTTAGTTGCGTCCAACTCTTTTGTGACCCCATGGACTGTAGCCCACTAGGCTCTGCTGTCCATGGAATTCTCCAGGCAAGAATACTGGAGTGGGTTGCCATACCCCTGTCCAGGGGATCTTTCCAGCCCAGGAATCGAACCTGTGTCTCCTGTATCTCCTGCGTTGCAGGCTCATTCTTTACCTATGGAGCCACCTAGGAAGCCCTATTTTGAAATGACAAGGCAAAAAAAAATGGTGCTGTGAACTAGCTCCTCTCAGGGTATAAGTGAGGACCTGGAGGTGGGCAGGAGCTTACACATGGTCTCAAGAACAGTTTGTGGCTGAGCTGGAACGATGTTTTTTGAGGCAAATGCCCATGCAAAGTCATAGTACCTGAAACTAGTTCAGACTAAATTATTGATGACTTCCTGGCCTGTTCTCCTGATCCTGGAATCCTGGCTACTTGAAAGTGTTTTGATTCTGCAGGTAGAGGCATGGAATGATCTGGAAACGAGCCAGGTCTTCTATGAGTCATCTTGTCCGCAAGCATCCCATTATGGCATTATTTGCCACTATCCTGAGAGTAGAAATGTATACGATTAGCTAGATGTCCTTCCACAAAGCCCCGGGGAAGGCTCTGTTTATTTGCTCATTCAATCAGTCAATAAATGTTTACTGAACACACACATATGTGCTCAGCGTATAAGAGCTGCTCACACAGATAATATGGCATGAACAAGAGAGATGGTCTTGGGTGGTTTCCTTTCAAGAGGAGAGAGAGAGACAGCAAATAAACAAAAGGAAACGAAATGCTTAGTGGTAAGTGACAAAAAGACAATAAAATAGTAGTAGAATAGGGTAGAATAGTAGCAGTTTTCAACTTTTTTCCCCAATTTATTTATTTTTGAGTGTGCTGGGTCTTTGTTCCTGCTCAGACTTTTTTCTAGTTGTGTCCATCATGTGGGCTCAGTAGTTGCAGCTCCCAGGTTGTAGAGCACAGTAGTTGTAATATAAGGGTTTAGTTGCTCCAAGGCACGTGGGTGATCTTCCTGGATCAGGGATTGAACCCATGTCTCCTGCACTGGTGGGCAGATTCTTTACCACTGAGCCACCAGGGAAGCCCAATTATTTGATTATTCGATTATTATCTATCAAAACTTTTTGAACATCTGCCATACACACACACATAGAGACATATATGTTGTGGTTTATCAGTGACACTCATGTGCCTCTGTACTAATGCATTATAGTTCAGTTCAGTTCAGTCGCGCAGTCGTGTCCGACTCTTTGCGACCCCGTGAATCGCAGCACGCCAGGCCTCCCTGTCCATCATCAACTCCCAGAGTTCACCCAGACCCATGCCCATGGAGTCAGTGATGCCATCCAGCCATCTCATCCTCGGTCGTCCCCTTCTCCTCTTGCCCCCAATCCCTCCCAGCATCAGGGTCTTTTCCAATGAGTCAGCTCTTCGCATGAGGTGGCCAAAGTACTGGAGCTTCAGCTTTAGCATCATTCTTTCCAAAGAAATCCCAGGGTTGATCTCCTTCAGAATGGACTGGTTTGATCATTATAAAATACACACAAAATAAAAAATGTTATAAAAATAGAGTAAAAAGTAATAGAAGTAGAAACCCTACCACTTTCTTCTTACATCTCATTGTATCCTCTTTGGCACCCCGGGGTGTGTATCCTGTTCTAGGGACACTGAGAGAGGGGGAAAGGGAAGGGCTTGCTGTCAACAGAAGAGTCAAGGACATTTTCTCTGAGAAGTACCACTCACCCTAAGACCTGACCAATGAGAAGGAGCCAACAAGGGATCTGGGGGAGAATCTTCCAGATGGAGGTGCCAGCATCTACGAGGCCCAGAGGAGGGAGCAGGTTTGGTGTTTCTGAAGAAGAGACAGGTGGTGAGGGTGTCTGGAGCAGATGGCCAGAGGGTGGTCTGTGGGGAAGACAGAGGCCAGATCCTGGAGGCCGGCAGACCACGCTGGGAATGTGGACTTTATTCTAAGCCCCCCGAAAACCATTAGAGGGTTTCCAGCAAGATGGTGGCAGGATCAGATGTGCATTTTAAACCATTTCACCAGCTGCTCTGTGGGAAGGGATCATGAGGGCAGAATCAGAAGCAGTGAGACCGGGTCGGAACTTCTTGCAATAGTCCACGTGAGAGACGATGATGGCTTGCAGTCAGGAGGTGGCTGAGAAGCGAGCAGGAAGTGGATGAATTGGGATTTGTGTTGGAGGAAAAGCTGACAGGATTGGGTTGGAAACAGGGGCGACAGACGAGTGATGATGGGAGAAGAAGCATCAAGACTGACTCCTGGGTTTCCGGCCTGAGTTGCAGGATGCAGAGTGGTGCCATTTACTTGTCTGAGGAAGTCAGGCTGAAGAAGTAGTGCTCCCTTCTGCTCCAGATGGGGGAGGCAATAAGTAGGCGCTTGTGTATACAAGTCTGTGTATGCCTGTGGGGAGATCAGGACCATGAATGTCACTTCGGCTGTCACAGGGGACAGAGGCGAGGTGACCGGGAAGGGCTGGTCCATGGGTGGTGTCCGAGGGCAGCCGGTGGGCAGCAGGGGGCAGCCAGGGAGCCCACGATAGGGAGGCCGTGCAGACAGGAAGTAGGTAATCATCCGAGAGAAACTGCACCCTTCTGAAGTTTTGCCCAGTTGGTTTTGGCCCAAACGGTTTCACATTGTGAAGCAATACAGTTTTGCTGCAACCTAGAGCTGCCCCCGCGGGCCTGAAGGATGGACAGCTGGAGGGCCCTGGGCCCCTTTGCTGGAAGGCATTCAAGGTCAGACCCTGGCAGCAGGTGGCCGGGTTGGTAGCCCTTGCATGCTGGCCCCTAAGGAAGGCCCAAGAAGACTCGCACACTTGGCCTCATGTTCCCGCTGACTGCTGGCACTACAGCTGCTTCCAGGGTCTGGAGCTCATGACATCTTGACAAATGATTCAGCCAGCAAAGCAAATCAACGTTTCAGCCAGAGAGATGCAGGCTTCCCCAGGGGCGTAGTGGGGGAATGGGGGAGGGTGCAAATGCATTTGCCCACGAAGCGGGTGTGAATCCCAGCCACGAATCCCTCCCATAAGAAATCTTGTTTTATTTTCTTATAACTGAACGTAATTTCCATGTCAAGTTCTCATGCCACCAGCAGTGGAAGACATCGCCTCTGCCAAGTCTGACTCCCCTTTCCTTGTGGCTGTGCCCAAATGCCAGGGCTCGCAGAGGCCGGAGGTGTTGGCAGGAGGTCAGGAGGGAGGCCTGTGGGTCTTGATGTTGTCACCTGTGTGGGATGGCACATTCTCGTGTCCCTCCCGTCTTTGGTCATCTGTCCACTACCCTTGGGTCCAGCCGCTCTCACTGCCGCTCCTGAGCCATCCTTGGGTCCGTGGCGGATATTCCATTGTGTCTCAGTTTCTGAGCCCTTGGAATGTCTGCTTCAGGCTCCTCTCAATATGAGGGTTCGTGTCTCTTAAGTGCTGCAACAGGACCTGGGATCCCATCATGGCCAGTCTGCCCAGTTCAACAGCTGTAGCTGACTTGGCTTCTGTCTGATCACACTGGGCCTGGTGGCCCGAACTTGGGCCACTTCTTGAGGTTCTTCCAGGTCATAGGCTGCTTCTCCTCTTGGGGGCCCGAGCTTATCTAGAAATTACAGCTGGAGGGGTCCCCATGCTCTTTGTTGCCTGGTTGCTGATGTCCTAAGGGGCTAGAACTGCCAGCCTGCCATGCTCTGACTTAGCCCCTGTCCCCACTTTTCCTTCACACTTGGCTCTTTTTAAAAAAAATTAATTATTTTTGGCTGTGCTGGTCCTCGTTGCTGCTTGCGGGCTTCCTCTAGTTGTGGCAAGTGGAGGCTGCTCTCTAGTTATAGTGCAAGGGCTTCTCGTGTTGGGGAGGATGGGCTCCAGAGCTCGGGCTCAGTAGTCATGATGGGGGCTTAGTTGCCCCTCAGCGTGCGGAATCTTCCCAGACCAGGGATCGAACCGCTGTCTCCTGCATTGGCGGGTGGATTCTTAACCACTGGACCACCAGCGAGGTCCCACACTTGGCTCTCAACAGAGGCAAACAAGGAGGATGGGGCAGAGACTGACCAATCAAGCAAACATTGCTAGAGAACTTGCCCCACCATCCATGTGTTAAGTTGGGTTTGCTTACGGCAGAAAACTCACCTTCATTTACCAGGTTGCTTGGGGTTCAATTAGGTAGCAGCCTCAGTGTGGTTCTCTTTGTGAGGGGTTTGGAATGGAGCAATTTAAGTATGTCTGTAGGCTGGGCCTAATGATAACTAGAGAGCCAGTTTCTAGGTGAAAATTAGTCTAACAAGAGGACTTTCTCTTACAACTGTTTTTATGGTGAGTGTATTTTATGCCCACAAAACCAGCTGAGCAGTGACAACTTTAATCCAACACAATAATTCATTGGTGTACAAAGCCTTGTATGTTGCAACGTGTTTTATTATCTGCATCCTCATAGGGGAGCCGTAAACACCCCAAGAGACAGGCAAGATGTGTGTTAGTTATCCCCATCTTGCCAACAGGGGAAAATAACGACTGGGTATGGGATCTGTAATCTCCCACCTCTGCTCCGGCACCCTTTCAGCTCCCTGGTGCTCCATGGATAATACCTTCCCACTGAAGTGCCTGGTTTTACAACATGCGCTCTTGTGGACACAGCCATCCTGACCCACTCTGACCAGCTGTGGACACTGCCTGGGATGCATGCTGACCCTCCTATGTTCTGCAGCCACAGGACAAATCCTTGTATTCCTGCCTCCAGTGCCAGAGACGAGAGAGCGATTCTAGCACTCAAGAGTGAGGGTCCACCTCACTTGGGCCAGGATCACTCAGGAACTTAAAACACAACGTGTCTGCTATGGAAAGCAGTATGGAGGTTCCTAGAAAACTAAAGATAGAATTACCCTATGGTCCAGCAATCCCACTCCTGGGCATATATCCAGACAAAACTATAATTCAAAAAGATATGTTCACCCTATGCTCATAGCAGCACTGCTCAACAATAGCCAAGACACAGAGACAACCTAAATGTCCATCGACAAATGAACAGATAAAGAGGGTGAGAAGATGGGTACGTAAGTACAATGCAATACTGCTCAGCCACAAAAAAGAATGAAATAATGCCATTTGCCACAACATGGATGCAAGTAGGATTATTATACTAAGTGAAGTGAAGTAAGTCAGACAGAGGAAGACAAATACCATATGATGTCACTTATATGTGGAATCTGAAGTAGGAAAGAAGTGAAGCTATCTACAAAACAGAAACAGATTCATGGACTCAGACAACAGGATTGTGATTGCCAAAGGAGGGGATTAGGGGAGCAGTGGAGCAGAAGGTTGGAGCTGGCAGATGTAAGTTAGGTTAGGTGACCGGTTCAAGGAACAGCCCCAACTCTGAGCCACGAGGCCTCATCACCTTGCTAGGAGGTCGGCTGGAGAGGGCAGGGGTGTCTGGACCAGTCAAGGGTGAGTGTGGATCTGGAGCTGCAAAGACTTCCCTATCTGAGCCTCCTGCCCGTGGCTAGGGGAGTGCTCACCCCACTGGCTTGTGAAGGTGAGATGAGGTCCCCTTTGCAGAACACCCAGTACCATGCCAGGAACCCAGTCATGCTTGCAGTGCGTTGGGGGGTCTGACTCTGAAACCCATCTCGGGCATATGGATCAGGTCAGAGGGGACAGGGGAGGGGGGAGTCTGGGGGGAGGGCCTGGAGGACCCAGTGAGGAGATCTCGCTCTCTGACGGGCCCTGCAATGCCCCGCACCATGCTCCACAAAAACCACTCCCTCGGCCGAAGCAGAATGTCGAACTAGAACTGGAAATGTGGCATTAAAAAATGCCACAGCGGAACCAGCAGCCATTGGGAATCCATGCAGTAATAAATTAAATGATGCTCCCAGCATATGTGGCTTCCTTCTGGCCTCTCAGGAACACATTTCAATATAAATAATTTACCAGGTAAAGGGATATTGAGCCGGCCACCCGGAGCTGCAGGAATAATAATAAATTCTGGTTTTGTGAGTCAAAGAGAGGTGTCACTTTGTAAAGCAAGGGCCCTAGATCGGAAGTCTGAAGTTCTGGGCCCCTGTCTTAGGCTGGGTCATGGGACAGCAAACCCACTGAATGGCTTCAGGCAGACCCCCTACACATCACCAGGCCTCTGTCCTCCTTGCAAAGTGCTCAGGCCAGAAAATTGTGCAAGCATTTTCCTCCACCTTCTCTTGCTTCCTGCTGTGCTCAGTTGCTCAATCCTGTCTGACTCTTTGCCATTCCATGACTGTAGCCCTCCAGGCCCCTCTGTCCATGGGATTCTCCGGGCAAGAGTACTGGAGTGGGCTGCCAGTTCCTTCTCCAGGGGATCTTCCCGACCCAAGGATCAAACCCTCGTCTACTGCATTGACAGGGGGATCCTTTACCACTAGTGGCTCCCCAGAGAGTGAGCACTTTGGTAAGTCAGGCTGACCGCAGGTTGTGTGAGGTGCGCTTCCCACACACCCATGCACACCCACTCAACACTGCAGAAAGAAGTCCTTCTCTTAAGTGTCACTGTGAACAGACGAAAAATAATGCAAGTGATTTTCCAACGCAAGGGAGAGCAGAAGGCAAATGGTCAGGAGGGCGACATGATAATGACCACAACCAAAGCCCCTGGCTGGAAACATTACCGTCTCCTGGCGACAGTGTGCAGGAGGGGCAGCTCTCACCCCAGGAAGGGATCTGGGATGTATCCTTGCGGGTGTGTCTCCAAACCTCCCTCCTTTGGTTCCAGGCTGGCCTGGCTTCTTGGGCAGGTGGGTCAGCTTCTCTTCTGGAGAAGAGACAGCGGTGCTGCTCTGAGCAGAAATGCTCCTGTGCTATGCATCGCCAGACCCAGCAACCTCTTCCTGGCCCCACCCTGCCTCTGCTTCCTGCCCCAGCTCTTGGGTGGGTTGTCTTCTTCTCCAGAGTCACTGATTTTTATGTCACCACTTCCCAGAGCTGAGCCTTGGTCAGGAGCTGAGTGCTGGAGCCAACAAAGCCAGCCTGTCCCACCCATCTCAGCCAGGAAATGCACACAAAGAGACATGAGAAGCTATTTAGCTCCAGATCAGAACCAGAAAGCCTTCACACTCTAATTGTACCTCTATTCCAAAAGAGAATATATTCCACGACATACTTTGTGATCAGAAATAGGTACTAAATGCACCAAAAGTCACCTCAGGACACCAGAATTCTCTCCTTCTCTCGTCCCTCCTTCTTTATGGAAATATTTCTCAAGCACACGTTGGGAGGAGGAAGCTCAAAGAGAGATAAAGAGGGTAGGTAGAGAAGACAAAGCCTCTGGTCTCCCATTGGAGACACGGAAACATTAGCCAACAATTTGAAAGCAGTGCAATAAGTGTAATCATAGAAGAAACACAGGCTGCAAAGAAGAAGCATCTTATTTGATTGTGAAATAAATAAGATTTAGCATCAGCAAAGCTTCCAAGGAGAGGCGCTACTCAACCTGAGCTTCAAGAATAAGGTAGGGCTCAGAGCAGTCAAGGTGGGCCAGAGTAGCCTTCCAGACAAAGCACGTGCAAAGCAACCAGCCAGAGAGAGCAATGTCTGCAGCCGGGTGCAGTAAGATGGTGAGGCCGGCCTGGGAAAGTGAAAGTGTGAGTTGCTCAGTCTTGTCTGACTCTTTGCCACCCCATGGACTGTAGCCCACCAAGCTCCTCTGTCCATGGAATTCTCCAGGCAAGAGTACTGGAATGTGCTGCCATTCCCTTCTCCCAGGGATTAAACCTGAGTTTCCTGCATTGGCAGGCGGATTCTTTACCAATGAGCCACCTGGGAAGCCTTGAGGCCAGCTTGGACTGCATCTGAAATGAGACAGAGGCGTGGGCTGGGGTTCAGTGCGAAGAGATGGAATTCAAGGCTGAACTGCAGGCACCAACTTGGGCAAAGGCAAGTGGTGGTACTGCTCCCAGCATTAAGCATACGGAGGAAGATGAGGAAGAGGAGTAGGTCGGGGGAGAGACAGAGCCATTGTACAGCTTCTAGAACAGGAATGTCCTTCCTCAGAGGACAGCATCCCGCCGGACCCCACTATTGCCAATGACTCTGCCCTTTTACAGAGGAAACAAGTGCCTTCCACAGTTTCCACACACAGATCTTAACATTGCCCTCCAGAGCCACACAGAACATTTCTCTTCTCTCAGACAAATATTTGAAGACAACTGTTAGCAAAAAGAATGAATAAGAGGTGTGTGAAGGGTTGTAATTCAACCTAAGATGCTTAGAGTGTTTGCTTTTTGGCCCAAAGCAGCCAAAAGCAGGCAAGCTCTCCAGGCTGAGAGGACGTGACAGATGCCTGAGCCTCCGGACGGGGGTTTTTCAGGG
Organism: Aepyceros melampus; assembly: GCA_006408695.1. Classification (NCBI taxonomy): domain Eukaryota; kingdom Metazoa; phylum Chordata; class Mammalia; order Artiodactyla; family Bovidae; genus Aepyceros; species Aepyceros melampus. The sequence goes on along the minus strand of SJXQ01006646.1, from coordinate 476,492 downwards.
AGGGCCATGAGCCCCCCGGCAGAACAGAAGAGGTGGCGCAGGAAGGAAAGGGGAAATGAGAAGGAAGCATGGGGGATGGCTTTGGAGGGAGGCAGGGTCAGACCCCAGCCTCTGGGAAGCCAGGCTCCGATTGGTCAGGGGATTCCCAAAGGGTTAGCCTATCAGTGTTGACAGTGATGATGTGATGGGCATGGCTGTGGTCTTGACCTTGGAGACTGTCTGGTCAAGAACAGAGGCCTGATAAGGTGGTGGGGACACACAGCTCCTCGCTGGGAAGTGACAGAGGCCAGACAGAGACCCTACCCATGCCCCCATGCAGGGACATGTGAGGGGCCTGAGGAGACCTGGGAGGAGTCCATGGCCCTGTGGTCACAGACGATGCAAGAACTGGGACTGTGGAAGGCAGTGAGGTGGGGGTGGTGGTGATCAAAGAGATGCGATTTCCGATCACCCTCCTAAACCTCTTTACTAGGGCAGCTGTAAGCCGCAGATGGGGTAGATAAGAGCATAGACTTTTATTTGTTCACTGTTCTAGAGGCAGATGTCGGAGACCATGGTGTCGGCAGGGTTGGCTTCCTTTGAGACCTTTCTCCTAGGCTTGCAGATGGCTGTCCTCTCCCTGTGTTCACACATGGCCTTCTCTTTGTGTATATTTTTGGCCTCTCTGGGTCTTTGTCGTTGCGTGCATAGTTGTGGCGAGCAGGGGCTATTGTCGAGTTGTGGAGCGTGGGCTTCTTTGTGCAGCGGCTTTTTCTGTTGGGGAGCATGGGCCCTAGAGCACATGGGCTTCAGCAGCTGGGGGACACCGGCTTAGTTGCCGCGTGGCACGTGGAATCCTCCCAGACCAGGGACCAAACCCATGTCCCCCTGCCCTGGCAGGTGGATCTCAAACACTGGATCACCAGGGAAGTCCCCTAATCTCCTCTTTTTATAAGGACACAAGTGATATTTGGTTCAGTTCAATTCAGTTCAGTCGCTCAGTCATGTCTGACTCTTTGGGACCCCATGTATCACAGCACGCCAGGCCTCCATGTCCATCACCAACTCCCGGAGTTCACTCAGACTTACACCCATCGAGTCAATGATGCCATCCAGCCATCTCATCCTCTGTCGTCCCCTGCTCCTCCTGCCCCCAATCCCTCCCAGTATCAGAGTTTTTTCCAATGAGTCAACTCTTCACATGAGATGGCCAAAGTACTGGAGTTTCAGCTTTAGCATCATTCCCTCCAAAGCAATCCCAGGGCTGATCTCCTTTAGAATGGACTGGTTGGATCTCCTTGCAGTCCAAGGGACTCTCAAGAGTCTTCTCCAACACCACAGTTCAAAAGCATCAATTCTTCGGCGCTCAGCTTTAAGGCTCACTATAATGACCTCATGTTAGCTTAATTACCTATTCAAAGACCCTACCTCCCATTGACAGGAATGGATAATGAGATATATAGATAAACACACACACATACTATATACACAATAAAATACTACTCAGCCGTAAAAAGAATGAAGTAATGCCATCTGCAGCAACATGGATGGACCTAGAGATTATCATACAAAGTGAAGTAAGCAGAGACAAATACCATATTATATCACTTATATGTGGACTCTAAAAAGATGGTACAAATAAACTTATTTACAAAGCAGAAAAAAATTAAGACCCGATCTCAAAATATAATCATGTTCTGAGGTACTAGGAGTTAGAACTTCAACACATGAATTAGACAGGGAATACAATTTAGCCCATAACATGCTCTGAAACCAGGGACCATGTCTTCTATTTTCAATGCTCTTTTTATACAGCTCATTCTCAGACCCCAAACATATCTGACCCACATTAACTGACTTGAAAACCTTGTCTGGACCCAGCTGTAAAATATCCCTCATCTGTTCTCTTGACTTCTTATCACTTTTTCAGGGCCTGGGTGGAACCCCTTAGGCTCTGCCTAAACATGCAGACTGAGTTAACAACTTTTAGTAAACCATGAAGTGTTTGTGAATGAAATCTATCAAAACCCTGCAAATTATTATTCATGCAGTTTTCATGTACAGAATGATAACTTGTTGAGTTTTTCCCAGAAGCCTAGAGAGATTTCTTTCTTTCTTTTTTTTTTCTCTTGTTCCAATGGAAGGTAGACATTAATAATCTTTAGGAGAGAAAGTTAATAATTCAATATGATGCATCAGGGGCACCTCTGTACAAAAGTATATCTGTCAATGTTTCAGGACATTTAGAGAAAGAAGTGACATGTCATGTTCTACTGCCTCTAGGCCCTCCAGAAAGGGTAGAGGAAGCCTTATCCATCAAGAAAATGGCTGGAGTTCTTTCTAAACTTTTTGGTGAAGCATGACTACTCAGAATGGATAGCTTTCTCTTTTCCCTGTTGGATGTCTCATTTGAAATGGGCATGAAGACTTGTTTCTGATTTCGCTGGATGGATGAAATATACATTGAAGCTTGCTGTTATACTCAAACATAAGATATCATACATTTTTTATTTCCTATGCCTTGAAGACCCAAATTCATCAGAAACTTATTAATTCAAACTTGCCTTAAAGCTCCTGATTGCCAAAGGTTTTAAAAAGATTATACTTTGCTCTACGAGCCTACAGAAGAGCCTTCACATTATTAATAATAATGGCTAACATTTATAAAGTTCTTACTCTGAGCCAGGCGCTCTGCTGTATATTTTACGTGGCATCATTTCGTTTAATTCTCATAGTAAGTCTGTGAGGTAAGGGTGATAATATCTCCATTTCCCCGAAGCTTAGAGAGCTCATATAACTTGCCCAAGGTCACATGGCTAGAAAGTGTTGGAGCTGAGAGTCAGATCTAAGTGTGCCTGCCGCAGCCTGATTCTACAAACACCCAGTCATAGCCTGCCATGGTCAGGGAAGACTGGGATCCAAGATGGCAGCCAGCTACTACTGTCTAGCACAGGGAGCTCTACTCAGTGTTCTGCAATAACCTCTATGGGAAAAGAATCTGAAAAAGTGGGTACATAACTGACTCACTTTCTGTACACCTGAAACTAACATGACATTGTAAAGCAACTACACTTCAGTAAAAATTAAAAAAAAAAATCACGTACATGCATATACGATGGCGGTCAGGAATTCCAATTCTGTCACTTAATATAATATGTACGAGGGCTAGACTCTGTGCTGGATACTATTTATTTTAAAAAAAGGAAGCAAAGCTGCCTTTCAGAGCCCCGAGCCTGGAGGGGAAGGCAGCCCTGAACAGGGTAGATGGCTCCATGACAGGAAAGGCGCCCGATGCTATGTGAGCACCAGCAAGTAATTCCCCGGGAAGAGAGCGCAAGAGGAGGCTGCTGACCTTTGCCCTGAGTTTACAGGTAGAAGCAGAAATTTGCCAGGCAAACAAGGGTGGTAAAGTCACAGAAGACAGAATGATCATGGCTGTGAAAGGGGATGGCTGGTTTGAGGAGTGGCGAAGAGGTCAGCAGGAGTGGTGAAGAATGACTCTCGATGTTATCAGCTTGGAAGGCTGGATAGATGGTGATGTTAAGTGAGATCAGAGAGAGAAGAAGAAGAGTCTGGTGATGGGGTGTGGGACATGGGGGGACCTGTGATACTTTCCAGGGAGGTCAGAGTAAGAGTGGATGGAGGCTTGGACTTGGGTGTCATTGATAGACAAGAGATTGTTGAAGCTGTTGAGAAGGTCACCCAGGGAGGCATGTAGAATGAGACGATGAGACAGCAAAGGAGAAGCTGTCGGGAAGAGCAAAATCCAGGGGAAGGCAGGGATGTTGGAACTGGACCAGGAGCCCAGGAGGATATTTTTCAGACAGGTAAGGAGGAAACCAGGAAAGACTTTGAGATTGTGGATGGTTAACTGTGTTAGAGGCCCCGCAGAGCACTGGGGGTTGGGTCGGGGATGGGGTGGGTGTTGGTGATAGTCCACTGGCTGAATTCTTGGTTTCTTATGTTTCAGCAAATGGTCCAGGTTGAAGAAGGAAGAGACTGACTCTGGAGAGACTTGACTATGTTGATGAGCTAAGTAGATGGAGGTGGAGAACAGGGGAGACAATGTCATTAAAGCTGAGGTGGGTTAACAAGCTGAGCCAGGAGAAGAGGAGGACAGGGCTGAGAACCCGGGCACACACAGGGCAGCCAGTGTCTCTCCAAGGCAGGGGAGAAGGATGGGTGACTCCACAGAGATGGGAAGGAAGGGAGGAAGTGAAGATTCCAGAAGGAATTCCTGGGCGGTGACTTCTGTTTGCCCTGGGAAGCTGGGGGAAGCTCACTTGCAAAGAGAAGGGTGGGGCGGGTAGGCTGTAAGGGAAGGATGACGGGGATGGTGAAGGTGAGTAAAAGCCGGTGAGAAAGGTGGGTCAGGGCTTAATAAGGGACCAATGAGTGTGGTTAGGAGCTATACACCTGTGGCCTCATGACCTAAACATTTACGTGATTTTCCTTAGTAGCACCTGGCCCATTGAGAGGAAGACAAAAGAAAACTGACAGACAGACCTTGACCTGGAGGGTCTCCAGGCAGGAGTCAGGGATGACAGGGAGACGAGACACGCAAGTATCGGCAGGAGAGTCTTCATAGTGACAAGAGGGTCAGGCTGGGTAGGGAGGCCAATGGAGCAAGAGGAGGGCTGAAGGTTGAGAGAGTAAAGAATATCAATAGAAATCTCATTGAGATGTTTTTTTAAAAGGCAGCAAGGAGAACAAAAGGGCTGGAGCTGGCAAGCCACATTATAAAACTCCTAGAAAAGAGCAATCTGGGTAAGGTTGGGGTCCAGGGTGGGACCAAGGAGAGGGGAAGCTGGGCATGGAGGAGCCTTTTCCTGAGCTATATCCATTCCCCTGGTCACACACACTTCCCCCAAGCTTGCCTCTGGCCCAGCTTCCAGGCTTCTCTCCCTGTGGAAGACGGACCGGGTGATCGAGAAGGACAAGCAAAGTCTGCGTGGCCTCCTGTCTCTGAAGCATGTGGTGCTGGCCCCCATCTGACATGGGCTGGGCTCACAGAACCAGTCTGACAGATGCCCAATGTCGCTAAACCCATCTTCTTCCACCCCTAGAGTTTGGGGGATTTCCTTCGGTAGGTGTGAGATGGGTGTGTGTCGGGTGCATGCTCAGTCACTCGGACTCTTTGCAACCCCATGGACTGTAGCCCACAAGGCTCTTCTGACCATGGAATTTTTCAGTCAAGAAATACAGGAGCCGATTGCCATGACATCCTCTTGGGGATCTTCTCAACCCAGGGATCAAACCCGAATCTCCTGTGCCTCCTGCATTGGCAAGCAGGTTCTTTATCACTTGAGCCACCTGGGAAAACCCTGTGAGATGGATACACTGTTTATTTATTTTTTTATTATTAACTAGAACGGAAAAAGGGCCAGAGCTGCCATCTGCAGAGATCACCGTGATGGGAATCAGCAGGACTTAGTGATTACAGATGGGAAACCAGGTAGAAAGCCTGTTCCCCTCTCCCACCAACCACCCTTGCGGGGCCACACCTGATCACTCAGGAGACTGGAACCGGCAACTCGGGATGCACACCTTGGCAGTCTGCGGCCTCATGGAAGGCAAGCAGCCCCAGGGGCACTAGCCTCTGACAGGTTGTGGCAGGTGCCTCGCCTCCCCCAGGAGCAACATGAATTGGCCCCTCTCAGCCCTGCACCTCCAAGAGCTGAAGACACTCTCCGTGGCTACAAATGCCTGCCCTGTTCATCTCAAAGTTCCTGGAATGTCTGCAACATGCTCCTGCAGCCCTGGGCCTGCATGGATGAGGATCACCTGCAGAATACTGAGGATGTGGGGTCAGATGAGATGCAGTAATTGCCTGTGGCGGGCCAAGGCCCCTGCTGGGAGAATGAAGGGGATTTTTTCTTTCTGTGAAAGAGACAGAACACAGACAATGGAGAAGCATTCACAGCTTCCCAGTTCGATGGGCGGAGGTCTTGGCTCCATCAGAGCCATCTGTGTGGCCAAGACTGGTTAAAGGTGACCACAAATCCCCTCCTCTGCCAGTCCTAAGTCTGTTTTCTGTTTGTTTGTTTTCAATTTTTGGCCGCACCACACGGCATGTGGGATCTTAGTTCCCAGACCATGAATTGAAACTGCATCCCCTCCATTGGAATTGCAGTCTTAACTGCTCGACTCTCAGAGAAGTCCCTCCCAGCCCTAAGGCTGGATCTTGGGAAGCCAGGCTGGTTTACAGCCCCTACACTGAGGCTTCCAAGCAACCAGACCAGAACTTGCTGGTTTCTTCCTGCTCTGTGATTCTGTGTCAAAAATGAAACATCTCAGACTCAACTGAACATGCAGTCCTGGATTTTTTTTCCTTCTTTGAGTGAAATTGTGATGGAGGTACAAAGTGCCGTTAGCTTTCTTCACCAGAGATTTCGCTCCAGAAAATGAACTCTGTTTCTTGGCAAGCGGTTCCAGAAATAAAGGTGTTAAAAGTGATGCCTTCAGGGACTTCTAGGTTGGCAGAGTGTCTCCAGACTGTGACTATCCTAAACACCATTGCTCTTTAAAAAATAAAAAAAATCTCTTACCAAAAAAAGCAAGTTTTCGTTCTTCTTACTTTTTTTTTTTTTTTTAGTCTTTCAAAAACTACAAGCTTCCCAGTGGAAATGAGTGATAAGGTGGCAAGTTGCCGAGGAGGTTTTCTTTCGGGGACAAACAGCCAGTCACTCCCATGGCTCTGGACTCCATCCTGCATTTGACTCATCTTAGTTAGGGCTGGACTTCTAGACATTTCTCAGGCTTCTGTGTTACCCACTGCAGACAGACCAACCATCTGTTTTGTAGATGAAATTCTGTTATTTACAAAGCCACATGGCAAGCTAACCATCAACCATGCCACAAATATATGTACAAGCAACACTGGTATTCTTCTGGCACCCAAGAAGACAAAAGAACCATCCCCCAATCTGCAACCACAACGAAACATTCAGGCATTTTGTTGAGTGCCCAAGAAACAGCAATGATTGGTTCAAAGCAACCTGAAGACCTCTCCAGGTGGTGGTGCCAGTGTTCAGTCACCAAGTCATGTCCAGCTCTTTGCAACCCCATGGCGAGGTGTTATTATGTCTTAACATAATAGAGGTTCTTTTATGAATGCATGTTTATTGGTAAGGCAATATGATCACAACATTAAAGCCACAAAAAACAGAAATAGGCAACTTATAATATCATAACCTGAACACGATTGTTATTTTAAATAATACTGCAAGTACATTTAGTAATCAATCTTTATCCACTTCTCTGGTTATTGCCTAAGAATTTAACCCTAAAAGAGGCATTATTAGCTCTCAGAGCATGGGCATTTTTCGAGATTATTGATACATATTGCCAGATGGCTTTCCAGAAATAGTGTTTTATTTACCACCTCATTGTTAATTTACATTTCTTTGGTTATTAATGAGCTTAAGTGAAACTTTAAATATTTATTAGCCATTGATATTTCTTTCTGTGAGTTATTTGTTTACTTCCTTTGTCTCTATACCTTTTTGTCAGTTTGTATGAACTCTTTATTTATTAAGGCTCTCATATGTGTTGGCAACATTTCCTCATCTGTCCTTTAATTTTATTGATATTTGATATATAAAATTTTATAATGCCGTTTACAGCAACATGAAAACATGGCAACCTACCCCAATATTCTTGCCTGGGAATCCTATGAACAGAGGAGCCTGGTGGGCCACAGTCCATAGTGTGCAGGGCTGAAGCAACTTAGCACACATGCATGCCTGTATGGACCTAGAGATTATTTTACTAAGTGAAATAAGTCAGACAGAGAAAGACAAATATTGTATGATATCACTCATACATGGAATATAATTTTTTAATTATATAATTTATTTACAAAACATAAACAGACTCACAGATTTTGAAAACAAACTTATGATTACCAGAAGGGAAACACTGGGCAGGGAGGGATAAATTAGAAGCTTGAGATTAACATACACACACCACTATATATAAAATAGATAACCAACAAGGACCTATTGTATAGTATAGAGAACTCTACTCAATAGTCTGTAATAACCTATATAGGAAAAAAAATCTGAGGCTTCCCTGGTGGCACTAGTGGTTAAGAATCTGCCTGCCAATGCAAGAGACATAGAGATGTGGGTTCAGTCCCTGGGTTGGAAAGATCCCCTGGAGGAGGAAATGGCAACCCACTCCAGTATTTTCCTGGAGAATCCCATGGACAGAGGAGCCTGCAGGCTATAGACCATAGAGTCGCAAAGAGTCAGACTCAGCTGAAGCAACTGAGCGTGCACACATATATACAACTGAATGACTAAGCTGTACACCTGGAACAAACACAACATTGTAAGCCAACTGCACTCCAATAACATTTTTAAAATGAATTTTAGCAATTTATGTTCAAATATATCCAACGATTTCTTATTATTTCCTAAATAACTTATACCATTTATGGATCACCTATTACATGCCAGGCAATCCATAACATGGTTAAGATTCTGCTCACCTGTTGCATGGGCCATGGGTTCGATCCCTGGTCAGGGAACTAAGATCCCATATGTTGTGCAGTGAGGCCAAAAAAAAAAAAAAAAAGAGCAAAGGGCTGGCCTTGAGTTGGGGTTTTATGCAGGGAGCAAGGCTGGGTCATTTAGCTCACACAAATTCAACCTACACACATTTCAGAGCGATCCTGCTTCTCAGGATCTGTGGTGATTTAAAATTGTGTTTTCTTCCTTCACATTTTGTGTTAGCTTTTGGCAGGCAGACAAGCTACCTGGGGACCACTCTGATCCCTTTGAGCTTTGCTAGAATGGACCTGGGCTTCCCCGATGGCTCAGTGGGTAAAGAATCCACCTGCAATGCAGTAGGCACAGCCCTGGGTTGGGAAGATCCCCTGGAGGAGGAAAACAACAACCCACTCCAGTATTCTTGCCTGAAAAACTCCATGGACAAAGGAGCCTGGCCGACTATGGTCCATGGCATCGCAAAGAGTCGGACACGACTGAAGCGACTGAGCACGTACATAGCCAGTACCCAGCAAAAATCGGGGACCCCTGTGCACCTCTATGAAACACTTGTCATGCATAGCTCTGTCCTTTCCAGAACTCTGCCCTGAATTTCCAGCTGCGTCAGCCTCCCCAAGCTTCCAGCTCTATCTCCTCAGCTCAGAGAGCCTCTGTGTGTGCCCTTTCCCACTCCCGTGCTCTGGAAAGAGAGCTGGGCGGTCAGAGGGCCACCTCATTTGTTCCTTTCCCGCAGGATTCACAGCCCTGTGCTACCTGTGCTGCGACATCTGAAAACACCTGGTCCCCAGTCCAACACCTGGAAACAGCGTCCCGTTTCCTCGCTGTTTGTGGTGGAAGGTGAAGTCCAGCCCTTAGTATTCCCAAATAGCCTAGCAAGAAAGAGCAGTTTGAATACCTCCAGCTAATCTGCTTGGTGAGTGAAGGCCCCGACGTGCTGTGTGAGAGAAGGCATGGCTCTCCTGTCCCTTGGTCTGTCTCAGGGCCCTCAGGTACATCCTGGTTCTTCCTGTGTTTATAGAGACGTTGCTTTCACACAGTATGGCCCCACGGGGCGTGTCAACAGATTCATCTGGTGCTCATTCAAAGAACAAAGATCTGTTCTCACCGGAGGTAGAAGTGCCTGTTTGGACTTCCTGAGGTAAAGTATGTTATTTTCCAATGCAGTGGACTTTCAAACGGACATTTTTTACTCTAGACAAGTTTTATATTATGGGCTGTTAGAACTCCACCTCCTCCTAAGACACATCTACTTAGATCCTTCCCCCCTTTTTTTGGCCTCATGCCATGTGGGATCTTCCCCAACCAGGAACTGAACCCTCACTCCCTGCAGTGGAAACTCGGAGTCTTAATCACTGGCCCACCAGGGAAGTCCTATATCACCTCTTAGAGGCAGGGTGAACCTGCCTTTCTGCTCAGAAGTCTTGAATGAGGAGTTTTGCTCTACTTTTCAACTGGAGTTCCCAGAATGCTCTGCCACCAACATTGGACTATTTATGACCCATCGTTCCCACTTTAACCCAGGCCCTGCTTCTACCTAATGACATTTTATACCTTTTAGCTTTCTTCCATGGAAGAACCCAACATTATAAATCTGGGCAGGCTTGGTATTAAATTTTCACTCTTCCTCCTGCAGTATAAAAGCCACGGCAGTCTTTACAGCTCTGAGCCTTGGTTCTCTCGTCTATCAATGACGGTGATGATTTTCACCTTGCAGTGTAGTTGGGGCAATGAAATGAGTGCATGCCTTTATTTTTCATTTCTCTTGTACGGCTTTGAAACTCATCACTCCATGGAAACTGCTTCTGTCAAAGTCAACACCATCTATCAGGTACCAAACCTAAAGACTTTTTCTCTGGTCCTAATTTTACTAGATGGCTCAACAATATTTGATATTATAACCACCTTTTCCTTTAAACACTTTAAATCATGTCATGACATCCTATTCTGCTAGTTTTACCTCTGCCTCTCTGGCTACTCCTTGGTTGGCTCACCTTCTTCTACCCCAACCTCCAAATAGTGTTCTTTAGATTTCTATTAATTTTTATTTAAACTGATTTGAATTTAAAAAATCCATAATGTACAGAATATTTGAGGACAGTGGCTCATGCACCTAATTTTAAGTAAATGTGCATATTGGAAGGAGAAGCTAAACATCTCTATTGATGGAGGTGGAGTTGGAATTGCTTTAGAGGCTACCACTGCTGTAAATGTTGGAAATCCTCAAGGCTTGACTGTGAAACCTATTCTCTTCTTTTACACTGTCTCCCAAATGCCCGTTTCCATTTATATGTCAATAACTCTTCAATTTACATAGGCATCCAGACCTCTCTCACAAGCCATAACTTGTATATTCAACCTCCTGTTAAATGATTTCCTATGTTTCTAGAGGACTTCTCAAACTAAAGAGCGCCCAAATGAAAATCTTTGTCTTCTCACCGAAATAGGCGTTCTTCTTCCAGGCTTCTCCTCTCAGGTAATGTCATACCCATGATATCCCTCTATACTGGCTAGTTCTTTGAACATACAAAGCTTCTTCTGATGACCTTGTCTTCATTCCTGTCATCCCTCAACCTTTAGTCTCTATTTTTTTTTTTTGTCCTCATTGAGTTTGATGTTCTATTGCTTTTGTTTTGTCTTTTGGTTCTTTGGCTACAAGGCATGTAGAATCTTAGCTTCCCTGCCAGGGACTGAACCAGCACCTCCTACACTGGGGGTGTGGAGTCAACCTCCGAACCACCAGGAAAGTCCCTGTCTGCCTATTTTCTAATTAACCTTTGAGAGTCAGCAGAAAGACCACTTCCCCAGAGAGCCGCTTACTCTGTTCTTCCTTTCAGGTATCTCTGTCCTTTTCTTACTAGCGCTCTGATTTGCTTTTGGGGAAGCAAGTAGTCTTCATGGCTTGGGCTGTCAAGATGCCCGGTTTTCCTAATTAATTCCCACCAGCCCTCCAAGGAGTTGACACATGACGAAAGCTAAACCAATTTGCTTCTCTCTCTCTCAGAACTTTGAATTTTGGTCAGATGAGTCCAAGGAAATAGAATAGTGGGAACACAATTCTTCTGAGAGTGATGCCCTGGCGAGTCTGCCTATTCATTTGGGCTCCCAGATCCCAGAACTGCCATGGTTTCTGATTTTCCAAGACTTGCTTATTCAGCGTTTACTCTGATTTTTCTGGGTTAAAAGTAAATTGATTTCATTTGATTAAATTCCTTGTTTTTAAATGAGTCAGCACGTCTTTCTATTATTTACTCCCAAAGAAATCTAACGGATACATACCCCAATCTAAATTGGCCCCACTTCTTATTCTATCTTACATAGCACCCACATTAGTTTCCAAAGGCGGCTGTTACAAAATACCATGACTTGGGTGGCTTAAAACAGCAGAAATCAGGGGTGGGATGGGGATAGGGGGGTTTGAGAGAGAGGGGAATATATGTATACATATAGCTGATTCGAGTTGTTGTACAGCCGAACTAACAACATTTTAAAGCAACTATACTCCAACAAAAAGGGCCCCTATCACCTATGAAGTATTCTCCGCAAAATAACAAAACTCGGACTCTCATCAGGCTTCTAGGTCTAGCCAGAATTTTAAAGAAAACAATGAGGATAGAGAAGCAGGTTTGACAATGCCAATGGAATCTGATTTATAAAACTGATAGAGATTTTCCAGGATTAAAGTCCCAGAGAGGAGAATTATGAATACCTCGTATTGACAGAGAAATGTCAGATGGCAATGTATACACACCGTTTAGCTCTAGATTACAAGTATACAAATCATTAAAATATTTATGATACAATGAAGGGTATTTGAAGATTGCCTGTATATCTAATGATATTAAAATATTTTATTTAGGTAGAATAATAATATTGTATTTACTTTTTAAATATTTTAGATGTGCATACTGAATTTGCTATGGGTGAAATTATATTGAAATTTATTCCAAAAAGTAATCTGTGGTGGGTGAAAGCAAGAAAAGTGAAGTCACTCAGTCATGTCCGACTCTTTGCAACCCCGTGGACTGTAGCCCACCAGGCTCCTCCGTCCATGGGATTCTCCAGGCAAGAATACTGGAGTGGGTTGCCATTGCCTTCTCCAGGGGATCTTCCCAACCCAGGGATCAAACCCAGGTCTCCTGCATTGCAGGCAGACACTTTAACCTCTGAGCCACCAGGGAATCTGCAGTGGAGGGACCGCCAAAAATAGGTAGGGTTGCGGTTGAAGTAAAATTGACCCCGGGTTGATAATTATGTAATCTGGATAATGGTTATATGAAACTCAACATATTATTCACTCTACTTTGGAAATGTTAGTTTTAAAAATGAGATTACATAAAGCCACTTTAAATAGAAGCTAAGGAAGCAATTAATAAGACAGCACAAATGTACTCTCTTACAGTTCTGGAGGCTGGACATCTCAAGTCAAGGTGCTGGCAGGGCCCCGTGCTCTCTGAGGCCTCTAGCAAGATGAGCCTTCCTTACCTCTTCTTAGCATCCAGTTGGCCCCTGGTGTGCCTTGGTTTCTTGTAGTGTAACTCCAGTCTCCATCTCCCTTCTCACAGGGCCATCTTCCCTCTCTTTGCCTGCATGTGACTTCTCCGTGCTTCTCTCTCCTTCCTAACAAGAACAGCGGTTGTACTGGGTTAAGAGCCCACCCTGCTGTCGTATGACACATCTTAACTCAGCTAATTATATCTACAACTATCCTATTTCCAAACAAGTTTCCATTCTGAGGTCCTGGGGTGTTTTTAGGGGGGTGGGGCATGGGACACAATTCAACCCATAACCACATCATACTTTTTCTTTGGTAGCAATTTCATTGTTTTCAATTATATTTTGATTTGTGAGCTTTCTTATTTAAAGCTTTTCTCCCCTATTAATCCATGAGGGTAAAAACTGTGTCCAGTTGATCCTCACTGTCTACCCAGAGCCTGGTACAGCTGGCCTAACTATGATGCCAAATAGTGCACCCAGTTAATACCTGGTGCATCCAAGACTCCTTCTGGTTCTTTAGGAAATTGTTGGGATATTTTCCACTGTGTCTTATCAGAATCTATTGCATTCTTGGGATATTTTCCATTGTTAGTATCTTATCAGATTCTATTGCATTCTGTACATGTCCAAGGACAGGGGATGAGGGGGGAGTTAAAATACCCAAGGGACATGTATGCTCATCTTTAGGTATCGAGAGTCATGCACGGCTGAGGAAGGGAAAGGCCCTGCCAGGCTCCAGGTGTGTCTGAGGGGACCACGAGCTGCCATGTAAGAATAAGGCCTCCATTGTGATGCTGAGGGACACAGGCAGCCCCCAACCGTCTGGAAGAATGTCTGCACGCTGCCAGTGTTCATCCGTTTCCCATGGCAGGGCTTTCTCTGTCTGGCTCAGGGGTGGAATATGAATCAGGCTGTCCGCAGTATCCAGAATTAATCATTTCTCCTTCAGGTTGATTGTGTACCCCCAGAGGACTGAGTTGGACCAGAAGTTGTGGAATCTGTTTTCTAAAAAGATTTTCCAAGTTGGCAAAAATGTTCCTGCTGGTGGAGGGGGAATGGGTGAGCTAGGGAGGAGATTGTTAAAGGTTTGAAATAAGGGAAATGATTGTGGGGAGTTGAGATGAGATCTGACTGCTGGCCAATAGGAGGATGGCCAGGCAGGTAGTGGGAGGTGAGGGGGGAACCAGATGGGATCAAGAATCAGGAATTCACAGTGGCATCTGTCTGGGGTGGGGGGTGGTCTAACTTTCTCTAGCAACTCAGTCCCCTGAGAACCAGAATGTGAACTTCATTGTTGCAGGGCGGTGCAATGGATGGAGGGAAGGACAAAGGGATTTTAGTATGGAAGAAAAAGAATTGAAGAAAGTAAGAGTCTTAGAAGGAGAAATGAAGGGGTCGAGGAGAAATGGAACAAAAGAAAGGGTATGGTGGTGGGACAGGCTGGGACCAGGACACTCTGCTGAGTGCCTGCACCTGGACAAATGCCTTCTTGAGCAACAAAGTACAAAGAAAATTTTACAGGACTGAAAATAGCTATTTGCATACTCAGTTGGGGCAAATTGTGGACAAAAAGATGCAAAAAAGACCCCAAACCCAGCTGCCCCTTCTGAAGAGCCAGGAGCAAAAGCAGGGTACTACCCATGCACCCTGCACACAGCCCCACCAAGGGGGTGGGCAGACCACATAAGCCATCTCTCCCGCTGGAAGCCTGGACCTGCCCCTGCCCTCACCCCACCTGAGGAACCAGCTCGCTCCCCTCAGGGAGTCAGAAATGGAATCTGTTGCTTGTCTTCACGTTCTTATGTTGCAGCAGGAGCCCTAGTGAAGCCTTGCCTGAATTTCTTGTTTATCCTCTCTTCAGATAGGCCAATAACTTCTATTCCTATTGATTAAGGAAGGCCAATAACTCAGGTCAGTAACAGTGAGATGAGGGAGGGGAGTGCTGAAAGGACTGAGCTTATAACACTTGAGTTTAAGATTTGAGAAGTACAGGTGTTCAGACTAAAGAGGAGAGAAAATCCAGTAGTGTGTGGCTGAATTGAAACGGCAGTGGAAGTGACTGGAATTCCAAGACCTGGGAAGAACAGCAGTGTTATAACTAAGTCTACCAGCCAACCGGCCAGGCAGGCTTTGAGGCACCTGCTCTCATCAAGGGCTGCGATGACCTCCTGTTGCTGTGTGTCTCATCTCATCACATTTCACTTGTTGGCCCTTTGACAAGTTGACCATTCCCTCTTCCTGGAAATGCTTCCTTACTTGGTGCTCAGCTCTCCAACCTCTTGGCTTCCATCTCTCCTGCCCACTTCACTGGCCAGTCCTTATTTCCTTTGCTGGCTCCTCTTTCTGATCGCCTAATGCACCCAGACTGCATCCTCAGACTCTCCTCTGCACTCTTGCTTAGATGTTCCTTTCCTGTACCGTGGCTTAAATGTGACCCATACCCTCATGTTTCCCAGTCTACATCTTAGTTTTCACTTTGCTCTGAATTTAAGGCATCAGGGTCCAAAGGCTTCCTTGATTTTTCCACTTAGGTGCCTCATTGGCACCTCAGCTTTAACTTCACTTAGGTGCCTCATTGGCACCTCAGCTTTAACTTGTCCAGAAAAAGAAGTCATGATTTCCCCTGCTTAAATGTTCACCTCTATTGGTCTTCATCCTAGGAACTGGTGACTCCATCCTTCCAGTTCCTCAGATTTGATGCAAGATGCTAAGCTTCTTTGTGTTTCTATTTTCTCATTTATAAAACAGAGTGAATGATGGTACTTACTGTATAGGGATCCTGTAAGGACTAATTAATTATTGCACTTAAAGCACTTAACATTGTGTCCCAAATATTCCATAGTTGTGGTCTATTATTGCTATTAATATATATATGCAAAATCCGACTCTGTATTGCCTATAATTAACTGATAAAGAACTCCTGATAATGTAACTGACTTAAAATGAAGTTGTTCTTGCTTAAAAACCACTTAGTCTGGCTTATAAGAGTTCAGAATCAGTGTGGGCACATAGGACTGGGGAAGGTTAAGAAATTCCTTGTGCTGTTTTAAATTTTGTTTTGGTGGCCAAAACATCTGGATAAAAATGAGCATTTCATCTGGACAAAAATGAGCATTTCTGCTTTCAGACATTCTGAGTCTATGAGGCCAAATGTCTGGTTTTTGGCAACCTTGAGGAAACCCATTCCCCAGGCAGCCTGTGCTAGGGCCCTGGCAGGGTCTTGCAGTCAAAGGCCCAGGCTACAGTGTAAGAGTGAGCGGTGGGAAGAGATCCCTGGCTAAGCTTTGTTCCAGGGTCTGGAATTTAAACAAATCCTGTTTTCAATTATCTAAATATTTCCTAGAAAACAGATGTTTAACATCACATAGCTGTAATATGCCAATAATCAGCTAAAATTCCCAAGCAGCCAAGAGAAAAGTGGAAAAGAACAATCCCTCTGCTGGAGGGTAGTTACAAAAGTTTTTACTGCTGGGATTCTGTACTTGCTTTTTTCCCTTCTATAAACCCTTAGGCGTATTCTTCAGCTGTGAGGGGAGACGCCATGGCAGAGCTCCCAGCAGTTCCTCTTTCAGTTGCCATTGTGGTCACCCCATCTCCATGTGCATGGATCTCAAGTTGGGAAAGTATTCTTCCTACCCCCATGTTTGGAGAATGCCCTTCTTGGTTGAGGCCAGCCTCTTCCACCAAGATAAGCAATGGAGGGAATGCCTCCAAAGGATTAAGGAGAACTGGGAACTGCCCTTCTGGACAATCCAGTAAGGCTGCTCCTTAGGGGCTCAACAGAATGACAGAGGTCTCAGGCAGATCTTCTCACCTCCAAGATGGTAGTTAAAGCAACTTTATGGAACATCCTTTAAATTTCAAGAAAGAAATCAATAAACCAAGAGCTGCTAACTTTAAACTGCCAAAGGAAATCAAACAGGGAATCTGGAGAGAGAATCAGTTCAGTTCAGTTGCTCAGTCATGTCCCACTGTGCAACACCATGGACTGCAGCACATCAGGCTTCCCTGTCCAGCACCAGCTCCTGGAGCTTACTCAAACTCATGTCCATTGAGTCAGTGATGCCATTCCAACCATCTCATCCTCTGTCACCCCCTTCTCCTCCTGCTCTCAGTCTCTCCCAGCATTAGGGTCTTTTCCAATGAGTCAGCACTTTGAATCAGGTGGCCAAAGTACTGGACTTTCAGCTTCATTCATCAGTCCTTCCAATGATTATTTAGCATTGATTTCCTTTAGGACTGACTGGTTTGATCTTCATGCTGTCCAAGGGACTCTCAACAGTTTTCTCTAGCACCACATTTCAAAAGCATCTTCAGCACCTAACCTTTTTTATGGTCCAACTCTCACATCCCCACATGACTGGAAAAGCCATATCTTTGACTATATGGATCTTTGTCACAAAGTGATGTCTCTGCTTTATAATACGCTGTCTAGGTTGGTCATAGCTTTTCTTCCAAGTAGCAAGTGTCTTTTAATTTCATGGCTGCAGTCACCATATGCAATGATTTTGGAACCCAAGAAAATAAAATCTGTCACTGTTTGCAAGTTTTCCCCCATCTATTTGCCATGAAGTGATGGGACCAGATACCATGATCTTTGTTTTCTGAATATTGAGTTTTAAGCCAGCTTTTTCACTCTCCTCTTTCACCCATGTCAAGAAGCTCTTTAGTTCCTCTTCACTTTCTGCCATTAGAGTGGTATCATCTGCATATCTGAGGCTGTTGATATTTCTCTAAGCAATCTTGATTCCACCTTGTGAGTCATCCAACCTGACATTTTACATGATGTACTCTGCATATAAGTTAAATAACCAAAGTAGAAGGGGCATAAACAGGGCTGGAGAAAAAGAAGGGGAAGGAGGCTGTAGTAATATGTGTGTCTATGAATCCCCACCATGAAATGAACCACATCATAAGTGTGCAGGTATTTGTGTACATTACCTCTGAGAATAGACCCGTTTCATCTTCAATTTACCACTAAATACTTGGTATTATTTAAATACTAAATACTTAAACACTTGGTTTATCCCCACAGCCTGACAGATGATTGGAGCTTCAGTGCCTTTATTTTCCATTAATCCAGCC
>SJXQ01006646.1:359001-458193 GCA_006408695.1 Aepyceros melampus | reverse complement strand
GGGGGGGTGGGGGGGTTTCCTACTGCAGATTCTGCCACAAGTCCTATCACTGGATCCTGCTGGCCAGCAAAAGATACAGGGAAATTCCATTACAAAAACTTGAAGGGAATAAAAAAAGAAAGAACAAAGACCCCAGAGCAGGGGTTCCCAATCTCAGGATCTAAATGAGTAATGATCTGAGGTGGAGCTGAGGTAATAACAGAGCATAGAGTAAGTAAATGTAATGCATTGAAGCATCCCAAAACCATCACCCTGCCCCAATTCATAGAAAAAATGTGTTCCGTGAAACTGGTCCCTGGTGCCAAAAAGGTTGGGGACCACTGCTCCAAAGAATAAAAGCGGTACATGGTAGGTGAGGGGCTTCTGTGCCCAATGTCAGGGAAAGGTTTCAGAGGCAGGAGTGAACCTGCATGTACAAAAAATAATCGCCAAGCAGAGTCCCCTAGAGAGTGAATTAGTTACATCCTTTTCCTGGAAATATGCTAGCTGTGTTTATCATGAACCCCAAAATTTTCATACAATTTGAACAGTCCCCTTTTTATTAGGAGCCAAGTTTAATAATCTGAAATAAGAAACTGTTTTGTATGCAAAGACATGCATCTCAAAGTGTGGTCCTCAACACTCTTCATACACTATAATTACCTGGGGAGTTTGTATTTTTTTAAAGGACTAGTGCCCAGGCCTCAACCCAAACCCGAGGGTGGAGCCAAAGTACAGCTGGTAGTGTTCGCTTTTGTGATTGATCATTTGTTTTTCAACTCCCTGGATGGAGCTCTTTCCTCACACTGGTCAGGACTAATTCAAATTTCATTACCTGTGAAATGTTGTCTGGACCCTCTACCCAACGCCACATTCCATCCCAGATACTCTATTTTCCTATTTCACTTTCTTCAAGGTTTATCATCTGTTTCTTTCTCTTGTCTTCTTTTTCCCTAAGGAGTTCTTATTTTTATTTGGTCTCTAATTCTGAGGATTTATACTTATGGTAGCTGTATGGTTGGAGACTGGGGGCAGGCAATGGGTGAGAGGCAACGGGATACTGTTTTTAAAATTTGCCATTTTATTTAACTTCTGGCCTTACCCTACAGGGTGTGGGAGCTTAGTTCCCCAACGAGGGAGTGAATTCACGCTCCTTGCACTGGAAGGTGGAGTCTTAACCACTGAACTGCTGGAGAAGTCTGGTTGCTGGTTATTTAAATTCTAGCCTGGAGAGGCTATAAAGAAAGTTCTGGTGGCTTCTCTGGCTTCCTCGATTTCCCTCAGCAACAGTCAGAGACTCCTACCCTCCAGGCCAGTGGGGTTTCCATGACTCCTCCCATGGCAGCCTCTTGAGTCCCTCAGGTCATCTGTTTGGAGGATGCTATGAAACCCCTCAGGCTTTGTTGCTTCACAACTCACCTTCTTTGTGGGTCAGAAGTCACACTAGAATTCTGCTCACCAGAATCTTCCATCAGCTACCACTTTTTCAGAGGGTAAGCTGGCAAGTTGTGCCCTTCCTTGTTCCTGGGGAATTTTGGAGCTGTTTTTTTTTTCCCATTTCAATTATTTCTGTTTTCCTTGGCTCATTTTGTTAGCCTGGGGAAGAGGAAGAATTATCAAGCCCATTTGACTCATCATTGTTATCAGGAAGTCAGCAAAAAAGTTTTTTTGGTAATGTAATAAAATGTTGATAATATGGTGTTCAATCCCCAAACCAGGCTAGATAGATAGAGACTATATTTAATACAAAAATTGTGGGCAGAAATACAACAAAATGATAACAGTTGTGGAATTTTTATGAAGAAATTTTGAAAGATTAGTTTAAAACTTTTGAGTACTTTTCAAGTTTTCCACAACATTCTTATTTTGCTTTTACAGTGATAAAACATGCTGTAAAAAAAAAAAAACAAAAAAAAACCCTGAAAGCTGTCCTCCTTGGAGGCTGGACCCTTTATCACATAATTCAGCCATTGCTCAGATAGTAGAATTGTCTAGATTCCATGGTCTCTTCTTATGACTGTTATAATTGAGGCTCATCTTCACCCAAAGACTTGGGCTGGGGTTGTAAATCAGTGAGTGATAGAGCTTGGAAATGCAATTTCACCCCACTGACAGGAAGTGTGGCTAAGTGGTTGGCTTGGAGGTCTGAAGAGCCCCAAGCTATTTTGCACACTGACAACAGCTTAAGTTTCTGAAGCACATCCTCTCTGCCGGGACTCCACATGTTCAAGTGTAGTTAATACACAGGACAACTCAGTGCATCTGGAATTCTTTCAATTCCAATTTTGTAGATGAGAAAACCAAGGATAAGTAACTTTCTCAAGATCCTAGAGTAAGTGGCAGTGGAAAAAAGTAAAAGTGTTAGTTGCTCAGTCGTGTCCAATACTTTGTCACCCCCTGGGCTATAAGCCTGCCAGGTTCCTCTGTCCATGGGATTCTCCAGGCAAGAATACTGGAGTGGGTAGCCATTCACTTCTCTGGGGGATCTTTCTGACCCAAGGATCAAACCTGGGTCTCCTGCATTGCAGGCAGATTCTTTACTGTCTAGGTCACCAGGGAAGCAAAGCTTGAATCAAAACTCCAGAGCCCACCCTCTCAACTGCTATTCTGTACTAATCCTTGTAGAAGATGGTGGCCTCACTGGAAAGATCCAACATCCCAAGGAGATACCTTGAAGAGGGCAGGTGTGACAGACCTGGTATTATTTGTTCCAAGCTGATTAACTGCAGAGCGATGGAGTATGAATGACTAGGGGATGGAATGCTAGAGTATTATCTGATCTGTCCCCAAACATATGGACCCTTAACTCACGCCAGGACTCAGCAAGGCCAATCCCTATAGCTGAAGGCACGTCAATACTAATCAAGCATCTTCATAAAGGTGCTCACCTGCTATTTGCCTTGAGAGGGGAAGTTGGTCAAACAGGGCAGCACAGGGGTCATGGGTTCATCTGGTCTCCAGGATTTGTTATCTCACAAGCGTGCCCCTGTGCTCACTGATGGTTAGAAAGTGTGGCGTCTTCTCTCTGCACTAACCCACATTCTTTGTCCCTGTGCACTAACATACTGATGGGCACTTAGCATCTGGATATTTTAGAAATAAGATAGGGCTCCAGTGCTCCACCTACAGACTTCCGTGTGTGGGACGGTTCTTATTTCTCTCACTCCCCTGCCTTTTCTGTCTTGTCCTCTTTTGTCTTTCCTGATCCTGACATTCTCCCTTTTCCCCTCTTTCTTAGCTCATCTGCCTTTAAACTGTACTCCGTAATCTTTTAAGAGGTCACAGATGCCCTTGAGAGTTTATGAAAGCTACCCTTCTCCCTGATTAACTGTGCATATACACATGCGTACACAGATTCACATACGCATGCACGCGCGCGTGTGTGGAAAGCTTTTCCATGGACTCATTATGCGCCTCTCTGCCTTCCTAAATTCCCTCATCTCTGGGTGGAATTATCCTTTCATACTTTCCAGTCCCCTGCAGATGAGAGCATCCACTTGGCTTCTAACATCCTCCTTACAGACTGGAGAGAGGGAGCGGTCCCTACGCTCCTCTCCAGCTTTTCTCATGGTCAAACGATTAAAGGCATGGATCCTGAGGATGGATCATCTGCGTAAAAATTTTGGTTCTTTCCTTCAGTTCTATGCCCTTGAGCAAGTTTCTTCACCAACAAATAGAGAATAACTATACCTTCCCTATTGTAATTTCTTGTGTTAATAAATATAAAAGCCCTTGGAACAATGGCTGGCAGGAAGGAAACTTCACTACTTGCCATTTTTACTATTTGAGGGCTCAGTGACAGAGGGAATAGAATGAGCCGTTGTTTGGCGAGCTCATGGTAGCTTCTCCCCCTCCATCCCTGTTTCAGGGAGGGGGGCAGAACTAAGAACAACCTTGAATAATTTAAACATCTAGGAAACACTGAAACCCTCTGGAGATGACTAAGATACACTTATGACCACCAGGGAGCTTAACACTTAGCTCCCAGAAATAAAATAACCCAAACAACTCCAATGCAAGGCAGAATTGGACAAATGGTTCAAGGGAGGAATAAATCTAAGGCTGAGAACGAGATTCTGTCCAGCTTTGGGGGAGGGATGGGTTTGGGAGGGGGCCATGAAGAATGTGCAGGGCAGGATGGGGTGAGGAGCAAAGGATTTTGCAGCAGAAGTGGCGTGGAGAGGTTCCGAGGCTGCTGGTATTGGAGGGGTCTGGGAGACAAGAGAGTCTGGAAAAGATTGTCCTGGGAAGTGTCAGAAGAAATCTTAAATCTTTAACCACACATGTCTTAGAGATAATTTGGTTGCAAGAGCAGAAACCCGCTCAAGCAAACTTACATAAATAGCGATTTATTTTAAGATATTATAGTTTCTCACAAAGCTCATGGAGATGAAGTAGAGGCAAGTCTCTCAAGAGATAAACTGGGAACCAGGAGAAGTACCCATCTGGGTATCTTTCACACTCTTTCCTTGTCCATCCACCGCCCCATCTCTCTGCCCTTCTGTGTCTTCATCACTTTCAAGACTGCCTCCCACGTGTCTCTCTATTCTCTCTGCTGTCTCCCCAGCATTCAGGATCTTGCAATGGTGGCCCTACACCCAGTCCATGTGATCTCAGGGATCCACGTCCCTACAGACTGATTCCATCTCAGCAGGGTTGCTGTGGATGGTTGGGCAGGTTGTGCCCTACACAAGGTTCTCTGCCAAGGGGGTGAGAGGGTGACTGACAGCAGAAGCCCAGTGAAATTCTCTCACTGATGTATATTGACCAAAGCAAGGCTCATGGACAAATTTCAAAGAAGATGGTGACTTGTGTTTCTGTCATGGATCCAGAAGGACTCTATGGGTCCAGAAATGTTTGGGAACAACTGGACGATCCCAGGGTCAGGAAGATCCCCTGGAGAAAGAAATGGAAACCCACTCCAGTATTCTTGCCTGAGAAATTGCATGGACAGAGGAGCCTGGCGGGTTACAGTCCATGGGGTCAAAAAAGAGCTGGTCACAACTTAGTAACTAAACAATAACAACTTGAAGTGGATCACATGGTAAGAAAAAATTTAAAGGATACAAAGCTGTATTCAATGAGAATAATTTTCAGTATCAGCACATTCCTAAATGCTGAACATCTCATTCTATTATGATATGGTGCATAATATTCTGTGGCTGTACCACCATTTGTTTATGCTTTCTTTTTAAGGGACATTTGGGTTATTTTCAGTCTTTATATTAGATACATAATGAGGCAGCCCATTTTATTGTATATATAAAGATTTTTTTCATTTGAGAACATATATCTTTAGGATATAAGGAGAATCCAAAAATTATCACCTCCCACTGTTACAATAAGATAAAAGCTGACCAGGCATCACATTAATGACTTTTTGTGAACCTATCAGAGAATTATAGTCACAAACAACTGTCCTGAAGAGACAGCAGTGCCTGTAGGGAAACACAGGACCTGAGAATTTGCTTATCTCAAGGCAGAAACCACTGGATACCCTAGAAACTGGTAGAAGCATTAAACTAGAAGTTTTAGTGGTTTGCTGGAGACCAGATATGGACTAGGGCTTCCCTGGTGGTTCAGTGGGTAAAGAATCTGCCTGCAATGCAGGAGACCTGGGTTCGATCCCTGGGTTGGGAAGATTCCCTAGAGAAGGGAAAGGCTACCCACTCCAGTATTCTTGCTTGGAAAATCCCATGGACAGAGGAGCCTGGTGGGCTACAGTTCATGGAGTCTCAAAGAGTCAGACATGACTGACTGACAAAGAGATACAGACTAGTTTGAGAGTATGAGGCTCTGGGGGGCTGTAACATGGGCAAAGATTCTCAACTTCTTTTGGGCTTTTCTTCCAAGAAACCCACCAGGCTCTCAGATGGAAGGTTGGGGAAAATTTAGAGACACTGGCTATAGGAGGGGAATGATAGGCACTGCTGAAACTCCACAGAGCCTTTTCTTTCTTATGGAACGAAGTGTTTTATCTGCAGGTGGATGCACATTGCCAGAGGCCACTCTACCCAGCCTCAGCCTCCAGGTCTCATTCAGGGGAAATAAAAACTGGAACTTAGTCTGCAGGGATGTTTTCTTCAGAGACATAGATAGAAGATGTTGGAAGCTATTCGCTGCTGCAAGGGAAAGGATGGGGTAGAGGGATAAACAGGGGAGAAAGGACAGAAGCCATTGCTAAGGCTATGATCCAAGATAGAGGATAGCCCCTGCAACTCCAAAGACTGAGACTTCAACAGAACATTAGAGAAGGCTCTCTGTGCTCCATATCTACCAATATGCTAGCAAGCTTTGGGTAATAATGATAGCAAGTAAATAATAGTCAGCACACAGATGGGAGAGCTCAAGAGGCAAAGACAAAATCTTGAAAATAACTGCAGAGGGAGAGAAAGAAGAAGAAGGAAAAAAACACCTTACTAACAGAGCAACAGGATATGGCAGTTTTCTCCTCAGAAGCCATGCAAGCAAGAAGACAAGGGAAGAACACCTTTAAAATGTTGCAAGAAAAACCTGCTGACCTAGAATTTTTCCAGTGAAAATATGCTACAAAAGCGAAGGAGAACTACAGACGTTCTCAAACAAAAACAGGGAATTCCAGCAGGCCACTATATAAAATATATCACAAGAGGTTCTTTAGGCAGAAGAAACACTATCAAGAGAGAAACTTAGATCTGCCCAAGGAAATCAAAAGGATTGGAAATGGGATAAAGGTAAAATATAATATTTTATTTGTATTTGCTCTAAAACTGTGTAAAGCAGTAAGAACAATGATGTACTGGTGTCTATATCATATGTAAATACTTGTCCACAGTGACACAAAGGAAGGAAGGAGCAAGGAGCATTCTGTTATAACGTTCTTTTACTACATGTGAAGTGATATTATGATAAAATATCTTATTGTGATAAAAGATGGATTCTTTAAAAAGTTTTATTGTGAGCCCTAAGGAAACCACTAGAAAAGTCAAAGAGAAGTAATACATTAACAGAGAAGATAAAATGGAATCATAAGCTCATAAGCGTGTTTAATTAAAAACAGAGAAGGCAGGACTTCCCTGGTGGTCCAGTGGTTAAGGACCTGCCCTCTAATGCAGGGGACAGGGGCTCAATTCCTGGTCTGGGAAGATCCCACATGCCAAGAGGCAGCCTAGCCTGTGTGCCTCATCTGCTGAGCCATGCAACCTAGAGTCTGTGCTCTGCAAGGAGAAGCCACTGCAATGAGAAACCGTGCTCCACCAACTCGAGAGTACCCCCACTTGCCTCAACTAGAGAAAGCTGGCGTGTTGCAATGAAGACCTAGTGCAGCCAAAAATAAATTAAATTAAAATACTAAAACAAACAAACAAAAAAACAGAGAAGGCAAAAAAAGAAGGAAATAAACAAAACAAAACAGGTAGCAAAAAAGATAGATTTTAATCCAAATATTCAACAGGCACTTTAAATGTGAATGGTATAAACACACAGTTAAAAGATATTATCAGATGGGATTTAAAAAAAAAATCAAGCTTCAACTACATGCTGTCCACAATAAGCCCATTTGAAATATAATGACAAGAATAGGTTAAAAGAAAAGGGGTGGAGAAAATCTATCATGAAAACATGAACCAAAAGAAAGCAGGAGTAGTTATATTAATTTTGGATAAAGTGAACTTTAGAACAAAGAAGATTATCAAGGATAGAGAGGGATATTATGTAATAATAAAAAGGTCAGTTTTCTAAAAACAAATAATATTCCTGCACCTGTATGAACCTAACAATGGAGATTCAAAATACTGCAAGCAAAAATTGATAGATCTGCAAGGAGAAGTAGCAAATCTACTGTTATAGCTGAAGACCTTAGCCCTCCTCTCTCAATGACTGTAGAACAAGTAGGCCAAAACCAGAAGACGGGGAGAACCTTTCAACCAATTTGATCTAAATGACATTCATAGAACACCCTAACAACAGCAGAACACACGCTCACCTCAAGTGTACGTGGATCATTCATCAAGACAGACCATATTACGGACATGAACTAAACCTTAACAAGTTTAAAGGAGATTTCTAGTCTTTTAAATATGTTGTCTTGTGTCACATCAAAACTAAACAAGAAATTAATGAAAGAAAGATACCAGGAAAAGCCCAAATAATTTAAACAATATACTTCTAAAGAGCCCATGGGTCAAAAAAGAAGTCTCGAGGGAAACAAAAACATATTTTGATGCAAATGAAAATACAACTTACCAAAATTTGTAGGATGCAGCAACACTGCAGGATATGTTAAAAAGTATAAACATAGCCCTTCTTTTAAACAACAAAAATCATAGTATACATCCTGTTTTATCACTGCGTTTTTCAACTCACAGTACACTGTGACTGTTTTTCTAGGTGCATATTTTCAGTTGAGCTCTGGGTTGAAACTAGGATTGTGAGGACTGGGGACTGAGAGCAAGGTGAAGGCTTGGAGGTGTTTGGACTAACGCCTCCACAAAACTCACTGGTAACAGGAAGGAGAAACTTGGGGCGGCAGCCTGAGGACCCGCTGGATTGAGGAGTTGTATTTTAAGGATGGATGAAACCATCCTCTTGAAGAGCAAAATACAACTGGGAAAGTGAGAGGGGACTAACTGGAGGAGGGAGGCAGAGGGGAGGGGTGCTTTTGCCAGGAGATGAGAGTGAAGGAGGGCAGGGTGGGTAAGGAGACAGAAAAACTGATGCAGAGGGGATGGAATTTAAAAGAGTTTACTTTGTGCAATTCCAGTGTCCTCAAAGCAGATGAGGTCACTGGCTGAGTGCAGTTGAGACTCATGTGTGTTTGAGGGCTCCAGGAAGTGGAAACATTGGAGCAGGGGCTCTGGGAAATGCAGCAGGGAGCCAGCCAGAGCAGCAGTGAGACGCCCGAAGAATCTAAGCATCCACCTGGCTCTTTCCAGGACCACTCCTGACTCCCAGGGTGGGAAAGATGAGAAGGAGGCTTGGGCATGGCCAGGGTGCAGACAGCAAGGAGAGATGGGTACAGCACAGCCGTACCCATGGCAGAGAGGAAGCATACGCTGGTATCCGGAACCAGAGGACAAAAGCAGGGGAAAGCTGGCTTTTGTGAGCACTGAGCTCTCATCTGCTCAGATGACCTGCCTTCTGACTTCTTACTTGAGGGTTTCCAGCTATTTTTTTTGTTGTTTAGTCACTAAGTCGTGTCTGACTCTTTGAGACCCAATGGACTGTAGCCCATCAGGCTCCCTGTCCATGGGATTTCCCAGGCAAGAATACTGGAGTGGGTTGCTATTTCCTACTCCAGGTGATAGCCTCTCCTCACCTCCACAATCTGTTTGGCCCTGCCTGGCTCATCATCCCATCCTCCTCATACCTGGGGGCTCCTGATGTCCAAATACAGACCCTCTTCATCCCCAGATCCCAGGGAGCAGGGAAATCAAGCAGTGACCCCTTGTATCTTTGAATTCCTCAGCAAGGCACTTGGGTTCTCCACTGACCCTGCCCCAAAATGTTCAGACAGCTTCCCATCACCCCTAGCTCCCACCTGCACGACTGTTCGGATTGACGATGTCTTGAGCATCTTGGGAGTCAGGCCCTTTGCTGGGTGCAAGGGGTGCAGAGATGGGTCCACTCAAGCCACTGCTGGAACAGAGACAATAGGGGTAACCTCTACCTCGTCCAAGCAAACGATGCCAGCGCAGCAGTTTCCAACACGACAGAGGTCTGCGAAGGGCGGCCCTAGAGGTGAGCCCCGTGGCACAGCAGGAGGGAACCGGCTGCACAGAAGGAACCCGAGGAGCAGAAGCTCAGAGTCCAGACAAGCCTCCAATGCGGGGCCACCAGGATCAGGGCGACTAGAGCCCTGGGCCCCAGGGCTCGCATATGCTCTGCTGTGGGCTGGGCCCTGGTGCTGCCACTGCTCAGGGGTGGCCAGGCAAGGTTTCCCCTTGGTCTTAGATGCTGGCCCTGCTCTCAGGGCTGCTCAGCAATGCAGGGCCTGAGCCTTTGTGCTCTGCGTCCCCTCACCTGTATTCCTGCCTGTGGAAACCTCTCCCTTCCTTTTCTCAATGCCGTCCTCCTGCCAAGGCCTAGTGACCATGGCACGGGCAGACACTGGCACCCGTTGATCTGAGTTTAATGGAGTGCATTTCCCAGCAGAGTCGCTCCCTCTGCCTGTGTGTCGATTTCTTCACCCTCCAGGGAGAGAGGGGGGGCCCTCATTCAGGTGCCTGCACCCCCAGTCTGCCCCATCTCACCCTCCCTCCTTCCTCTGCTGAGTCTGCAATGTATCCTAATTTCGCCAGCGGGACACATTGTGTACCGCAGTTCATCCTATGCTAATAATGTAATTATGTGCTTATAGGATCAGGTCAGTGGAACACCAGCCAGAGTGGGAAAAAAATCAAAGCTGGGTGTTGCAGAGAGAAGGTCCAAAATGTCTCTTCTGCAAGGCCTCTCTGGGCTCCCAGCCCAGGGCCTGAGGCCCCTGGACCAGGGAGGGAATTTGATGCAGCTGCCTGGCTGTTAAATGGAGGGAGGGGTAGGTGTGGACAGAGCCAGCCCCTCCTAGAGCAGCAGCCGTGGGGCATAGTCCCCAACAAGCATGGAAAAATGGGGTTAGCCTCCAAGTGTTCAGGGACTTCTTCCCTTCCAAAGGTGGCCTTGATCTTTGTCTGGTGTGGTCCTCAAACCCCTGTTAAAGGGAGCAGAGAAGCACCTCGAAGTACATTAACTGTTAGTTAGGCATACTAACTAGCTCCTTAGTGCTTGACTAAGGGACTAGACCCTGGTCTATCTAAATCAGTTTTAGTTGCTCAGTTGTATCCCGACTCTTTGCGACCCCATGGTCTGTAGCCCACCAGACTCCTCTGTCCATGGGATTCTCCAGGCAAGAATGCTGGAGTGGGTTACCGTTTCCTTCTCCAGGGAATCTTCCCGATCCAGGTATCACACCCGCGTCTCTTGCGTCTCCTGCATTCCAGGTGGATTATTTACCACTGAGCCACCAAGGAAGCCCCTGTAACCCCAGAGAGAAGTGATTTTCCCTCCACTCAATGTTTCCTCCCGTAACCGCCCATCAGTCTGGTTCCTTTGGAGCTGAAGAATGGCAGGGAGGAGGCATGGATGCTCGTGCTGGGGCGAGCACAGTTAACCCCCACAGGGTGCATGGACCCCCTCAGATAGTGCTTTTGATATGGTGAGTAGAGTAATTGAATTCCCATGACATCACTTTTCAACAGGTACTATTCCTCTGATCTCGTATTCATGAGCAAATTGAAGCTTGTGTAAGAATAAGGTTGAATAAGCAATAGCTAACTCCGCACACGGGGCCCTGATCTTGCAGTCTCTCTGCTGGAGTCTACTTTATGTCCATCCTGGGACCTCTGGAATTACAGTGACCTGAGCGGACCCACCAGAGAAGGCAATGGCACCCCACTCCAGTACTCTTGCCTGGAAAATCCCATGGATGGAGGAGCCTGGTAGGCTGCAGTCCATGGGGTCTCGAAGAGTCAGACACAACTGAGCGACTTCACTTTCATGCTTTGGAGAAGGAAATGGCACCCCACTCCAGTACTCTTGCCTGGAAAATCCCATGGATGGAGGAGCCTGGTGGGCTGCAGTCCATGGGGTCGCTAGGAGTCGGACATGACTGAGCGACTTCCCTTTCACTTTTCACTTTCATGCATTGGAGAAGGAAATGACAACCCACTCCATTGTTCTTGCCTGGAGAATCCCAGGGATGGGGGAGCCTGGTGGGCTGCCATCTACGGGGTCGCACAGAGTTGGACACAACTGAAGTGACTTAGCAGCAGAGCGGACCCACCTCCGCCCTGCCGGGGAAGGCAGGCTTTCATAGAAGTTGAAGGGGTATTACCGGAGGATGCTTACTCACCTGTGCCCCTTGTTTTCTGCGTCTAGCTTACACAGATGCACAGGGACCTCCCAACTGTGGGAAAGATTTGCTTACAAAAAAATGTAGCTTCCCTAAAGTGAAGTGCTGGCTTTGAAGGGAAGGGTTCTTTGGGGGATGACTTCAGACTGTGAAAATAACTGAAAGCTGACTAGCAGAAAAAAAAAAAGAGAAAAAAATTCTAAGCACTGGGACTTCCTTGGAGGTCCAGTGGCTGAGACTCCCTGCTCCCAAAGCAGGGGCCCAAATTCAATCCCTGGTCAGGGAACCAGATTCCACATGCTGCAACCAAAGATATTGCATGCCAACAAAGATCGAAGAGCCTGCGTGCCACAGCTAAGACCCGGTACAGCCAAATACATACATAAAATAAATATTAAAAAAAAGAATCCTAAATATTAGGAGGAATGAACAGGTAGGGTCGAGGAGGACCCTCAACCTCACCCTTGTGGTGGCAGCTGCTAACTCGGCCATAGAAAGCCACTCCTCAGCCCCCAGTGACCCTGAGAATTCCACTCCAGGGGGCAGCTACAGAGGGGTGCTAAGCTGCTGATTTTTAGTTACTAACTTTTGGGTTGAAAGGGGAAAGAAATAAGATGAAAAGGAGGGAGAAAGAAGATGTGTGTTGGGGTAGACAAGGAAGGAAGCAGACCCCTGTGAAACAGGCCAGGAGTACAGAGAGCTGAATAATAGTCATACCCCCACTGACCGGGGCCTCTCACTTTCCTGGCGGGACGGGCTTTCCAAAGCCGGGACCGTGAGCGAAGGATTTGTTCATGGAAATCCAAAGGGAGAGATAATGAGACTGGCCAGAGGCCCCCTCTCATCTCTTTTTCTGGAAACTCTCACTCCCAGGGGCCCCTTTCCCCTCCAAGAACCTCCCAGGACCTGGATTTCATTAAATACCAGGAGGTAAAACACTTTCTAAGCATCTGTGAGATTTGAACTCTTATAGGCCCGCATCAGTGGTTCTCAAAATGCAGGCCTTGGACGGGCACCGCTGGCAGCGCCTGGGGGCTTGTTAGAGCAGCAGAGGCAGCTGGATTCAATAGCAGTAGATTGGAAAGCGTCTCTCCTTCAGCAGTTACCCTCGTCTGCTGATGCCCAGCTAAATTGCCCTTGTCCTGCAGAAGTAAGGAGAGACCAATATTGACCAAGTACATCGCTGTGCCAGGGATGGCGGCAAGCACTTCATTAAGACACCTCTGTTCTGCAGAGGTAGAGACTGAAGATCAGAGAATTTCAATGGCTTGTCCAAGGCTGCACCGCTAGGAGGTAATGGGGCTGGTGTCTCTGAACCCAGGTCTAACCCCTCTCTTATGACTTAACAGTTTTTCTGGAGAAGCCGTCTTCCTTGAGGGATCCTCCCCATGGGGAAACTGAGTCCAGGAGGCCGGTCAGAGGAGGCAGTGTCTTAAAACCCTAAGGCCCTTTAAGGGCCTATTTTCAACAGTTTTCAGAGAAGCTATTTTCATGTCTTTTGATTTGGGAGTATCTTTGCATTCTGAAAAATTATCTTGGACCTCAAAAACCTTCTTTTACTGTGTGTGTGAAACCCAGGGATATTTGCCAGAGTGGAGACTAGAGCTAAACAATTCTTAAAATACTAATTAATTTGTTGAAGACCTGATGCTGAAGCTGAAGCTCCAATACTTTGGCCACCTGATGCAATGAGTTAACTCATTGGAAAAGACCCTGATGCTGGCAAAGATTGAGGGCAGGAGGAAAAGGGGGTGACAAAGGATGAGATGGTTGGATGGCATCATCAACTCAATGGACATGAGTCTGAGCAAACCCCAGGAGATAGTGGAGGAAAGGGAAGTCTGGTGTGCTGCAATCCATGGGGTTGCAAAGAGTTGGACACAACTGAGCAGCTGAAAAACCACAAACAACAATAAACCCATTACATATTAACATAAGTAATGTGTTTGGTGGAAAAAATCAACCTAGATTTTTTTTTAATAGTGAGAAAACGGCATTGTTTTACGGTTTTGTAAATCTCTAATATCTGGCTGCATTCTCATAGCTGCATTTAATCTGGATATCCAATATCACTGTGATATTCAATGTCATTGAGCTTCTAGAAAACTCTACTGTAGGCTTGTGAGAGAATGAGAGAGAGGGCAAACATGTTCATATTACTGTCAAGTAGTTTTGATCTTGCAGAGCCCCTGAAATGTCCTCAGGGACCCCAGAGCTTCCTGGACTACACTTTGAGTAGGGCTGGACCAGAGAACCGCTGAGGAATGATGTCGAGTGCTTTCAGATGTTCACTTTTAGAATCTATCTTTCATAAATAAAGACTGGATGATGGTCCCCCATTTGGCTTCTGCCAGATTTTTTAAATCTTTTATTTATCTTTGGCCGCATTAGGTCTTCGTTGCTGCCTGTGGGTTTCCTCTAGTTGTGGTGTGCAGGTTTCTCATTGCAGAGGCTTCTCTTGTTCAGAGCGCGGGCTCTAGGGTGCTTGGACTTCAGTACTTGCACCTCATGGGCTCCAGAGCAAGGCTCAGTAGTTGTGGGGCATGGGCTCAGTTCCCCTGTGGCATGTGGGATCCTCCCCGACCAGACACGGAGCCAGCTGCCCCTGAATTACAAGGCAGACTTTCAACCACTGTGCCCACCAGGGAAGCCATTGGCTGGTATTTTATTTGGAGACTGAGAGAAGGGTTGCAGATGAGAGGGAGAGGAAGCAGACAGTGCTGGGTCACAGAACATGGTGCTGCCGATCACCACTAAGAAAGAGCGGGTGGCTGGCAGCCTGCTGGGATCTTTGCAGGCCTTCCCAGGGATGCTACCCTTGGAAGAGGAATGTCCAGCTCAGATCCAGTGCCCACGGCTAGTTGAGCCCACAATCAGCGCAACCCATGACATAGCTGTGGCCTAAAGTCCATCCCAAGGTGGGCGTGTGTGGTGGAATCGCAGCCTCTAGTATACTCAATATGGGCAGGGCCCAGAAGTCGGGAAACTAAGGCCTGGAGAGGACCACCTGCCTGAGATTTCAGTGCTGTTCCTGGGAGAACTGACGGGAAACCAGCGGCTGCTTCTACCTGCTGAGCTGAGGGATTCAGTTTTTCAGCTGGGTGCATCCCTTGGGGGAAAACTGCTTCTCTGGGGGCAGCTCAGAGTCAGAAGAGAGGGGCCTCTCAGTTCAGTTCAGTTGTTCAGTCGCATCTGACTCTTTGCGACCCCATGAATCGCAGCACACCAGGCCTCCCTGTCCATCACCAACACCCAGAGTTCACTCAGACTCACATCCATCGAGTCAGTGATGCCATCCAGCCATCTCATCCTCAGTCGTCCCCTTCTCCTCCTGCCCCCAATCCCTCCCAGCATCAGGGTCTTTTCCAATGAGTCAACTCTTCGCATGAGGTAGCCAAAGTACTGGAGCTTCAGTTTTAGCATCATTCCTTCTAAAGAAATCCCAGGGTTGATCTCCTTCAGAATGGACTGGTTGGATCTCCTTGAGTCCAAGGGACTCTCAAGAGTCTTCTCCAACACCACAGTTCAAAAGCATCAATTCTTCGGCACTCAGCGTTCTTCACTGTCCGACTTTCACATCCATACATGACCACAGGAAACTAGCCAGGGCCAATTGTGACGGTATGTTGTATATCAAAGTAACCTGTTCCTTGGGCTTCCCTGGTGACTCAGTGGTAAAGAATCCACCTGCGAATGCAGGAGACACAGGTTCGATCCCTGGTCTGGGAAGATCCACTGAAGACGAAAATGGCAACCCACTCCAGTCTTTTTGCCTGGGAAATCCCATGGACAGAGGAGCCTGGTGGGCTTCAGTCCATAGGGTCGCAAAAGAGTCAGACACGACTTAGCGACTGAACAACAACAACCCGTACCTTCAATGCTGTTTTCCCTTCTTCATACTTTAATAGTATCTCTGGGGACAAAATGTGGTTTCCACACTCAACCAAGTCCAACACATCACTGTGGCAATAAACAGAGGGAAAGCTTCAGGCCTCCCTCCATGAGGTTCTTGGCTCTGCTGCTCTTCCCGCCCTCCTCCCTGCACCCACGTGCCTCCCCTCTTTACCAGGCATGGCCCAGGGCCTTTCCTTCCTTCTTTGCCTCCCCTGATCATTTGCAACATCCCTTCTGCCACTGCTGAGATGCATCAACAGCTCACGGTCCACGCCCTTTAAAAGCCCGTGATACCAGTGGAGAGAGGAAATTAAAGGAACCACATGGATAGGGTGTGATAAATATTCCCCAGGGATAAGCAGGAAACAGACAAGGCCAGGCACTTAGCCAGCTGTGAAAAGTGGGGAGATGAAGATCATTGGAAAGCGCACAGCCTGGAATGTGAAGCCAAGGAGGTGGGAGTGGCTGGAGGGGGTGAGAAGCTGGGGGACAGGGGTATCCTTTGCCCTCACTGTCAAGGAACTGGATCCTCAGTGATCTAGGCGGCCCAGGGCTGCAGGATCTTAACACTTCCTGTGAAAGAATTCAATGTGGCTTCTCTAAGTTTTAACAGCACAATCATCTGTCTGTCCCATAGCCGGGCAGGAGTCTGCCTGTCCCTTGCCCCTGGTGAAGTAGGGATTTTCCAGGGACTAGACTGGGCTGATGGTGAGCCTTGTTCCAAGTAAGAGGAGATGAGAGGGGAGCTGGAAAAGGAGGGGCAGCTGGATCTGGAGGGAAGACGGATCTGGGCTCCGCAATGATTGCCTTTGGGTTAATTAGTACCTCTGGGCTTGTTACGGTGCCTGACAGCACCCCTGCTCTCAGGGGACCTGGATGTAGGCCTCCCTTGGGGACTTCCAGAGCCAGGGCAGGCGAGCAATCTGCGTCTGGGTTGCTCACATCCCATGGTCCTCTCTTCACCAGGCATCTCCTTCCCTTCAGGTGGGATGATGGGGGAGGCTCCGACAGTCTCCTTGGATGGAGCCCTCTCTGTCACAAGGGTTTTGTTCAGCTGTTTTTCCATTTCAACCTCTTTGTCTCCAGAAAGCTGTAAATTAAACATGCTTAGATTTACTCTGTTTTGAAAATCCTCCCTGGGTTAAGATGATCACCGATTAGAAGTGTTTGGAGGATGAAAGTTTCTAAATCCCTGCCATCACGTGGCATCAACACTGAAATTCAAGGGTGGGTCGAGGGGAGCTGAGTGTGGGTGCTTGTAGAACATGGGCAGAGCTAGAAGGTAAACCCGAGGCTGAGAGTCACCCTGCCCTTCCCGTTTCACAGAGGAAACCCGAGGTCCACTTAAGGAGGGTGACGGCAGGTCCAAGAGCTGGTTGAGAGACGGTGCAGGGCTTGAAGTGGATCTCATAGCTGGCTGCTGCAAGGGCGGTCCCTGAGCAACACTAGGGGTCCCTGTGCCCTTTGAAGCCTCCCCATGTTTACTGGGGGTTGGGCCTGACAGAGGACCTCTTGGCCTGATGCTCTTGGAAGGTTTGGGCTTCAGGAGGGCCTGGTTCTAGACAAACATAGTCCCAGCCCGAGGCCTCCGTCTGCCAGCCTTCAGTGTCTCTGATGGGTTCTTAGCCGAAAGAGGCCACACCTGCAGTATCAGCAGCCACGGCTGCCACTCACTGCCCACCTGCTGTGTTTCAGACACCCACTCTCTACTGTCCCCAAACACCGGACACACGCTGTCACATGTAATGCTTACAACCCCATTTTGCAGCCTTGGAAACTGAGGCATGAAGTGGCTACAAGACTCACCTCAGATCCCATGTCAGTTCAAGGCACAGAGTTGGAGTTTGATTCTAGGTCTGGTCCTAAAGCCTTCTTTTATTTTTATTTTTTTGCCACGCCATGCAGCATGCAGGATCTTAGTTTCCTGACCAAGAATGAAGCCTGCACCCCTTGCACTGGCAGCACTCTTAACCACTGGGCCAGCAAGGAAGCGCCGTAAAGGCTTCTTTTTCAACTGAAGAAGAGCTGATTTACAATATTGGGTTAGTTTCAGGGGTGCAGCACGGGCAGCAAAGAATATATATATATATTCTTTTTCAGATTCATTTCCATTGTAAGTTATTATAAGATAATGAATATAGTTCCCTGTGCTAGACAGTAAATCCTTGTGGCTTATCTATTTTGTATATAATCGTGTGTATCTGTTAACCCCATACTCCTAATTTATTCCTCCCCGTGTCCTCTTTAGTAACCTTAAGTGTATTTTCTGTGTCGATGAGTCTGTTTCTGTTTTGTAAATATTAATAAATTCATCTGTATTTTAAGTGATATCATAGTTTTAACAACTATGATAGAAGCCTCTTCCCAGAGCCCAAGGAGCAAAGGCAACTCCCGACTAGACTCTCAGGGGGTGCACGTGCCATGGGGACCTCGGGACTGTATAAGGCTTTCACACTGCAGTAGCCTCATCACTTGGGGTCCTCCAGGAGCTAGACACCAAGACAGGAACTAGACAAGCAGGTTATGGGGAAATGCCCATGAGGGAAGGTAGGGAGGGAGTGGGCATGGGCTGGGGAAGACATGAGACTGTAATGCAAGCCTGACCCCATGAAGGAGAGAGATGGAAGGGAAGAAGGAAAGAAGGCAGGTAGGCAGTAGTAGATCTGGGGCTGTGTGTGGTGCTAACATGGCTCTGGCGAGGCTGATGGGGAGACTCAGCCAGGGTGCCAAGTCTCCCAGGAACTAGCCTGCCGGAGTGTCCCCAGAGCACTCAGATGGCTAGAAACACAGCCTTAGTGCAAAGGTCGTGATCATCTGTCTCAGAGCACACCAGCTGGGGCCCCAGATGGGCTCTGCAGATACGTTTTCATGGTCACCACAGAGCAATGCCTTTGCTGATCAGAACCAAAGGCCTCCTGGGTTTGACTCACAAGGGTGGCAAAACCATCGAGCCGACGTACACAGACAGACACAGTGATCCACCCAGGAGATATCACTGGGCTCCCTTGCTTTCAAGCTCCAGTTGGACTCTCCATGGGCCCCAAGGAAACACACCCTCTGAAGCAGCTCACAGGAGGAAGGCAGTGCTCCCGGGGATGATGATGGGAGCTGTCACACTGCCAACTGGCAGGTGAGGAGAGAAGTGGTTGCAAGACCAGCCACAGGCATGGAGAGAAAAGCAAGTCATCCAAGAAAAGAAGGGAGCATCCCACCCAAGAGGCTGAGTCACGAGGAGGTAGGATAGGAAGGGGGTCTAGGGATATGGAGAGGCTGAGCCAGGCTTCAGGAGGAGAAGTCAATGGTTGGACCATAGCTGGACGGGAAAGCCAGGACAAAGCAGGAGTGAGAGGCAAGTGGGCTTAGCAGAGAGACACACCAGGACACCCAAGACTGGCCACTGAACGCAGTTCAAGCACATACACCAGAAAGAAGCCGCAGGATGAGGCCTCACAGTGTGTCTCCCCTAACATCTGGGAGAAACACAAGGGCCTTCAGTGGTCTAATTGCAAGTTCCCCTCCCCACTCTGCTGCTGCAGATAAGATGCCCACAGCCAAACCACCTTCCTTATCAAAGTGGCCAGGCATGGTTTTGATTTATCCTAAGTAGCGGATTTCTGTTCTCTCCAGCTCATGGAATTATTCAAGCAAGCCAATCACACCTTCCTGTGGGAACCAGGGTCACCCCCATGCTCTTGATACTATAAAGCCTGCCTGGCCCAGCCCTTCCTTGTTTACTCAAGTGCCTAGTACAACCCCCATGTGGTCCTGTGTGAGGTGCAATGAATGTCCTCTCCCTCCATGCTGTGAATACATGTGTCTCAGAAACAGCTGTTGATCTCATCTGCTCAGTGTCAGATATTGTGTGCTTAACCAAGTCTATAGTCAAAGGGCAGGAATCCCTCCTGCATCAATTGGAATAATAAGAAAAGGGAACTCTTTTGCACTGTTGGTGGGAATGTAAATTGATACAGCCACTATGGAGAACAGTATGGAGACTTTTTAAAAACTAGGAATAAAACTACCATATGACTCAGCAATCGCATGTACTCTCCTTGCCATACCCCTAAGAAAACCATAATCCAAAAAGACACACGTATTCCAGTGTTCATTGCAGCACTATTTACAATAGCCAGGACATGGAAGCAATCTAGACGTCCATCAACAGATGAATGGATAAAGAAGCTGTGGTACATATACACAATGGAATATTACTCAATGACAAAAAGGAACAAATTTGAGTCAGTTGAACTGAGGTGGGTGAACCTAGAGCCTTCTATACAGAGTGAAGTAAGTCAGAAAGAGAAAAACAAATAACATATATTAAAGCATATATATGGAACCTGATGAACCTATTTGCAAGGCAGGAATAGAGACACAGATATAGAGAAAGGTCTTCTGGACACAGTGGGGGAAGGAGAGGGTGGGACAAACTGAGAGAGTAGCACTGAAACATATTCAGTTCAGTTCAGCTCAGTCGCTCAGTTGTGTCTGACTCTTTGTGACCCCATGAATTGCAGCACACCAGGCCTCCCTGTCCATCACCAACTCCCGGAGTTCACTCAAACTCATGTCTATTGAGTTGGTGATGTCACCCAGCCATCTCATCCTCTGTTGTCCCCTTCTCCTCCTGCCCCCAATCCCTCCCAGCATCAGAGTCTTTTCCAATGAGTCAACTCTTCACATGAGGTGGCCAAAGTACTGAGTTTCAGCTTTAGCATCATTCCTTCCAAAGAAATCCCAGGGTTGATCTGCTTCAGAATGGACTGGCTGGATCTCCTTGCAGTCCAAGGGACTCTCAAGAGTCTTCTCCAACACCACAGTTCAAAAGCATCAATTCTTCGGTGCTCAGCTTTCTTCACAGTCCAACTCTCACATCCATATATGACCACTGGAAAAACCATAGCTTTGACTAGACGGACCTTTGTTGGCAAAGTAATGTCTCTGCTTTTGAATATGCTATCTAGGTTGGTCATAACTTTCCTTCCAAGGAATAAGCGTCTTTTAACATATATTACCATGTGTCAAATAGATAGTTAGTGGGAAGTTGTAGAGACTTTGGGGAACATTTGAAAACTTCCAAAATAAAAAGTTAAATAAAAGCAAACAAACAAAGCAAATTGGCAAATAATGATGAAGCCAAGGCCAGGTAACTACCATGTAGGTTAGGAAATAGAAAACTGCCAGCTCCCCAAACCCTCTGTCCCCTCACCCTCGCCAGACAGAACCATTATCCAGCTTCTGTGATAATCATTTCCCATTTCTTTATAGTTTCACTAAACAATAAAATCCAGTGTCGCCTGTTACTGAGTCATGTAAATGGAATCATATAGTCTGTGTTCTTTTGTGACAAGAGGAAGAAGGATGTGAAGATTAGGGGAGAGAGCAGGGCTGAACTGGAAATGGTGTGAGTCTGTCCTTGTATGATTCGGGAAACTGAAGTCCAGAGAGGTGGAATTTTCACTCCTGGGCTCACAGGAGAAAGAGGCTGGACACGAGGTCTCCTGACCACAGGGCAGAGCTATTCTGCTTACCTAGCATTTTTGCTCAGGGTCATGTGTTAAGCAGGAGGACTGGAAGAGGGCCATCACAACAGCTTGAGTGAACTTCACCAGGACTTTTGGCCACCAGGGGGATCTTATGTGAGGCAGGCTGCTCAAGGTGGATTCCGCTGAAAGAGGTGCAGTTTGTGAAGGACCAAGATACTGCCACACAGAAGTGACGGAAGCACAGCCCCAAGGGAGTAACCTTAAGGACAGTGTCATAGGAAGGGGAGCCAGCGCTTTACTTTACAGAGATGTAGGTGGTGCCACTACATAGCACCTCACAGCTCAGCACCTCGTAGCTCCCTCATAGCTCAGTTGGTAAAGAATCTGCAGGCTTCTTTACCTGCAGATTCCTGCAGAATCAATGCAGGAGACCCGGGTTTGATCCCTGGGTCAGGAAGATCCCCTGGAGACGGAAATGGCAGCCCACTCCAGTATTCTTGCCTGGAGAATCCCCATGGACAGAGGAGCCTGGCGGACTACAGTCCATGGGGTTGCAGAGAGTCAGACCCGACTTAGCAACTGAGCACACAGCACAGGTGGTGCCAGTAGTAAAGAATCCTCCTGCCAAAGCAGGAGATGCAAGAGACGGGTTCCATCTCTGGGTAGGGAAGATCCCCTGGAGGAGGAAATGCCAAACCACTCCAGTATTCTTACCTGGAAAATCCCATGGGCAGAGGAGCTTGGTGGGCTACAGTCCACGGGGCCACAAAGAGTTGGACACGACCGAGTACACGCATGCATGTCATCTGTAACCTATGATGTAGGTAGGCTGAATAATGGCCCCCAAGCCGTCCATGTGCTGATACCTAGAATCTGTGGATATTACTTTAGCAAAACCTATTCAGGTGTCATTAAGTTGAGGATATGGAGATGGGGAGATTTTCTTGCTTTATATGGTGGTCCATAAAAGCAAGCACAAATATCCTTATAAGGAGGAGGAGGACAGAGATCACAGACAGAAGGGGAGAAGGCAATGTGATCACAGAGGTAAAGGTTGGAGTGATACAGCTGCAAGCCAAGGAATACCAGCCTCACCAGCATAAGAGGCAAGGAATGAACCCTTCTTAGAGCCTGCAAAGAGAGCACAGCCTTGCCAACAACACCTTGATCTGGGCTCAGTGAAATTGATTTCAGATTTCTGGAGACCTCTGGCTTTCAGAACTGATGAGAGAAGAAATCTGTATTGTAGGCTACCAATTTGTGGCAACTTGTTACAGAGGACATAGGAAAATTATACAGATGTATGTGTCAAATGTCTACAGTTCTAGATACTTTAGATAAAAGAATAAATAAGACTTAGCCCCTTATGTCAAGAATTCTAAATAGTCTGATGGGAGGAGAGATATGTGAAGGAAGGCTTCTTGGAGGAGGTGGTGCTCAAGTGTAGACTGAGCACTCTAAATCCAATCTAAAAAGGATGAGTAGGAATTAACCAGCTGAAGAGAAGGAAGCACATGCCAAGAGGAGCAGCAGCAGCTACACCACAAGGATGCACAGAAGCTCAGGAAGGTCTGAGAACACTCAGAGGGCATGCAAACAGGAGTGGTCCTCAAGGCTGCACTGCATAGAGGCTCCATGCAGACATGGCTGTCATAGGGTGATACCCTTCCTACCCCTCCATTGGGGACTGCATGGGAATTGACTCCTCGTGAATCAGGAATCAGGATTCAAAATGCAGCTGCCACACCAGCTGCAAAATGATGCCAGGTGTCCCCTGCTTCTTCACATTTCTAACTTCCAATGTGGAGCCTAGGCAGGGCACTTAGCTGAGCCGGGATGTGGTTCCATGCCTAGCTGCAAGGGAGGCAGGGAAAGTATTTTGCACTTTTGGCTTCTTGATAAAAGGTGTGCTTGATTAAGAGAGCTCAGCAGCCAGAAAGAACAATTACCACCAGGACTGGAAATGAGGGGACGGATTTAAATGGCTTTGCAGACTTCCTCAGAGAAAAAGTGCCTCAACAACTGAAGGAAATTAGGAACTCCTGGTCATTAGGATTTTATTCACTCCTAAGGAGAGCCCTGCACTGCCTAAGCAGCTGCTCCAGCCCTGCAAACTGAATGCTGCTCTCGGCCATTGCATGATGTTTTATGATCAGTGTACGTGAATGCTGCCCTTTAAAGACCACTGGCCATTATGGAAACAGCGAGTGTTCTCATCATCACTGCTGCTCTGATCAATCCAACCTGACATTTCAAGTATTTTCTGTTTCAACTGAGACGGCATGGTTCATGTCTTTATCCTGAGCATCTCAGAAGGCTGAGGAGATGATCCTTGGGGCTTCGTCTTGCCTAACAGGGATGTGGGAGACCCTGGGGGCATCTTGGGTTACTCAGTCTTTGTTAGGAGGCCCTGGTTCTTCTTAGAGAGATGCTCTCCCTGGAGGTGAATCTTTTCTTGCATCTCATTCTGCAAGAATTTCCTGAAGCCCCTACATTTGGGCAAGATTTCCCTTTTCCCAGAAAACTTGAACTCACGCATCATCTTCATCATTGTTATCATAATCAAGTTTCATGGCTCAACAAGGACTAGAGCATTCCTTCACATAAGACCACAACAGCCTTTTGAAGGCATATATATTGTAATTCATTTCGCTGGTGGCTCAGAGGTTAAGGAATCCGCCTGCAATGTGGGAGACTCAGGGTCCATCCTTGGGTTGGGAAGATCCCCTGGAGAAGGAAATGGCAACCCACTCCAGCATTCTTGCCTGGAGAATCCCCGTAGACAGAGAAGCCTGGTGGGCTACAGTCCATACGGTCTTACAGAGTTGGACTAAAACACATTGTAATTCACTATTTTTTTGGCTGCACTGCAGGTCTTGTGGGATCTTGGTTCCCTGATCAGGGATCAAACCCTGATCCCTAGTGAAAGCCTTGAGTCCTAACCACTAGACTGCCAGGAATTTCTTTTCTTTTTTTTTTTTTAATTAATTTTTATTTTTTAGTTTGTTTTGCTTTACAATACTGTATTCGTTTTGTTACACATTGACATGAATTAGCCATGAGTGTACATGAACTCCCAATCCCGACACCCACCTCCACCCTCCCGCCCCACACCCTCTCTCTGGATTATCCCCGTGCATCAGTCCCTAGCATCCTGCATCCTGCATCAAACCTGGACTGGCAATTCGTTTCGCTTATGATATCACACATGTTACATTGCCACTCTGCCAACCCATCCCACCCTCTTCCTCTCCCACAGAGTCCAAAAGGCCATTCTATACAACTGTGTCTCTTTTGCTGTCTGCGTACAGGTTTATCATTACCATCATTCTAAATTCCATATATATGTGTAAGTATACTGTATTGATGTTTTTCTTTCTGGCTTACTTCACTCTGTATAATCGGCTCCAGCGTCATCCACCTCATTAAAACTGATTCAAATGTATTCTTTTTAATAGCTGAGTAATACTCCATTGTGTATATGTACCACAGCTTTCTTATCCATTCATCTGCTGATGGACATCTAGGTTGCTTCCATGTCCTGGCTATTACAAACAGTGCCGCGATGAACATTGGGGTACACGTGTCTCTTTCAATTCTGGTTTCCTCGGTGTGTATGCCCAGCAGTGGGATCGCTGGATCATAAGGCAGTTCTATTTGCAATTTTTTAAGGAATCTCCACACTGTTTTCCATAGTGGCTGTACTAATTTGCATTCCCACCAACAGTGTAAGAGGGTTCCCTTTTCTCCACACCCTCTCCAGCATTTATTGCTTGTTGACTTTTGCATCGCAGCCATTCTGACTGGTGTGAAATGGTACCTCATTGTGGTTTTGATTTGCATTTCTCTGATAATGAGTGATGTTGAGCATCTTTTCATGTGTTTGTTAGCCATTCGTATGTCTTCTTTGGAGAAGTGTCTATTTAGTTCTTTGGCCCATTTTTTGATTGGGTCATTTATTTTTCTGGAGTTGAGCTGCATAAGCTGCTTGTATATTTTTGAGATTAGTTGTTTGTCTGTTGTTTCATTTGTTATTATTTTCTCCCATTCAGAAGGCTGTCTTTTCACCTTGCTTATAGTTTCCTTTGTTGTGCAGAAGCTTTTAATTTTAATTAGATCCCATTTGTTTATTTTTGCTTTTATTTCCAGTATTCTAGGAGGTGGGTCATAGAGGATCCTGCTGTGATTTATGTCAGAGAGTGTTTTGCCTATGTTCTCCTCTAGGAGTTTTATAGTTTCTTGTCTTACGTTTAGATCTTTAATCCATTTTGAGTTTAATGCACATTTCATAGATGGGGAAACTGAGACAATGCGAGATTAAGTGATTAGGTAATGAGGGCTCCAGGGTGTGGATCAAGGCCAGAGAGAATTGTCTCTCTACGTACTTAATCTTAGCCCCGGTCACTCACAAGGACATACCAGGGCTCCACACTCAGGTCCTGCTACAGTGACATAAAGGGACCCTCTGGGAAGGTGTGAGAAATGCAAGGGTTTGCAGCAATAAGACTGCAGTTAGACCCCAGACACCTTGAGAAATATTGACATATGCTGTGTGTGTGTGTGTTGGGGGCGTGGGTGGAGGGGACGAGGATGAAGGGAGGGGCATTAAGCAAAAGCCAGTTCCACATTCAATACTTGGGACAGAGGAACAATGGCCTCTTGGTCTTGAGCAGTGGAAGTGGCCGTGGCCCTGAGAGGCCGGCTCCTGGACAGTGGGGACTGGTCAACAGGGGTAGGAACAGGCAGAGTCAAGGGCAGAAGCAGCAGCACCAGGAGCGTGGAGGGGCTTCTATCAGCTGTGAGGACTCTGCTCACGGCCAGGCTGGGGGCCTCAGTGCCGCAGCCCGCGGGCGGAGAGCGCTGGTGACCCCTCTTGTAGCCACAAGCTGGCGGAGGCTGGGGTGCAGGCGGTCACATCTGTGCTCCTCGCCCTCCTCAGTCTCTGCCGGCCCCGCTGCCTTTCCGCTGTGCCCTTCGCATTTATCTCGGCCACTCGCCCTCTGTGGTGCTCACCGCTTGACCCCTCTCAGACATAAACATTAATGCTGTGGGGAGTAGTTATTAATAGCTCTGAGTTGTCACACGGCTAATTTAGGGGAGATAAACAGCTTCACAGCTTTCATCTTCCCCAAATGAGAAAGAAAGCGGAAAAAAAAATTGCGGGTACCAAAATAGATGTTTCTGGATAGCAGCTTCTAACATGAGGACGACGCTGAGATTTCCCATTTATTTTATGTGCTGTGAAGTCAAATCATTTATAGGCAAAAACAAACACATTACTGAATTTAAAAAACAGATTATTTTAAAATGCTCTTTATATCTGGTAAAACTAATTGCACAGGAAGAAGCGGTGGGGAAGCATAACATCTGCGTTTCAGAGGATGCTGGGCCCAAGGTAGGTGAGCTCACTAGGGTGTGGAATGTGCCCACCCCATCTACTCTGTCTTTCTCATCCTTCGGCCTTCTCTCTGGCCAGTCAGCTCATCACTGTGACAAGCTGGGTGCTAAATACAGCAGGATACAAACCTTGGCATGTAGAAGGGATCCTGACCCATTGCCTCCTGATGCTCTAGCCTTGACCTTTGCGCCTCGTGTGCCTTAGCTGTCAATGGAGAAAGTGTTTCCCTCATGGAA
This sequence comes from Aepyceros melampus, assembly GCA_006408695.1. Taxonomy (NCBI): domain Eukaryota; kingdom Metazoa; phylum Chordata; class Mammalia; order Artiodactyla; family Bovidae; genus Aepyceros; species Aepyceros melampus. The sequence goes on along the minus strand of SJXQ01006646.1, from coordinate 431,334 downwards.
ACAAATCAACACAGAGATGCTCCCTAAACCCAGAAGTGGCTCATGTGGTTAGTTCCTTATGTCTGTTTATTTTTTAAATTTTATTTATTTATTTTTGGCTGCCCTAGGTCTTCGTCGCTCTGCCTGGGGTTTCTCTAGTTGCAGTGGGCTACTCTCTAGATCTGGTGCTTGGGCTTCTCTCTGCAGTGACTTCTCTTGCTGCAGAGCACAGGCTCTAGGCACACAGTCCTCAGCAGGACACAGGTTTAGTTGCTCTAAGGCACGTGGAATCTTCCCGGACCAGGGATCAAACCCACATCCCCTGCATTGGCAGGCAGATTCTGAACCACTGGACTACCAGGGAAGTTCTCTTACGTCTCTTTAGAGTGGTGGCCTTCCTGTTCTTCAGCCACAGCTTGCAGCTGCAGGCTCTGAAGACCATTTAACCCACCTGCACCCATATGCTTCCCTAGGGGAAAAAAAAATCACTTATCAAAATGAGAGAAAGGGCTCCTGCAGGAAGGAAGGAATTAAATGGTGTTAGCCTGTTGATTCGTTTCCGAAAATAAAGATGAACATAGCCAAATCCTAAACACAAGCCATGTTGCTGGGTCAGGAAACAAAAATAATAGCTGTCTCATTAGCCTGAGCTTTTTCTGTATGAGCGTGATGTGTTTCAGGAGACTCAATTTAGAGGCCAGCCCTAGGAGCCTCTGCTAGACTTCTGTGGACATCCAGGTTCCGCGGACATCCTGTATCTGTGCAGCCTGTGGAGGCCATTAGCAGTCTACATGGCTGCAGGCTTGGTAATCACTTCTCTAGGGTCTTAGCTGAAAGTCTGGAGATGTGAGCCCCGTTTCAGACGTGCCCACTATGGGAGCCAATTCCGCCAGAGCGGATTAAAGGTGTGAGTGGTAGGACAAATCTCTTCCTCTGTTAAAGCCATCTTATCCTTGCCTTTTGAAGATGACACTGCTAAGCCACAGTCATCAGCATGTAAACGAGGAGCTGTTTTCCCAGGAGTGGAGGGGGATTTATCCTGTTCTGTCCACACGTTCTGGCCTGCTGCTTCTGCAAGATTTGTCAGGCACCTGGCCAAGGTCAAGAGATCTGTCTGTGCCCCAAAGCCTGGGATTCAGTGAACTGGCTGAGAAGGGAGGTGTTGCTGTGGGTTTCTGAGCCAGCTTGGCTCATGAGACTCCAGAGGTGGAGGCAGACATGGGGAGGCGGAAGAACCCCTGGAGGAAAAACAGGTGACACTTGGACAATGCGGGGCTCATGGGTGCCAACCCCTCGTGCAGTCTAAAATCTGCATAGAATTTTTGATTCCTCCACACTTAACTGGGCTCCCCTGGTGGCTCCGGGAGATGGTGAAGGACAGGAAAGCCTGGCATACTGCAGTTCATGGCATGGCAAGAGTCGGATATGACTTAGTGACTAAATAACAGCAACAACAATGAACTTAACTATTAATAGCCTCCGTTGACCAGAAGCCTTACTGATAATATAAACAGTCAAGTAACACATATTCTGTATATTTATTTATATACACACACACACAGAGTTCAGTTCAGTCGCTCAGTTGTGTCTGACTCTTTGCGACCCTATGGACTGCAGCATGCCAAGCTTCCCTGTCCATCACCAACTCCTAGAGCCTACTCAAACTCACGTCCATTGAGTCGGTGATGTCATCCAACCATCTCACCCTCTGTCATCCACCTCTCCTCCTGCCTTCAGTCTTTCCCAGCATCAGGATCTTTTCAAATGAGTCAGCTCTTGCAGGAGGTGGCCAAAGTATTGAAGTTTCAGCTTCAGTATCAGTCCTTCCAATGAACACCCAGGACTGATCTCCTTTAGAATGGACTGGTTGGATCTCCTTGCAGTCCAAGGGACTCTCGAGAGTCTTCTCCAACACCACAGTTCAAAAGCATCAATTCTTTGGCGCTCAGCTTTCTTTACAGTTCAATATATATATGCATACACACATATTTTATGCATTTATGACATACCTTATATATATATATATATATATATATATTTCTAGGCTACACAGTTCATCATTACCTTTTCCAAATTTTCACAAATCTCCAAATTTTTTTTAAAAAAGATTCTACTTCACTGAATGGCGTTTTCTTTAATTAATTAATTTTTGGCTGCACTGGGTCTTCTTGGCTGTGCAGTCTTTCTCTAGTTGCAGTGAGCAGTGACTGTTCTTCACTATAGGCTCAGGCTTCTCATTGCAGTGGCTTCGCTTGCTGCAGAGCACAGGCTGCAGGCACATGGGCTTCAGGAGGTGCCGCATGTGGGCTCAGTATCATGGCTCACAGACTTAGCTGCCCCAAGGCATGTGGAACCTTCCCAGATCACGGATTGAACCCATGTCCCCTGCTTTGGCAGGTGGATTCTTAAGCACTAGACCAACCAGGGAAATCCCTTCAGTGTATTTAGAGAAAAAAATCTGGTATAAGTTGACCCATGCAGTTCAAACCTGTGCTGATGAAGGGTCAACGGTACCCAGATTTGCTTCATTGTGAAACTCTCAAAATCATTCATGTTAATCATAGCAATCTCCATGCAGCTTTTAATCAACAGCCTCATCCTTCTTTTTAATAACATCCTTAGCACCTTTTTTGGTGAAAATGCTAAATGGATTGAGGAATAGAGAGACATCATGGTGCTGCTGATTGTACAAAATAGTCAGCACTTGAGAAGTTTTAATAGAAAAACAAAGACATTTACATATAACTCTCCCACACCACACCTCATTCTACAAAGGCTCTGAGGTAGCTTGCATACATACTAGTTGTGTCCAACTCTTTTCGACCCCAAGGACCATTGCCCACCAGGCTCCTCTATCCATGGGATTTCTCAGGCAAGAATACTGGAGCAGGTTGCTATTTCCTTCTCCAGGGGATCTTCCTGACCCAGGGATCGAACCTGCAGTTACTGCATCTGCTGCATTGGCAGGAGGATTCTGTACCACTGAGCCACCTGGGAAGCCCTCTGAGGTAGCTTACAAGAATATAAATAATATGATAAATGAGATACACTTTTAAATTATAGCTGGAGGAGGAAATGGCAACCCACTCCAGTACTTTTCCTTGGAAAATCCCATGGACAGAGGAGTGTGGTAGGCTACAGTCCATGAGATTGCTAAGAGTCAGACACAACTGAGCAACTTCACTTCACTTTAAATTATAGCATAGGAAAATATAGATATAATGAAGAGATACATCTGGGAGAAACACAGAGTTATATATGATTAAACGAAGCAAAAATTTAACTATTAAAATTAGGGAGAGTTTCCCATTTACCAAAATAAATCATAAATATAATTTATCACAAATATCACTGTTTTGATCCCTTTCCCTTGAATTATATTAATTCTTCAGGCTAAAACAAAATTTTCTGGACCAATGTGTTTAAAAATTTTTTTGCCACACAGAACATCTTGAAAAAGACAAAACAATGGGCTCAACATCATGCCTGCAGTAATGCAGAAGTGGGTTTGTGCAGTAGCTTCTCATAACATTCCTCAATGTGAGCAGAGGGGCCACTTAGGAAAGGCTGTTTTACAAATCATTGAGCTGGAAGACAGAGTGGTGGAAATCACTGCCACGGAACAGAATAAAGAAAAAAGAATGAAAAGAAAAGAGGATAGTTTACGAGACCTCTGGAACAACATTAAACATACCAACATTCACATCATAGGGGTCCCAGAAGGAGAAGAGGGAGAGAAAAGGCCTAAGAAAATATTTGAAGAACAGAAATAGAGTCACAGATGTAGAAAACATACTTATGGTTACCAGGGGGATGAGGATAATTGGGAGATTGGGATTGACATATACACACTAATATATATAATATAGAAAACTAGTAAGAACCTACTGTGTGGCACAGGGAACTCTACTCTATACTCTAATGATCTATATGGGAAAGGAATCTTAAAAAGAGTGGATATATGTCTAACTGACTCACTTTGCTATACATCGGAAACTAACACAACATTGTAAATCAACTCTACTCCAATAAAAACTTTAAAGAAAGAGATAATAGCTGAAAACAAAGGAAATGATCACTCAAGTCCAGGAATCACAGAGAGTCTCATACGGAATTAACCTAAGGAGGAACACACCGAGGCACATAGTAATCAACTGACATAAATTAAGACAAAGAGAAAACATTAAAAGCAACAAGGGAAAAACAACAAATAACACACAAGGGAACTCCCATTAGGCTAGCAGCTGACTTTTCAGCAGAAACTCTATAGGCCAGAAAAGAATAACATGATATAAAGTGATGAAAGAGAAAAGCCTACAACCAAGAATACTCTACCTAGCTAGGCTCTCATTTGGATTTGACAGCGAAATCAAAAGCTTTACAGACAAGCAAAAACGAAGACTCTTGAGATTCCCTTGGACTGCAAGGAGATCCAACCAGTTAACCCTAAAGGAAATCAACCCTGAATATTCATTGGAAGGACTGATGTTGAAGCTGAAGCTCCAATACTTTGGCCACCTGATGCAAAGAACTGACTCACTGGAAAAGACCCTGATGCTGGGAAAGATTGAAGGCAAGAGGAGGAGAGAGTGGCAGAGCATGAGGGGGTTAGATAGCATCACCGACTCAATGCACATGAGTTTGAGCAAACTCCAGGAGACAGTGAAGGATGGGGAAACCTGGTGTGCTGCAGTCCATGGGGTCACAAAGAGTCAGACACAATCTAGCAACCGAACAACAGCAACAACAAAAGCTAAAAGAATCCAGGAAAGGCTCTTTTGCTGCAGAACTAAGCAATATGTAGTTCACCACTGGTTTAGGTCAAAAGTCCTCAAGTATACTTGTGTACCTGATGTAGATCAGAATTCTCTGCTAACTTGTTTAACAATATATGTGGATACTCAGATTCAGTATCTTGTCATAGGTTCAGACTCCATGAATTGAAGTGAGCATCTCTATTTTTAATGTTCTCCCCGGGGGCCTCTTACATCTTCCAAAGACTGAAAATCATTGGTCTGTTTGGTCCTCAGACTCCATGAGCCTTGCCAGGCCACTGGTCTCACCAGCCAGGGTCCTTCTCTAGGGCTTCTTTTTAGATCTGCCTAACATATTGAGACACTTTGGGTAATTGCTTCAAAAGACACCCCACTAGACTTCCCCAAGTCAACAACCAAATCAATAATCTCTAGACATTTAAAGCTTTACTTTTATATTCCAGATCAGTGAGTGCAAGGAAACGTCCCCCGTGTCTTGAATTCTAGCAGATTTAAATTGTATTGCGTGAGTTAAAGTTGTATTCATTAAACACCAGGAAGGTAATTATGTTTGGGAAGATGTAAGTGCTTTCCCCCGTGGGTAGGAAGAAAGGCATATTAGAATCTCGACTGGATTCATTTTCCTTTCTCTTGGTAACTTTTCCCTTCCCAGGATGTTTCCTTTGTGTCTACATGGGGCTCCCAGTTCAACAATTTGGCTGAAATAGCTAGCTGCAAATGAGTTAGCTGGGCTAACAAAAAGTTAATTAAGTTCGTTTCTTATTAATTAAATAAACATGTGTTTAACAAAAACTGGTCTTCAAAACCTACAAAACTATGACATGTACACAAAACTGTTCAATGAATCATTAAATATGTTAGCAAAATATACATTTAAGCATTTATGAATGAAACTGGTGGCTAAGTAAATTATGCTGCATTCACAGGATAAACACATGCAGTCATTAAAAGTAACCCATTCATCATAAAAAGGAACAAAGTGCTGATGCTCAAAAATATGCTGCGAGAGGGGAGTGATATTAACAAAATGGCAAATAGGATGTCCCCAGCTCACGTCCACACACACAAGTAACAATCTGTTGGCCATTCATAGATGGGAGCTTTAGGAACCAGGTAGAAGGCTGCAAAACCCTAGTGAAGCCCAAGACCCAAGAGAGCTGCTTTGAGGAGGCATGTCCGTGCCCCAGGGGAAGGCTTGTTGAATATGGTCCCAGCTGCAGACTTTGGGGTCCTCTTCCTTTGTGGACACAGCTCTAGCTTCTCTTGGTCACAGACCTACAACCAGCCTCAACTGCCAAAAGACCTGGGAGGAAATCTACCCACCCATGCCCCTGGTAAGAAGCTTGCTGACATCGGTTCCAACTGCAGATTCTGAATCAGCCCTGTGGCCCAACTGCAGTCCCCACTTGACCACAGTCCACAGTCAGCCCTGTCTCCCCTGGGACCCAGTGATGCCAGTCTGGACGCCTGATATCAGACTCACAGGCCTCAGTCCTGACTGTGAATTCTGAAGTAGCCCTGTGGCCAGCTCCACCACCACTGTAGTCAAGTCTCAGACTCGGTTCCGCCTGCCCAGGAGCTGATCCAGGGACCTGAGATGATCCGGCAGGAGCCACATTCATCTGTGTCCCTGGGAACAGGCCTGCCTGCCACGCACCCATGGCCCCAGCAGTGGCTACAGGTTTACGCTCCAGCCCCACTCAACTGATCCCAGAGGCCATCTCAGTAGGAGAAAGCCTTTACCTGCGAACATCAGCCTGTAAAGATGTGTCTGCTCCTTCAAATGCAGACCTCAATGTAAGGTTACATGGATCACGAAAAAATCAGGCAAACATGACACCACCAAAGGAAACTAACAAAGCCCTGGTAACTGACCCCAAAGAAACAGAGATCGCTTTTCAACCTTTTGGCTAAGATCAACTGTAGTACAGGGGCTTCCCAGGCGGCACAGTGGTAAAGAATCTGCCTGTCAATGCAGGAGATCAAGAGATGCAGGTTCAGTCCTGGGGTTGGGAAGATCCCCTACAGCAGGAAGTGGTAACCCGCTCCAGTATCCCTGCCTGAAAAATTCCATGGACAGAGGAGCCTGGTGGGCTACAGTTTGGGGGGTTGCAAGAGTCAAACATGACTGAGCTACTGAGCACAGCACACGTGAACTGCCTGACAAAGAATTCAAGATAATTTTCTGAATAAGTTCAGTGAGCTGCAAGACAACAAAGAGGAGTCAACAAAATCAGGAAAACAAACAAAATGAAAATGTCCTCAAAGAAATAAAAATTATAAAGCTAGACAAACAGAAAGTCTGGAGCTGAAGAATACAGAAATGAAATGGAAAAATGCAATAGAGGTTCAACAGCACAGAAGATAGAATCTGTGAAGAAAGTGGAAGAAAATATCAGTGAATCTGAAGACAACTCATTTGAAGTTATCCAGTCAGAGGAGAAAAAGGGGAAAAAAGAAATTTAAAAACTGAAGAAAGCCAGCAGCATTTATGAAAACCATTGCTGCTATTGTTCAGTCATGTCCAACTCTTTTGCGACCCTACAAACTGTACCTGCCAGGCTCCTAGCTCTGTCCATGGAATTTTCCAGGCAAGAATACTGGAGTGGGTTGCCATTTCCTTTTCCAGGGGATCTTCCCAGGCCAGGGATTGAACCCAAATCTCCTGCACTGCAGGCCGATTCTTTACCTGCTGAGACACCCGGGAGGCCCTAAGAGAACCATAAAGTAAATCAATTTAGGGATTATGAGGTTCTTGAAAGGAGAAAAGCAAGCTGAAGGGGTAGAAAGTTGATTTAAAGACATAGTGGCTGAAAACCCTCAATCTTGGGAGGAATATGGACATCCAGCTTCGTGAAAGTCAAAACTCTGTAAACAGGATCAATGCAAAGACAGTTACACCAGACGTATTACAGAAGTATCGAAAGTCAAAGACAGAGAATTTTGTAAGCATCCAGAGAAAAGTGATTTGTCATATACAAGGGAGCCCTGTAAGTCTACCAACAAATTTATCAGCAGAAACCGTGCTGCCAGCAGAGAGTAGGAGGACAGAGTCAAGTCCTAAAAGATAAAACTGCCAGCCTGGAATACTGCATCCTGAGAAGCTGTCCTATATGCTATTGATGCCATGTGGAAGCATAATAGATAACTGATGAGAACTTACTGGACTGCTCGTTGTTGTTCAGTTACTCAGTTGTGTTCAACTTTTTGCGACCCGATGGACTGCAGCACACCAGGCTTCCCTACCCTTCACTATCTCGCCTGGAGTTTGCTCAGATTCATGTATATTAAGTTGATGATACCATCCAACCATCTCATCCTCTGTTGTGCCCTTCTGCCCTCAATCTTTCTCAGCATCAGGGTCTTTTCCAATTAGTCCACTCTTTACATCAGGTGACCAAAGAATTGGAGTTTCAGTTTCAGCATCAGTCCTTCCAGTGAAATTCAGGGTAGATTTCCTTTAGGATTGACTGGTTTCATCTCCTTGTTGTCCAAAGGACTCTCAAGAGTCTTCTCAAGAGTCTTCTCTAGCACCATAGTGCAAAAGCATCAATTCTTCAGCACCCAGCCTTCCTTATGGTCCAACTCTCACATCCATACATGACTACCGGAAAAACCAAAGCTTTGACTATCTGGACCTTTGTCCGCCAAGTAATGTCTCTGCTTTTTAATACGCTGTCTAGGTTTGTCATAGCTTTTCTTCCAAGGAGCAGCCATCTTTTAATTTCATGGCTGCAGTCAACATCCACAGTGATTGTGGAGCCCAAGAAAATAAAGTCTGTCACTGTTTCCACTTTTCCCCCATTTATTTACCATGAAGTGATGGAACTGGATGTTACAATCTTAGTTTTTTGAATGTTGAGTTAGCACCAGGAACTCTATACTCAGTGCTCTGGGTGACCTAAGTGGGAAGGAAATAAAAAAAAGATGGGATGTATGTATATGTACAGTTGATTCACTTTGCTGTACAAACTAACATTGTAAAGCAACTATATTCCAATAAAAACATGAAAAGAAAAGCTGTCCTACAGAAATGAAAGAGACAAAGACTTTATCAGATGAACAAAAGCTGAGTTCAGTTCAGTTCAGTCACTCAGTTGTGTCCTACTCTTTGCGACCCCACAGACTGCAGCACGCCAGGCCTCCCTGTTCATCACAACTCCCAGAGCCTGCTCAAGCTCATGTCCATGGAGTCAGTGATGCCATCCAACCATCTCATCCTCTGTCGTCCCCTTCTTCTCCTGCCTTCAACCTTTCCCAGCATCAGGGTCTTTTCCAATGAGTTAGTTCTTCACATCAGGTGGCCAAAGTATTGGAGCTTCAGCTTCAGTATCAGTCCTTCCAATGAATATTCAGGGTTGATTTCCTTTAGGATGGACTGGTTGGATCTCCTTGCAGTCCAAGGGACTCTCAAGGGTCTTCTCCAATACCACAGTTCAAAAGCATCAATTCTTCAGCACTCAACTTTCTTTATAGTCCAACACTCACATCCATACATGACCACTGGACAAAAAAGTCATTATCATCAGACCTACCTTACAAATGCAAAAGGGAGTTCTTCCAGTTGAAACAAAGGGATATTAATTAATAACATGAAAATGTATGGAACTATAAAACTCACTGGTGAAGATAAGCACATTGGATGTACAATATAAAAAGATGTAAATTGTGACAACAGTAATATAAAATGAGGGGGGAGTGAAAGTGTAGATTTTGTACACAACTGAAGTTATAAAATTAACATAGACTGTTACAGTTTATTACGCTATTTTATGTATGACTCATGGTAACCACAAAGAAAAAAAGTCTCTAGTAGATACACAAAGATAAAGATAAAGAAGCCAGGAACTTTCCCAGTAGACTAGTGTCTGGAACTCCATGCTCCTAATGCAGGGGACCTGGGTTCAATCCCTGGTCAGGGAATGAGATCCCACATGCCAAAACTAAGACCCAGCACAGCCAAATAAATAAATGAATAAAAATAACTATTTAAAGAAGAGAAAGAAGTGAAAAAATACCACTACAAAAAATTACCAAATCATAAAGGAAGATAGCTAGAGAGGAGAAAGGAACAAAAAAACTACAAAACATTCAGAGAACAATGAACAAAATGGCAATAGTAAGTCCTTATCAACCATTAATTGCTTTAAAGATATATGGATTAAATTCTCCAATCAAAGATATACAGTGACTGAATGGGGGAGGGAAAAGAAAAAACCATGTCCAACTGTATGCTGCCAATAGGAGACTCACTTGCCTTAAAGAAATATACCACTATTCTTTATATCCCTTTCTTGAAACTAAAGGGATGGAAAAAGATATTCTATGTAAATGTTAACCAAAAGGGAGTGAGAGGGCCTATGTTGATACCAGACAAAATTGACTTTAAGTCAAAAGAGAGATTCAGGTGGTTACAAGAGAGATTTCCCAGTGGTTAATACTCTGTGCTTCTACTGCAGAGGGCCAAGGTTTGATCCCGGGTTGAGGAACTAAGATTACAAGTCACACGGCGTGGCAAAACAAACAAACAAAAGTGTCATATGAGACAAAGAAGGTCATTATATGATGATGAAAGGGTCAATTTCACAGGAAGATATAAAATCATAGAAATACATGCAACCAGCCTCAAAGTACCCAAATGTATGAAAGTATTCTCTAAAGGTAATCTGGACCTGGAAAAATACACGCTGAACGGAACTCAGTGTAGAGAAAAGAATACCACATAGTGAGTTAGGGGTGGGCTCTGTGGGGTGGAAAGACCTTTAGCCCCTCCAGGCCTTGGTTTCTGTATTATTCAAGCTCCTCCCGAGAAACAGAATCAACAGGAGATACGTATTACATATATAATACTCACATACCTATGAAATCATATAGGAATGGCTCATGTGATTATGGAAGCTGAAAATGCCTATGACCTGCCCTCTGCAAGCTGGAGACCCAGAAAAGTCTGCAGTGTAATTCAGCCCAAGTCCAAAGGCATGGGAACCAGGAATCCCCGGGTCTTGTGGCAAGCAAGAGAAGGATGACCCAGTTTAAGCCATGAGAACAAATTTGCCTTTCCTCTGACTTTTTGTTCTGCTCAGGACCCCGATGGATTGAATGATGCCAGTCTGTTTTATTCAGTCCATTGATTCGAATGCTAATCTTTTCCAGGATCATCTTCACGGATACACCTAGAAATCATGTTTCACCAGCTAACTGGTATCCCTTAGCATTGTTAGGTTGACATAAAATTAACCATCACAATCTCCTTTCTCGTAAAATGATAAAGTTGGAATTCAATGATCTGTAACATTTGCTCTTTCTGGAGCCAACATTCATTCTGAGGTTCTAACTCCATTGCCCAGAGTGTCCTGCTAGCCCTGATCCTGTCTATTTCCCTTCATCCCTTTCCCGTGTCCACTGTCACCAAGAGCTTTACAAACTGGCAACACCAGTTGCATGCTGTTGCCTGAGTCTGCTCACTCTTCTGGGCGTGCTGACTTTTTGTTCTTTATAGGTCTTTGAGAGGAGATGGGCCTGTGGATTGATCAGACAGCCCTGCTCTGCTGACCCAAAGCCTGCTGCTCAGAAAATCACAGGTAAAGCCTCTGACAGCACCATTAGTATGAGTCAGCATGCTGTTGTTCAGGCCCAGGACAAAGTAGGGAGAGAAAGGTATAATTTCCCTAAACACACACTCTCCTGCAGAGTAATTACTTGTCAGCCCACATACTTTTGGGGGGCCAGAACTCCTCTTGAACCAAGCACAGCCTTCATTATCATATTCTGTCTGAATAAAGATAGCTGCTCCTTAGTCGAAGATGCAAGGATGAGAAAGAAATGGAAAAACAAATAATGCGGGGAGGCAGGATTTTTTTTTTTTGCATCCTGCGCTGCTCAGAGGCTGAGTAGACACCCACACACTTCACTGTTCTGAACTTCAGAACAAGCCCAAATAGTAGACCTCTCTAGCTTCCAAGCAAGTCAGTTTCTCCAAAGGACAGCACTGCTGATGGCATATGACACTTTCACCTGTACATGTCGCTCCCGACCTGTGGAAATATGTCCAAGGTTCCTCCCCAACCCTGGCCTGTCATCACCTCTGTTCTATGTTATAGATCTGGGCTTTGGTCTGTGGGTTGACCACCTCAGGGCCAGGTTTCCTCTCTTGTAAAATAAGGTTGGAACAAACAACCTGTAAATTTTGCTCCTTCTAGAGCCAGCATTCCATGGTTCTATCTCACTGGCCAGGGTGTCCTGCTGGCCCTCATACTGCCCCCTTGACCCTTTCCTACCCACTGTAGTTGAGAGGGGATATTTGAAGACACTGAAGACATACCACCACGGTTTCAGTGATTTAACACAATACAGGCACAATAAATACCAGCCCAGTGAGGCTATTCCCATTATGCCTCCTTGACCATTCATACAGTAATGGATTTTGGGCTTCTGCTTTGGGCATGGCTTGGCACTGGGCTCTGTGAAACTGAACAGAATCGAAGGTTCACCTGAAGATATTCAGCCCTCCTGAACTGAGCGGGAATGTGGAAGAAATAAAAGAAGCCCAAAGAAGTGAAAGATGCGCACGGACAGCAGTGGAGAGTAGTTCCTGGGAGCAAGGTGGGCTTGACATTGGGCCTTCAGAGATGGGTGGGACCTGGATGGGCAGAAAGAACCCAAGAAAGAGGGGGAGGAGGAGATAATACTCGTGTTTAGGTGGCAGTGGAGACCCTGTGCTATTTGGAACAGAAATCACACGTTGGAAAAGAGATGAAGTGAAGCAGCGGTGGCTGTAATTATGCACATAGAGCACCTGGCCCACTGGAGAGCTCTGTGTGGTGGTCGCTGCTGCTGTTCAGTTGCTCAGTCTCGTCTGACCCTCTGTGACCCCATGGACTACAGCATGTCAGGCTTCCCTGTCCTTCACCATCTCCCGGAGCTTGCTCAAACTCATGTCTATTGAATCGGTGATGCCATCCAACCATCTCGTCCTCTGTCATCCGCTTCTCCTCCCGCCTTCAATCTTTCCCAGCATCCAGTGACCCAGTTCTTCGCATCAGGTAGCCAAAGTATTGGAATTTCAGCTTCAGCATCAGTCCTTCCAATGAACACCCAGGACTGATCTCCTTTAGGATGGACTGGTTGGATCTCCTTGCAGCCCAAGAGACTCTCAAGAGTCTTCTCCAACACCACAGTTCAAAAGCATCAGTTCTTCAGTGCTCAGCTTTCTTTATAGCCCAACTCTCACATCCATACATGACCATGGAAAAACCATAGCTTTGACTAGACAGACCTTTGTTGGCAAAGTAATGTCTCTGCTTTTTAATATGCTGACTAGATTGGTCATAACTTTTTTTCCAAGGAGCAAGTGTTTTTTAATTTCATGGCTGCAGTCACCATCTGCAGTGATTTGGGAACCCAAAAAAATAAAGTCTCTTACTGTTTCCATTGTTTCCGCATCTATTTCCCATGAAGTGATGGGGCCAGATGCCATGATCTTCATTTTCTGAATGTTGAGTTTCAAGCCAACCTTTTCACTCTCCTCTTTCACTTTCATCAAGAGGCTCTTTAGTTCTTCACTTTCTGCCATAAGGGTGGTGTCATCTGCATATCTGAGGTTATTGATATTTTTCCTGACAATCTTGATTCCAGCTTGCACTTCATCCAGCCCAGCATTTCGCATGATGTACTCTGCATATAAGTTAAATAAGCAGAGTGACAGTAAACAGCCTTGACATACTTCTTTCCCAATTTGGAACCAGTCTGTTGTCCAGTTCTAACTGTTGCCTCCTGACCTGCATACAGATTTCTCAGGAAGTAGATAAGGTAGTCTGGTATTCCCCTCTCAAAGAATTTTCCAGTTTGTTGTGATCCATGCAGTCAAAGGCTTTGCATAGTCAATAAAACAGATGTAGATTTTTTCTGGAACTTTCTTGCTTTTTCGATGATCCAACTGTTGTTGGCAATTTGACCTCTGATTCCTATGCCTTTTCTAAATCCAGCTTGAACATCTGGAAGGTCATGGTTAACATACTCTTGAAGCCCAGCTGGGAGAATTTTGAGCATTGCTTTGCTAATGTGTGAGACGAGTGCAATTGTGCAGTAGTTTGAACGTTCTTTGGCATTGCCTTTCTTTGGGATTGGAATAAAGAATAACCTTTTCCAGTCCTGTGGCCACTGCTGAGTTTTCCAGATTTGCTGGCATATTGAGTGCAGCAGTTTCACAGCATTGTCTTTTAGGATTTGAATAGCTCAACTGGAATTTCATCACCTCCACTAGTTTTGTCATAGAGATGCTTCCTAAGGCCCACTTGACTTCGCATTCCAGGGTGTCTGGCTCTCGGTGAGTGATCAAACCATCATGATTACCTGGGTTGTGAAGATCTTTTTTGTATAGTTGTTCTGTGTATTCTTGCCACTTCTTCTTAATACCTTCTGCTTCTGTTAGGTCCATACCATTTCTGTCCTTTATTGTGTCCATCTTTGCATGAAATGTTCCCTTGGTATCTCCAATTTTCTTAAAGATATCTTTAGTCATTCCCATTCTATTGTTTTCCTCTATCTCTCTGCATTGATCACTGAGGAAGGCTTTCTTATCTCTCTTTGCTATTCTTTGGAACTCTTCATTCAAATGGGTATATCTTTTCTTTTCTCCTTTGCCTTTAGCTTCTCTTCTTTTCTCAGCTATTTGTAAGGTCTTCTCAGACAACCATTTTGCCTTTTGCATTTCTTTTTCTTGGGGATGGTCTTGATCCCTGCCTCCTGTACAATGTCATGAACCTCTATCCATAGTTCTTCAGGCACTCTGTCTATCAGATCTAATCCCTTGAATCTATTTGTCACTTCCACTGTATAATTGTAAAAGATTTCATTTAGGTCATGCCTGAATGGTCTAATGGTTTTCCACACTTTCTTCCATTTAAGGCTGAATTTAGCAATAAGGAGTACATGATCTGAGCCGGTCAGCTCCCAGTCTTGTATTTGCTGACTGTATAGAGCTTCTCCATCTTTGGCTGCAAAGAATATAATCTTTAGGTTATCTCATTTAATTCTTCTATCGTCCCTCTGAGTGGATCTTATTATCTCTTTTGTAAAGGGGGAAGAAACTGTGACTCAGAGAGGTTATATAACTTGCCAACAGTCACACAGCTAATATTAGAAGGAAGGGTCATGGCTTCTGAATTTAAATCCAAGTTCCTTTTCTTCTGCAATGATTTGAAAGCCAGATTACAGTGGCCATTTACTGATAAGCCAGCCAGCAGGAGGGAAGGCCCGAGACTCTAGACTCACAAAGGAACCGTTGTAACTCTGCTTTCTCATGTTGTCCCAGCAATTTTTACCTGATTGCCTGACCTGGCCTAGAGCCATGGGCTTCTGAGAGAACGGCTGGAGAGCAGACAGGGCAAAGCGGACGTCCAACACGAAGGACTGGTCTGACTAGGAGCTTTGAGGCAGCCTGGACCCATCGCAGAGGAGAAAGTTAATTCATGGCGAACGCACCACTTCAAGATTCTTTTTACATATTAAGTGCTTTGTTGAGTGCCTACTCTGAGCTAGGCACTAGGTCAGGTCCTACTTTTTCTTCTTTAATGTCATGGTCAGCCAGGCCCACAATGTCTCATCGTCTTTCAACACCTTCCCTCTGTGCCCTCCCACTGTTCTGACTTGCCATTATAAATTCATTTGTTGATCACCTATAATGCAGTGAGTGCTATGTTAGGTTTAGATGAAACACACACACAAATGACCTGCTCCCAACTTCTGGTAGGAAAATGAAAAAATTAACTAATAGGATAGAGTTAAAACTAGAAGTCTCTGAAAAAAAAACCAGAAGGCTCTGAAATAGACACCAAATAAACATTGAAATTTGAAATGTAATTGGAATGGCATTTAAAATTATTGGATAGTGCTAAGATAGTACACAGATTGGAAGGCCTTAAACTTGGATCCCTAACCTATACAGTAAATTCTGGATGGACAAAGAGTTAAATATAAAGAAGGAAACCCATAAGAAGATATTGGAAGACCATGTGTCTCTCCCCTAAGGATGGGAGAGATTTTTCTAAGTGTAAAATCCAGGAAAGAAATCATATAAAAATATCAATAGATCTAATGTCACAATTTAAAAAAAATATACACACAAAGAAAAATACTATAAACAATATTGATGGAGGTCTTCCAGGGCAATTTGATGCTGTGAGTTCACGGTTGAATGATGCTCTTTGGGAGAAACTCAGCAATGATGGATAAAACACAAAAGGGAAAACTGAAAGATGGATTGGGGCTCAAGTACAGGATAAACGTCTTTGTGGATTGGACACAGCAGAAAACAAGCTGAAGCCATGGGCTTGCTGGATCCTGGGTACAGAATCAGGCTGAGAGTGGGGTGTCTAAGCTAAAATCACTGCTCTGTTGGAAAATAGTTGCTGAAGAGAGGCTTACAAACATCACAGAAGCAGGCTGAAAGCAAAACGCAACAGAACGCTGCTGAAGGAAAACATTTTCAGATCCTACATCTGAAAAGAACTTGCATCAAGATCACATAAATAATTGTTACAATCTAACAAAAAAAGACAAAAAGCAATTATACATGGGCAAAGGATTTGAACAGCCATTTCTCCAAAGAAAATACTCAAGTGGCCAATAAATAAATGAGAAGGTGCTCAACTTCCTCCTTGAGTCATCAGAGAAATGCAAAGCAAAACCACTTCATAGTCATTGCTATTGTTTATTCACAAAATCCTGCCTGACTTTTTTGTGACGCCATGGACCGCAGCCTGCCAGAGGAGCCTGGTGGGCTACAGTCCATGGGATTTCCCAGGCAAGAATACTGGAGTGCCATTTCCTTCAGGGGATCTTCTTGACCCGGGGGTCAAACCCGCGTCTCCTACGTCTCCTGCATTGCAGGCAGATTCTTTACCACCGAGCCACCAGGGAAGACCCCAATTATCATATGACTGTGGAATTCCATTCCTAGGTATATAGTCAAGGTGTAAATTCCCGTGTAAAAATATATACAGAAATGATCATAGCAGGTGCTGTTTTCCCTCCAAATTCCTGTTGGAAGCCCTATCACCCAGTGGGAGGATATTTGGAGGTATTAATAATTCAGTTTAGATAAGGTTGTTGGAAAATACCCTGATGCTGGGAAAGATTGAGAGCAGGAGGAGACGAGGAGGGTGGATAGAGGATGAGATGGTTAGATGGCATCATCAACTCAATGGACATGAGTTCGAGCAAACTCCAAGAGATAGTAAAGGACAGGGAAGCCTGGCGTGCTGCAGTCCACAGTGCTACAGAGAGTCAGACTCTTAGTGACTGAATGACAACAGTGACAGTCGGGCCTCTCTGTGGGATTAGTACCCTCATAAGAGACACCAGGAGAGCTTGCTCTCCATCTCTGCCATGTGAGGACCCACCAAGAAGGTGGCCAGGGACTTCCTTGCTGGTCCAGCGGTTAGGATTCTGCAGGGAGTACAACTAAGATCCCACATGCCACACAGCATGGCCACAAAGTTGAAAAATAAAAACAATAAATAAAATGTTTTAAAAAGGAGAAGGTGGCCACCCGCAAGCCAGGAGGGTAGTTTTCACCAACCATGCAGGCACCCAAACTCAAAACTGCAGCCTCCAGAATCATGAAAGAGAAATGTGTAGCTTTAGCCACCTAGTCTAGAATATTTTGTTATGGCAGCCTGAGCTAAGACAGATTTTTAGAACCAAAAAGTGGGATGCGTGATGCCTGTGTGTTCAGTCGTGTCTGCCTTTTTGTGACCCCATGGACTATAGCCCGCCAGACTCCTCTGTCCATGGGGTTTTCCAGGTAAGAATATCAGAGCAGGTTGCCATTTCCTCCACCAGGGGCTCTTCCCAACCCAGGAACTGAATCTGTGTCTCCTACGTCTCCTGCATTGGCAGGCAGATTCTTTACCACTGAGCCACCAAGGAAGCCCAAGAAGTGGGGTGCTGCTGTAGCAAACAGCTAAATACATGGAAGCAACTTTGGAACTGGGTAATGGGTAGAAGCTAAAGGAGTTCTGAGACCCATGCTAGAACTACGGCCATTATGATTCTGACATTTATTCCAATGTGTAGGGTTATTTTTTTTTTTTAACCCACACCAAGCCCAAGCAATTCTCTGACACAGCAGGGTGTCCTACAATTTAACTCGATTCTGATATTATCTACCTGGAAATAGAATCAGACCTCACAGGTTAAGGGCTCAGTTCCAGAAGACTGCTCACAATCCAGATGCCAATCGTAAGTACAGGTTGTGACCTGTGCTTCTGACTGTAAAGCAGAGGTTCCCAGGACCCCTTTCTCGGGTCTGACTCATTTGCACAGGACTCAGGAAACCAGTTTATGTACTAGATACTATTACAAAGGACATTAAAGGAGACAAATCAACAGCCAGAGGAAGAGAAATACAGGATGTGGTTCTGAACAAAGGAGCTTCTGTCCTCATGGGCTAGGAGCCTGGCATGGCAGCACATGGGTGCACTCTGGTTCCCCAACCTGGAAATGCCCTGAACCCCCTCCTTTTGGGTTTTTATGGAGGCTTCATGACATGGACACGACTGAATAAATCACTGGCCATTGGCAGTTGAACTAGATTTCCAGCCTCTCTCCCCTACACGATGTCCAGGAACGGGACTGAAGTTCTAATCCTCTAATCACATGGTTGGTTCCCTGTTGATTGGTCTAAGGTGACCTAAGGGCTTTCCAAAAGTCACTCCGTTAACATAAAAAAGACACCTTTAAAGCTCTCCTCACTCCAAGGCTTTTAGGAACTCTGTTTCAGGAACAGGGATGATGATAAAATATGTATTTCTTATTACAAATCACAATATCACAGATGTTCATGGGGATTCTGGTGAGGAACCTGATGGAAATGAGGACCATGATGTTGAAAACTGGAGGAAAGGCAAGCCTTGCTTTAAAGTGGCAAAGAACTTGGCTGACCTATGTTCTAGAGTTTCATGGAACGTAGAGCTTGTGAATGATGAAGCTGGACATTTAGCTGAGGAGATCATTCTAAGCAAAGAGTATAAGGAGCAGCTTGGTTCTTCCTGATTCCTTATAGAAACATACAAAAGGGGAAAGATAAACTGAAGAAGAAATTGTTAAGCCAAAAGGAACCTGGCTTTGAAGACTTGGGACATTCTCAACCTATACACATACTGCAAAACACAAGAAAACTTTGTTCTATAGAGAAGACTAATGGTGTGATGGAGCAACCATTTGATAAAGAGATCATGGGTGCAACTCATGAATATAATCAACCCTCTTGGAGGAAGCAGAAACATAGAGATGGTACTATCCTGGCAAAGACACTGCCAGTATAAACTAACAGGGACAGAGAAAGTGGGATGGAATTAAGGAATGCTATCCTGCTCTTGGATGCTACAGAACTAGACCAATATTGAAATACTCAGCTATGAACACACACTAGTGTTCCTTAAAAAAGGAAAAATGACCACAAAGGCCATTCGGAGATCATCAGGACTGTCTTGTCGGTTTCAGAGTGAGGTCACTGTCTCAATTTCCACTGGCTGGACAGCCTCCACTAGGGTGCAGGGCTGGATTGACAAGAACCTTGGAGGCAAGACCCCTGCCTGAAGAGAAGGCATGATTGCCACCTGAATGTATCAAAAGATCAGGACTGCCACCTCAATGGGTCCAGAAGATGGGATAACAGGCCAAAGAAGATTATAAGCCTACAGACGGAATTTTCCTTGCAGAGTTTTGGACTTGCCTGGGACCTCTCACCCCTTCATTCTTTCCTACCTCACCCTTTCAGCATGGCAATGTCTATCTTGTCCCCTAATTATATTGCACATAATTTGTTGGGTTTCACAAGTTCACAGGTAGAAAGGAGTTTTCCTTGACTGGTGATATTTAGATACGTCTTTGGAATTTAGACATTAAAGTTGACGCTGGAATGCATTAAAGTTTAGAGGCCTGTTTAAGGTGAAATTAATGTATTTTTCAGGTAAGGAAAAAGTTGAGTAACCTTAATGCTGAGTAACAGTATTAAGAGGTCATTTGCAAGGAGAAGAATACCAATGAACTTATGAAAGCAAATTTTTTTTTTTTGAAAGCAAATTTAACATCACTACATAAATGCAGATTGAAGCAGCAATGATGTATACTTTTTTTTTTTAACTACTAAATTCTAGGCATTTTCCCTTAGGAAGTGGCTAGGAATCCTATAAAACTTTATTTTCAGAAATATTATTCATGGTTCATTAGAATAATGAAAAAAGATACAGCAATAAAGTGCATGCATCTGCCTAAGCCAGATATCTGGGAGAATTTTTTGATTCATTTTATCCTTTTACTCCCCATTACCAAATACTGATAGTTCTGCTCACTAAATGCAATGTCACACATTTTTGCTTCACATTTTAGCATCTGGAAACTGGGATGTGTCTTACAGCCACTGTTGGCCAGGGGGCAGTTGTGATGGAGTTGTCATTGTCTACAGGTGCTCATCAAAGCTTGTAGAAATAAATAGGTGTCACATTCTTTTCATAAGCTTTGTAAATGCTATATAAACTTCACATGTGCAAACAAGCTGAGAAATGTATATTCATCTCAAAACTACTATCTTAGTACAAGTTAGAGCAAATGAAGATGAATCTAAGCAGGCTGCATGCATGCTAAGTCACTTCAGTTGTGTCTGACTCTTTGTGATCCTATGGACTGTAGCCCATTGGGCTCCTCTGTCCATAGGATTTTCTAAGGAAGAATACTGGAGTGGGTGGCCATTTCCTCTTCCAGGGGATCTTCCCCATCCAGGGATTGAACCCGTGTCTTTTTTCTTCTCCAGCAATAGCAGGTGGGTACTTTACCACCAGCGCCACCCAACCCCTAAGCAGGTTAAGTGAAGCAATGTCAAAATCACACATTTATATCTAAGGTAACTTCCTAAGGTGACATAGGACAAATCTAAGCAGACTGTTTGAAACAAGCAAAAAATTACACTTTTAATTCAAATGGAATGGGAGTTAGGGTGAGTTTAGACAAAACTAAGCAGTTTGAGTCAAACAAGCTCAGAATCTATCAGTCTTCTTAAAACCAATTCCTTATGAGGCTTTAGAGCAAGTTCTAGTTGATTCTAAACAGTTTATATGAAACCAAGCTCAAAATCCCTTGTTCACATCAAACAAAAGTCCTCATTGCTCCTTAGAACGAATTAATATGAAACTAAATAGTTTATATTAAACCAAATGCAGACTCAAACATTCTTTTCAAAAGTAACATCCTAGGATGAGTTAGAATGTGTGTCATTGGAAATAAGCACTCTATGTGAAATAAGGCTTGAAATCCCCCTTTTCAAACAAAACTTCTAAGCTTCATAAAGATACTGTGTGCAAACAAGACAGAAAAAATGTTTGTTGCCCTGGTTATCAAGGGGTCACTGGATGTAGTGACCAGCGTTGTCCACTCCTTGAAAGTCAGAGCTGGATGCTCGGATGGAAGGATAATCTTAGCAGCTCCTTGAGGAAAGTATGTGAGGGACATATTAAGGAGCATGTGCAGGTACCCTAAAGCAGGCATCCTCAACCTGACGATCTGAGGTGCAGCTGATGCAACAATAATAGAAATAAAGTGCACAATAAATGTAATGTGTTTGAATCGTCCCCAAACCCCGTTGGTCCATGGAAAACTACTCTTCCACAAAACCAGTCCCTGGCGCCAAAAAGACTGAGGATTTCTGGTCTAAAGGAATGTACAATGATGGGACAAAAAGTTAATATCCTCACTGTGTAAAGGGCTACTGAGAATCTTTAGGAAAAACTGTGAGTCTCCAATAGAGGAACTGGCCAAGAACAGAGCTCACAAAGGAGGAAAGGTGATCAGCCAAGAAATATTTGAAACATATATAACCTCGAAGAAAATCAGAACATGCAAACTAGGACAAGGAGTTAATTTTGCTTCTCAGATTACCAAAGACTGAGATGATGAACTCTCACTGTCGTTTCAGTTCAGTCGCTCAGTCGTGTCCGACTCTCTGTGACCCCATGAACCGCAGCACACCAGGCCTCCCTGTCCATCTTCAGTTCAGTTCAGTCATTCAGTCGTGTCCGACTCTGCGACCCCATGAATCACAGCACACCAGGCCTCCCTGTCCATCACCAACTCGCGGAGTTCACTCAGACTCACGTCTATCGAGTCCATGATGCCATCCAGCCATCTCATCCTCTGTCAAAACCTTCTCCTCCTGCCCCCAATCCCTCCCAGCATCAGAGTCTTTTCCAATGAGTCAACTTTTCACATGAGGTGGCCAAAGTACTGGAGTTTCAGCTTTAGCATCAGTCCCTCCAAAGAAATCCCAGGGCTGATCTCTTTCAGAATGGACTGGTTGGATCTCCTTGCAGTCCAAGGGACTCTCAAGAGTTTTCTCCAGCACCACAGTTCAAAAGCATCAATTCTTCAGTGCTCAGCTTTCTTCACATCCAACTCTTACATCCATACATGACCACTGGAAAAATCATTGTTGCTTAGGTTACAGTAAAACAAAAAATTGTTTTGTTCCCTTCTGGGAGGGCTCATGGAAGCAGTCTGTCTGGAAACCCATTTGCTAACGTGCAAAAGGAGCCTGAGACACATCCACACCCTGCTTATTTATGCAAAAATAAAAAATATAGGAAGGATAAACCAAAAAGTAACCAAATTGGTTATCTACGGGGCGGGACGGGTGGAGGGGAGAAGTATAAAAAAAGGGGAAAGAAGAAGGAAATCTTAGGGACTGGAAGAAAAAGACCCTTGTTTATGTACCTTCTATATAGTTTTGAACTCTAGAAACAAAGTAATGCTTTACATGGGTTTCCCTGGTGGCTCAGTGGCAGAGAATCTGCCTGCCAATGCAGAAGACACAGGTTCTATCCCTGGTCTGGGAAGATCCTCTGGAGAAGGAAATGGCAATGCCCTCCAGTATTGTTGCCCAAAAATCCTCATGGACAGAGGAGCCCGGGGGGCTACAGTCCTTGGAGTCACAAAGAGTTGGACACCACTTAGGGACTAAACAATAACAATGCCTTACATACCCCCAAGTTAATAAATAATTAAAAATCATTCAGGATGTGGGGAGATTCCCAAACAATACAGATAGCAACAAATGAATCTAATTATGTTACAAATGATTAACCACACTGAACATAGTAGGGAAGAAAGGCACTAACCTTAGTAACTCTGGAAAATATAATTTTGACTAGATATTGTAAGACTAAAGACCCAAAGGATGATACATACACTGTGCTCAAATTGGTAAGTGTGTTTCCCTCAGGGATTTGGAGTAACAACTAGGAAACTATGTGTATACTAGGATGGGAGAAATAAATAAATACACTGTAGACAGTATCTGCAAGGCTTCTCATTGTCAGAGAAAGAAGTTGCAAATAAGGAAAAGGCGAAGACAGAATTAGCTCTGGTTTGAGATTGCAATGGGAAGTATCAATATGAACTCATAGTCCTCAGTAGAAAAATGCAGAAATAAACATGAAGTTGTTTGTATGGATGGATTAGTATAGTTTCATAAAATTTCTAGCTTTCGTCCACCAAGAAGGCCTAGAGGCAGTGAGGTGGTGGCAACGAGGACAATTAGCAACTAGACCTTCTCTTCTAAATACCCAGTGAAAAGAACCAGACTTGTTGGAGAAGTGAATGATTCTAGAACTGGGGCAGGGAAAAATGCAAGGTGAGCCTGGAGCATCTTGCGTTGCCAGAAATTAAGGAAGTGCTCAACAGGAGAGAAAACCCTGAAGACACCTCTAATAGCCAAAGTTAGAACAGATGTAGCCGCAAGCTAAGTATATTGGATTTTTAACTCTTAGAATGAAAAACAAAGAAACAAAGGAAAGGAAAGAAAATCTCTGAGTCTATGTTGATTCCAAAAAATAACTGAATAAATAAATTAGGTGTAAAAGAATAACTCCTTTTTTACAGAAGAATTCCAATCCATGAGTGTAAGAGGAATAAAGACAATTTTAAAAAGGCAAACACCACAGTAATAACTGTAAGCAAGTTCCACCAACAGATGCTAAAATTGGTAGTAAAAAATTGACATTAATTGCACTTCTATACACTAGAAATAGGCTTCCCTGATAGTTCAGTTGGTGAAGAATCTGCCTGCAATGCAGGAGATACAGGTTCGATCCCTGGGTAGGGAAGATCCTCTGGAGAAGGAAAAGCCTACCCACTTTGGTACTCTGGCCTGGAGAATTCCATAGACTGTATAGGCCATGGGGTCGTCAAGAGTCGGACACGACTAAGCAACTTTCAAAAAATAAAAACACTAGCAATGAATCATCTGAAAAGGAAATTCTTATAACAGCATCTGAAAAGAATTAAATGCTTTGCAATAAATCTGATCAAGGAGGTAAGACTTATGCAGTGAAAACTATAACACACTGCTAAAAGAAATTAAAGAATACATAAGTAAGTGGAGAGACATCCATGTTCATACACTGGAAAACTTAATATTGTTGAGATGTCCATACACCCAAAGCAATCTACAGACTGAACATAATCCTTATCAAAACCCAATGGTGTTTTTTTTTTTTTTTTCCAGATACAAAAATATTTCCTAAAACGCATATAGAATCTGAAGGGGCTCAAAATAGCCAAAGTCATTTTGAAAGAGAAGAATAATGTTGGTGGACCCACACTTTTTAATTTTAAAACATTAAAAACCTACACTAAACAAAGGATACAGACAGACATATAGACCAATTGAATAGAGAGTCTAATAATAAATACTGAGCATATGGTCAAATGATCTTTGATAAGGGTACCAAGGCCACTCAACAGAGAAAGAACAGTCTCTTCATACTATGATGCTAGGGAAACCTGATATCTACATTCCAAAGAATGAAGTTGGGCCCTTATCTTTTATACAATTATTAACCAAAATTGAACTACAAAAATTCATTTTTAGTACAAAGTTTATCTAAAAATGAATTAAAGACAAAGATGTAATATCTAAAACTATAAAATGTGGCTTTTAAAAGAAAATATAGGGGAAAACCTTCATGACATTGGACTTGGTAATGATCTCTTGGATATGACACCAAAAACACAGGCAGTCAAAGCAAAAATAGACAAATGGGACTATATCAAACTTAACTTTTATGCATCAAAGAATGCTATCAATAGAATGAAAAAGCAACCTACAGAATGGGAGATAACTCAATTATATCTCTGATAATGGGTTAATACTCAGAATATATAAAGCACTACAACTCAACAACAAAATCAAATTAATCAGTTTTAAAAATGGGCAAAGGACTTGAATCGAAATTTCTCCAAAGATGATACACAAATGACCAAGAAGCATATGAAAAGACTGTGAACACTGCTAGTTATCAGGGAAATAAAAATCAAACCACAGTGCATATTACCTCACACCCTTCAGGACGGCTATTATTTAAAACACACACACACACACACACAAAAAAAAAAAAAAAAATGGAAAATAACAAGCGTTGACAAGGGTGTGGAAAAATTGAAACTTTGTACACTGTGGTGGGATTATGAAATGGTGCAGCTGCTGTGGAAAGCAGGTAGATGCTCCTCAAAAACTTAAACAGAGAACCGCCATGTGATCCCACTTCCGGGCATGTAGATTCAAATGAACTGAAATCAGAGTCTTGAAGAAGAGCTATCTGCACACCCGTGTTCATAGAAGCATTATTCACAACAGCCAGGAGGTGGAAAGAATCCAGATGTTGGCCAACAGATGAGTGAATAAACAAACTGAGGTATGCACAAATAATGGAACACGAGTCAGGCTTAAATAGAAAGGAAAGCCTCGCACGGGCTACAACACGGATGACCCTCGAGGACATCATGCCAAGTGACGTGAAGCCAGTCACCAGACAGGCCCTGTATGATTCCACTTCTGTGAAGTACCTACAATAGTCAAATTCATAGAGACAGCAAGGAGAATGTGGTTACCAGGAGCTAGGGGTGGGCGGGGGGTGGGGGAAATGGAGCTGTTACTTAATGAGTTTAGTTTCAAATTTGTGAGGAAAAAAGTTCTGGAGATCTGTTTCACAACAGATGTGGAAAAAAAAAACCAGATGTGAATATACTAAATGCGAATGTGAACACTACTGACCTGCACGCTTAAAAATACTAAAACTGGTAACTTTTACAATAAAATGGTAAAAATGGCTTTTACAATAAACATAAATAAAATTTGAGAAGAAAGAGGGTATTTGCATAGAGTTCACAGATAAATGGGCTTCCCTGGTACCTCCGTGGTAAAGAACCCACCTGTCAAGGCAGTAGACCTGGGTTTGATCCCTGGATCAGGAAGGTCCCCTGGAGAAGGAAACGGCAACCTACTCCAGTATTCTTGCCTGGGGAAATCCCATGGATAAAGGAGCCTGGGGGGTTGCAGTCCACGGGGTCGCAAAAGAGTTGGATACGAGTAAGCACCTGAGCACAAGCTGCTGGGTATCACCTGTTAAGATGCTGGATACGCACACACACACACATTGGTGTCAGTTTGATCTTCCCTTCTGGTTCAGAATCAAACCTGTGCCAAATGTTGCATTTGCTGTGTCTGTTCAGTCTCTTTCAGTCAATTTACCTCTTTGCTTTTTCATGCTGCTGGCTTTTCTGAAGAGCCTATGTTCTTCAAGGGTCCCCCAGAGCTCATCTGTCTTGCAGAATGCATTACACTCTGAATTTCTCAGATGACTTTCTTATAGTGTCACTTGACTCTCTCTTCCTTATATTCTTTCAGCTAGAGTTTGGCAATGGCACCCCACCCCAGTCCTCTTGCCTGGAAAATCCCATGGATGGAGGAACCTGGTGGGCTGCAGTCCATGGGGTCGCGAAGAGTCGGACTCGACTGAGTGACTTCACTTTCCCTTTTCACTTTCCTGCATTGGAGAAGGAAATGGCAACCCACTCCAGTGTTCTTGCCTGGAGAATCCCAGAGACGGGGGAGCCTGGTGGGCTACCATCTCTGGGGTCGCACAGAGTTGGACACGACTGACGCGACAGCAGTGGTAGTAGTAGAGTTTACCTCCAGAGCCACACTGTACAATATGGTGGTTACTGGCCCCCTGTGGCAATTGGGCCCTTGAAATGTACCTAGGGTGACCAAGGAACTGAATGTTTACTTTCCTACAGCTTTAATTAATTTATATTTAAAACCAGATACTCCTGACACTCTTTGGGAATTTTCAAAGTAGCATCACATAGTCACATGCAGATCTATTTTTTTTTCACTGTATGTTATGAACACTGATATGGTCATCTGATTCAGGTATAAAATACAAACTGAATTTTGAAGACTTAGAGATGAAAAGGAATTCATCCATCCATCCACAAATCTGAATTCAAGCTGTGGTTAAGAAACGTAGTGAAACACACAATTTTAAAAAGTCAGAGAGGCATAGGCAAAAGCAGGCTGAAAAGTGACTCACCAGGTGGGAATCCTCTATCTCTCACTCATCAGTGTATCTGTACCACCTGCACAACACTGGCATGGCGAGGGTAATGGATATTTGCAGAATAAATGAGAGAGAGAGAGGAAGTGACCAAATCGTCCGCCTTCAAGTAAGGAAGAATGGCTTTCTTTGCTCAGAGAGCTAAGGGGGCTCTTCCCAGTGGAGCAGCCAGCAAGAACAGGCCAACAATGATGCCCTAGTGTTATTATTTAAAAAAGCGGCTTGAGGGACTTCTCTGGCCGTCCAGTGGTTAAGGCCTCATGCCTCCACTGTAGGTTGCACAGGTTTGATCTCTGGTTGGGGAATTAAGATCCCATGTGCCGTTCCATGAAGCCAAAAACAAAAAAAGTGACTCAAGTGAACAGAGGCAGGGAGGGCTAGGAAAACCTGGCAAAAGCCCGGGAGAGCATTCAGAGTCCCTGGCACTGACTCTGCCCAAACAGCAGGGCTGCCAAGGGGGCGGGAGAGTGTAATGGAGGGAAACAGGACCTGGACTTCGGACGTTCTTAGAATGGTCTTGTTTTGGCAAAAACGACCCGTGGGGTGGGGGCAGCCCAGTGGGGTCTCCGCCTGGGACTGGCTCCTGGCAAGCAGGAGTGCAGGGTGACACTTGTGTTGGCGAGTGACCTGGCCTGGGAATGAGTCCCGGCAAGCTGCATCTGGCCTGCCTGTGCCCAGGACAGACAGACAGACAGACAGACACACACACACACACACACACACAGCCACAGCAGCAGAGACCCTCCTGTCTCTCCCGGGCACGACGTTTGTCTCTTTCCTGACAGAGGGACTGGCAGGTTGGGAACCACCATATTTTATCACAAGAGTTTACTGGGCCAAGTACTTGTGCTCCAGATATTCTAATCCTGATGCAAACTTTGCAACGTAGGTCTTATTAGCCTCCGTTTAGAAAGGAAGACATTTGGGTTCAGATAGATTGAATAGGTTGAATAATTTACCTAAGGTCACAAAACTGGTCAGTGTCTGTGCTGGCTTCTGAGAGTAGCTGAGCCCCAAATTGACACTCTTTTTTTTTTTCATTTCTCTAGCTTTCTTGAGAGAGAAGACTATGTAATTACAATTTCTGTC
The DNA here is from genome assembly GCA_006408695.1 of Aepyceros melampus. Taxonomy (NCBI): domain Eukaryota; kingdom Metazoa; phylum Chordata; class Mammalia; order Artiodactyla; family Bovidae; genus Aepyceros; species Aepyceros melampus. The sequence goes on along the minus strand of SJXQ01006646.1, from coordinate 403,040 downwards.
TGGGTTGTCTTTGCACAGCTCTGGTATCTGTGCCCACAATAATTTCCTCTTAATAAGTTGTGCTGCTCTGGAAGTATATTTGCCACTGTCTGCATTTATATGTAAACATAAATATTATATATGTGTATACTACATATATATTGCAGTTTTCTAATTACATTATAGGAAGGAAGTCTTGCCATCCAAATGTCTGGTTCACATTACTAGAAGCTTGAGAGAAAAACTATTAAATCATAGCTCAACTGACACCAAGCGATTCCTCATAAAAATAGTTTTCCACATTTGAATCAAATCCAATCCCTCGAATAGCATGGGAACTGTCTTCTTGGAGGACCAGTGCTTCCAATCAGTGTCAGGCCTTATTGTTTACTACAAAATTGTAGCCTTGGCTTGAGCTGCCAAATTCTGGGAAGGCAACGCTATGCCTGTCTAAGTGCTTTTATCTAAACATTCTTCCATTGAAAGGTTGAGTGTTTCTGTTTGAGAGGGCTTCAGTTTTATAGTGATCAGAAAGGGGAGGGGGACATTGACGCTCCGGTTCCCCCACGGAAGAGCATGATCCGTGGAGAGCATTTAAGAGACACTGAACAACAAGATCCACTTTAAACCACAAATAAACTTCGTGGTGATGAGACCTGGGAAAACCGTGTTTTGCAGAGCTCTTGAAGACTGCTACGTTAAAATGTGAATTGAATGTGAACACTTTTTCCCACTTCCTTCCTCAATCCTGCTGAGACTGTAGAAAAGAGATTTTAAAACAAATATGTAAACACAAAGGTATGGGGAAAATAGATGAGAGGATAGCAAAAAATATTTTGGCAGATGGATGGAAGCAGCTGTATGTTTGGAAACTGACTGAGGAAATCCAATAAAGCTACATCCTAAGCCACAGTGGGCAGAGCTGTGAACAATGCTGATATGCCTTGCAGAATTCTTAAGAGCTGCAGAAAGTGGTACCTCTGAGTGCAGGCGGAAGGTGGTGGCCAGAGTGAGAGAGCTGGATAAAAACCAAAAAGATCCAAAAGGAGGGAAGTTGAGAAGACATAGCTCTGGGACCACATTACATCCTTATGTGTGTAGAATCCAAAGCCAGCCTGAGATGGCTAAACAAGGCGAAGCCTTCTGTGTGTTTCTCTCCACATTGGCCTAACATTAAACACACTAAGTAAAATCTGTTAAAATAAATGTCAAAAAGCAACTTTTTGTAAACAGAGTGAGACTCTGTAGATTAATTGTACATGTATAAGAATTAGTGTTTTTCAAATATTGTACGGTGGCTCAGTGGTAAAAGAATCCTCCTGCCAATGCTAGAGACATGGGTTTGATCTCTGGGACGGGAGGGAAGAACCCCTGGAGAAGGAAATGGCAACCCACTCCAGTGTTCTTGCCTAGGAAATCCCATGGACAAGAAGAACCTGGTGGGCTACAGTCCATAGGGTCGCAAAAGAGTCACAGACAACTTAGTGTCTAAGCAACAACAACATATTAATGCATGTATGTGGAATGTAGAAAAACGGTACAGATGAACCTATCTGCAGGGCAGGAAGAGAGATACAGACGTAAAGAGTGGACATGCAGACACAGCAGGGGAAGGGGACAATGGGATGAACTGGGAGATTAGGACTAACACATATGCCTGCGTGCGTGCTTAGTAGCTCAGTCGTGTCTGACTATTTGCAGCCCCACAGACTATAGTCCACTAGGCTCCTCTTGTCCATGGAATATTCCAGGCAAGACTACTGGAGTGGGTTGCCATCTCTTACTCCAGGGGATCTTCCTGACCCAGAGATCATACCCATGTCACTTGTGTCTCCTGCACTGGCAGTCAGTCAGTCCAGTCGCTCAGTCATGTCCGACTCTCTGTGACCCCATGGACTGCAGCATGCCAGGCTTCCCTGTCCATCACCAACTCCCGGAGCCTACTCAAACTCATGTTCATCGAGTCGGTGATGCCATCCAACCATCTCATCCTCAGAAATGAGAACCAACCATCTCATCTTCTGCCGTCCCCTTCTCCTCCTAATTAGTCTTTCCCATCATCTGGATCTTTTCCAATGAGTTAGTTCTTTGCATCAGGTGCCAAAGTATTGGAGCTTCAGCTTCAGCATCAGTCCTTTCCATCAGTCCTTCCAATGCACTGGCAGGCGGATTCTTTACCACTAGCGGCACCTGGGAAGTTTATATATACATGGTCCTGCGTAAAATAGATAGCTGTTAGGAATTGGCTGCATAGCACAGGGAGCTCAGCCTGGTGCTCTATGAAGACCTAGAGGAGTGGGACTGTGGGGTGTGTGGAAGGCAGGTGCAAGAGGGAGGGGATAGCTGCACGCACAGAGCTGAGTCACTCCGTTGCACAGCAGAGACCAACATAACCTGGAAAAGCAAACATATTCCAATTAAAAAAAAAGAATTAGTGTGTTTTTGCCCTATCAGTTTAAATCCTTTCACTGCCTCTGATGGTTGGTGGTGGGAAGTTTCTAAAGTATAGAACTCTGGAGAATGTCTCAAATTTCTTATAACTAAAAGAAAAATCTCCACCTAAAGGCCACACAGCTGCTGATAGAAAAACTGTCAGCTTCCTAGAATTTCTTTCTTGCCACCAACTGCTATAAACACCTTTGAGTGTTTCTGAAATTCATCGAGAATTATCTTCTAGAAATAATATTGAAAAAGTCTCTGCCTGGGCTTGGCGGTTTGATTTTTCAGCTATCTGAATTTAGTTCTTGGTCAAATATAGTAACCTGCCATAGCATCAGCACCAATGTTATTATGAAACAGCATAGAAAAAATTTTTGTGACAGGTTTGAGTAGTAAAGAGAAACAGCTTAGTGTGGCATAGCATTTTTTGATTTTAAGTGAAAGAATCTCCTTGAAAGGGAGATTAAAAAAATATCTTTCATATACTTCAAGCATTGACTCAAATTATTTTTTGTTACTGAAACATATACAAACATTAAAACAAGACATAAATTCTTTGTGTTTATAGCTCTTAAGCTATATATAAAGCCAAAAGAGATACTCAAATTTAAACAAAATAGAGCAAAAAAAAAAAAAAAACCAATATTTTTACATTGATGGAGTTCTCTATAGTTTGGATATAGAGGTCATGACAGGACTTCTTCCTTGGAGATACAGTGGATAGGAATCTGCCTGCCAATGCAGGGGACATGGGTTCAATCCCTGGTCAGAAAAGATTCCACATGCTGCAGAACAATGAAACCTGCTAGCTGCAACTTTTGAGCCAACATCCTTCAACTGCTGAAGTCCACACGCCCTACAGCCCGTGCTCCACAAGGAAGCCCGTGTACTGCAACAAAAAGCAGCCCCTACTCATTGTGACTAGAGAAAGCCCATCGCAACAAGACCCAGCACAACCAAAAATTATAAATAATTTTAAAAAGAAGGTCAGTACCATACTGTCTTGAATTATTTATAATTTTTGGTTGTGCTGGGTCTTGTTGCGATGGGCTTTCTCTAGTCACAATGAGTAGGGGAATACATTTGAATCAGTTTTAATGAGGTGGATGACGCTGGAGCCGATTATACAGAGTGAAGTAAGCCAGAAAGAAAAACATCAATACAGTATACTTACACATATATATGGAATTTAGAATGATGGTAATGATAAACCTGTACGCAAGACAGCAAAAGAGACACAGTTGTATAGAATGGCCTTTTGGACTCTGTGGGAGAGGAAGAGGGTGGGATGGGTTGGCAGAGTGGCAATGTAACATGTGTGATATCATAAGCGAAACGAATTGCCAGTCCAGGTTTGATGCAGGATGCAGGATGCTAGGGACTGATGCACGGGGATAATCCAGAGAGAGGGTGTGGGGCGGGAGGGTGGAGGTGGGGGTCGGGATTGGGAGTTCATGTACACTCATGGCTAATTCATGTCAATGTGTAACAAAACGAATACAGTATTGTAAAGCAAAACAAACTAAAACATAAAAATTAATTAAAATTAAAAAAAAAAAAAAAGAAGGTCATGGCAAATTACTGCTCTTGTCATAATGACTAGAAAATAACTGGATAAAGGGAAACAAGATTTTAAAGATTCCAGAGAGCTGTGGGTGCAAATAAATTTAAAAGAATAAATTCCAGGAAGGAGAAAGCCCTTTCTGGTGAGCAGAGATCAGCAAGCTTCCTTCCTAAAGGAATTTGCCAAGTTTGGTCACAAGTAGAGGCTCAGGCTTTCCATAGGCAGGTAATTTAGCAAAATTCATGTGGCGGAAAACTGGCAGGTGAGAAAAACCATTTTCCACTTCATGACAAGCCACAAGGTCATTAAAAATTTCAATGGCTTCTCTCTTCCTCATAAAGTTTACTAGGGTAGTGATTAAGGCTAGGGTTTGGCTATAAAGGCAGAAAACGGGTCCCTACAACCTTCTCATTTGGGGGAAGGACAACCACTGGAGGGGGTGACCCTGAAATAAACATAAGCCAAGTCTTGCCCTCAATAGAAACATAAGCCAAGTCTCACCCTCAATATTCTTGAAAGCAAAGGAGAACTGTAACTGAACCTGAAACAGCCCCAGCGCATCTCAGTTCCTTCAGAGAGAAGAGAGCGTGTGTTGTCTAGGAAAATAGCTTAGTCTCAGTCTCTGTGGCTCTTACAGGAAACATTCAGCAGACAGTAAAGAATAGGTGATTTGCAAGGAAACAGTAAAATCTGGTTCATAATCAAGAGAAATAACATTCCATTGAAACAGACATGCAGACAATCCATGTTTTAGAATTAGCAGAGGACCTTAAAATAATCATTATAGATGTGTTTTTAATAAAAATTTTAAAAATCTAGACAATGATGGACAAAAAGACAGAGCATTTCAACAAATAAATAGAATCTATATCATCAACCAAATGTGATCCTGGAACTTAAAATATACAATATTTGGAAGGAAGAATGGAAGAGGAAGTGGGCGAGAGGGGAGACAGGCCCCAAAAGCAACTCTAAAACTGGGCACAATGATCAATTATTAGACTCTAGAAATTGGCCAAAGTCATACAAAAAATTGAGTCGCGTTTCTTTTTTTTTAATTGAAGGATAATTGCTTTACGGAATTTTGTTGTTTTCTGTCAAACCCCAACATGAACCAGCCATAGGTATGCATATATGCCCTCCCTTTTGAACCTCCCTCCCATTCCCTCCCAGTCCCACCCCTCTAGATTGATACAGAGCCCCTGTCTGAATTTCCTGAGCCATACAGCAAATCCCCGTTGGCTCTCTATTTTATACACGGTAGTGTAAGTTTCCACATTTGAGAGAAACAACTGGGCTCCGGGTGAGAACAGAGGGAATCTACGGTGTTTTAGCCTGGTGCTATTGTGCTTAGTTGCTCAGTCATGTCCGACTCTTTGCAACCCTGTGGGCTGTAGTCCAACAGGCTCTTCTGTCCATGCGGATTCTGCAGGCCAGAATAATGGAGTGGGTTGCCATACCCTCCTCCCGGGGATCTTCCCAACCCAGGGATCAAACCCAGGTCTCCCACATTGCAGGCGGATTCTTTACCATCTGGAGCCACTCCTATATGCCATACTTCCCTCCTCAGCTCTACCAAGGCAAGCCAAGAAATCCTTCAGCTTTACTGCTGATTTGTTGTTTAAATCCAGAAAACTCCACACCCAGGGCATTCTTGAAAACTATAGCACTCATGGTAGCAAACCATCAGAAAAAGCCAATGTTTTAATTAGCCTGTTATTGCACTGAAAAACAGATCCAGAAAGAGATCCAGGGAATGAGACAGCCATAATGGGCTTTGATGAGCTTGCTGGTAACCTGGAAATCTGTATGCATGCTCAAGAATGCTCAGAAATTCAGGAGAGACTGGGGAGGACCCTAACGATCTCCCCTACATGTATAGAAGGCCCAGGACAAAGTCTGAATTAGGACCAGGACGAGCTAGATACTTTACAGAGCCTGTTTGTTGCAAAAGTGAAAATGCAGGAGTCCTTGTTAGAAAATTATAATGAATTTCAAGATGGCAATAAAACAGCATTAAACCATGAGGCCCTTCTGAGCAAGGGACCCCACATGACTGTACAGGACACACACTCATAAAACTGGCTCTGACTGGAGCTTTTATACAGTCTGAGCTTTGATGTGTTTCCCAAACTAAACAGAAATTGGTAAAGAGAAGATTTACTGGCTAAACGTAGGCTTAAACTAAATATAAACAAACAAAAAGCACTGAAAACTGAACAAACACACTAGTAATTACACACTGTGGGGGAGAGAGTCTATAAAATTAATATGGGTAAATCACTAAGCAAACAGAAACAGCAACAGTATCTCTGGAGAGAATAGAATCCAGATTTGCTACAATATATTACCTAAAATATTTAGTTTTCAACAACATAAAAGCTATGAGACATGCAAAGAAACAAAGTGTGACCCATACCCAGTAAACAAAGAAGTCAATAGAAACTGCCTCTGCTAAGTTTGCTGGTATTAGCAGCTGAGGCTTGAAAGAAGTTACAAATATGTTAAAAGAACAAAAGGAAACCAAGTTTAATAAAGTGTAATGACAATTTCACAAAGGAATATCAATAAAAAAAAAGACATAAAAATAAAACACATGAATAAATAAGAACATGAAAATTCTGAAATTGAACAGTCCTGAAATGAAAAACAATTAGAGGGGTTAAAAAGCAGATGTGATATGAGTTGGCAGAAGACAGAATCAGTGAACTTGAAGAAAGACCAATAAAAATGATCTAAATTTCAGGTAAGAATGAAGAAAAGGGAACAGTGTCTCAGAGACCTGGGGAAAACCATCAGGTAAAGCAAAAGGGAGTTCCAGGAGCAGAAAAGAGAGAGAAAGGGACAGGAAAAAAAAATAAAGAAATAATGGATGAAATCTCAAATTGCATTAAAGACATTAATCAGCTACATCCAAGAAGTTCCATGAACTCTATTTATTATAAGCATGAAGATATCCAAACCTAGGTACATCAGATTAGGGAAATTAAAAATCTAAATAAATAAAGAGACATTCCTTATTCATGTGTTGGAGTATCGATATTGTTAAGATGACAGTTCTCCCAAGTTGTGCAGCAAATTCAATGCAATCCCTATCAAATCCAAGCAGGACTTTTTGGAGGAGAAACTAACAAGCTACTGCTAAAACTTATATTGAAATTTTAAAAACTTAGAATAGCCCAAGCAATTTTGAACAAGAACAAAGTTGAGAACTTCCAGTAGCTGATTTCATAACTTTTTATAATCAAGAAAGTGATATATTAATGCAAGTATAAAAGTGACAGTGTTAGTGGCTCAGTTGTGTCTGACTCTGCGACCCCACAGACCGTAGCCCACCAGGCTTTTATGTCCATGGGATTCTCTAGGAAAGGCAGCCATTCTCTTCTCCAGGGGATCTTCCCTACCCAGGGATCAAACCCAGGTCTCCTGCATTGCAGGCAGATTCTTAACCATGTGTGCTACCAAGGAAGCCCCATTAGCCCATGATATATAACCAGAATTCCTAAGGAATGTGAAGTTCAGGTTGTAATTAAGCAGGTAACCTGAAAGGTATTTCCTCTGGAAAAAAAAATGCAATACTTAAAAATGTTACTTATGGGTAGAAAGGGATGAAAGTAGGTACACATCATGTCCCCACTAGCATGACAGCTGTTTTATCCCCAAGTTGGTTATTCTTTGGTGTACCCCACGTCTGACCCACATCTGCCCAAGAAATGCAGATGAAATTCCACAGGTGTTCATTACTCTAGTTGGTGCCTCAGCTGTAGGTGGGCGTACTTGTCCCTGATTTTCCCTCATAGAGCAAATAAAAGGGCTTTATTGACCCCAGGTTCCTCCATCCTCTTGCCTCCTTGTATGAGCTGAACTGTGGTCATAGTAACCAGAGCATGCACCAGAAAGGCTGATGTGGGAGAGAGAGGATGAGAGAGAGAGAGAGACAGAGAGAGAGAGAGAGAGAGAAAGAGAAAGAGAAAGAGAAAGAGAAAACAAGTGAATGCAATCAGATTTCATGGTGCACGCTTCTACACCGCCTCCATCTCTTCCTCCTGACTGCTTTCTGGGTGTTTTAAGCAGCTTATTCTGGTCTCTGGGTCTTTCTGTTCTGTGACCTCCAGCAGATTCTGCCAGATAATTCACTTGAGTATCATTTCCTCAAAGTAATTTCCCACATGACACCATTATTGGCTACCTCAAGCCAGAAACTATTTGTGATTGTTCAGACTCGCTTATTTAGCAACTCAAGATAATAGGAAACTAAGATAGATTTACCAAACCATGAACAGATTTGCTGAATGTTTGAAACTTTAAAAAAGATAATTTCTTCCTGGTTTCTCACTACTGAGAAAACATCTTATTTTATTTTTTCACTGTTATCATATGTTTCACTTGTCTCTCTACAGTCTCATTCTTGGTTATATTTTTAGATTGAAATAATTTCCTACAGCTGAAATTCATTTAAATGATATAATGTAGTATATTTTGTATTAAGCTCATATTTTAAGAGTATTAAGGAGATCAGTTTCAAATCCAAGACACTTTGGTTTTTCTTTTCTTTTCCTCTCTCCTTTCCTTCCGTCCTTTCTCTTCCTTCCCTTTCTCTTTCCTCCCTTTTCTGACTTTTTCCTTTCCCTTCCTTCGCTTCCCTAAACAATTCCGTCCTGAGGCCGTTAGATAAAACATAGCCATTGAGGTGTCCATGGTGAAAATCATGATGCCCAGAGTGGGGTGGGGAGGGTATCCAGCGTGGGATATCAGAGCCATAACAGGGTCATATATCAAATTTGATTCTAGGTTCATCATAGAATTAAATGTGGGGAGTGAAACAACAAAACTTCTAGAAAATAATACAAAAGAAAACTTTATAAGCCTGGAATATGGAAACATCTCCTAATCAGGGCCATGAAACTCACTAACATATTAATAAAAGAGATTACACATTAAAAACAAGAACTTTGTTCAAGAAAAAGCACCATTAAGAGAAGAAAAAGGCAATCAACAGAGCAGCAGAAGAAATCTGCAATACAAATAAACAACAAAAGGGCTTATGAAAGAATATATAAACAACGCCAGCAAATCGGTAAGAAAAAGTCAGGGAACAGAAGATAAAAATTGACAAGGGTCTTGAAGAAGTACTTCAAAAAAGAGTACTGATGAATTTATTTTCAGGGCAGCAATGGAGAAACAGACATAGAGAACAGACCTATGGACATGGGGGGAGGAGAGGAGGGAGAAGGGGAGATGTACGGAGAGATAACAGAAATTTACAATACCTTATGTCAAATAGATAGCTAATGGGAACTTGCTTATGACTCAGGGAACTCAAACAGGGCTCTGTGACAGGATGAAGGGTGGGATGGGGAGGAAGGTGGGAGGGAGGTCCAAGAGAGAGGGGACATGTGCATACCATTCTTGTTGATGTATGACAGAAAGGGGGTATGTGTGTACCTATGGCTGATTCTTGTTGATGTATGACAGAAAACCACAAAATTCTGTAAATCAATTATCCTTCAATTAAAAACATTTTTTTAAAAAGAGTGTCCCTTCCAAGAAGACATACAGATGGCCAATAAACACATGAAAGGATGCTCAATATCACTCATTATTAGAGAAATGTTATAATGAGGTATCACCACATACCAGTCAGAATGGCCATCATCAAAAAAGTCTACAAACAATAAATGCTTGGAGAGGATGTGGAGAAAAGGTGACGCTCCTGCACTGTTGGTGGGAATGTAAATTGATACAGCCACTATGGAGAACAGTATGGGGGTTCCTTAAAAAAGTAGCAATAAAACTATCATATGACCCAACAATCCCACTACTGGGCATATACCTTGAGGAGACCACAACTGAAAAAGACACATGTACCCCAATGTTCTTTGCAGCACTATTTACAATAGCTAGGGCGTGGAAGCTAGATGTCCATCAACAGATGAACGGATAAAGAAGGTATGGCACACACATGTGTGCATACATGACAGCCACTTAGTCATGTCCAACTCTTTGGGACCCGGTAGACTACAGCCTGCCAGGATCCTTTGTCCATGGGATCATCCTGGCAAGAATACTGGAGGGGGTTGCCATTTCCTCCTCCAGGGGATCCTCCCGACCCAGGGATCAAACCCACGTCTCCTGCAGCTCCAGTATTAGCAGGTGGATTGCTTAACCACGAACTTCCCTGGTAGCTCAGATGGTAAAGCATCTGTCTACAAGGCGAGAGACCTGGGTTTGATCCCTGGGTCGGGAAGATTCCCTGGAGAAGGAAATGGCAAGCACTCCAGTACTCTTGCCTGGAAAATCCCATGGACGGAGGAGCCTGGTGCAGGCTACTGCCCATGGGGTCGCAAAGAGTCGGACACGACTGAGCGACTTCACTTGCTTAACCACTGAGCCACTGGGAAGCCCCATGGCACATACATACAATGGAGTATCACTCAGCCACCAAAAGGAATGAAATTGGGCCATCTGCAGTGACGTGGATGGAGCTAGAGGCTGTCATACAGAGTGAAGCGAGTCGGAGAGAGAAAAACAAATATATAACGCATACAGATGAAACCTAGAAAAATGGTGATGAACCTATTTACAGGGACGGAATGAAGATGGAGATACAGAGAATGGACTTGCGGACACAGTGGGGGAAGGAGAAACTGGGATGAATGTGCAAAGTAACACAGACATATACGCACCACCATGTGTAACACAGATAGCTGGCGAGAAGCTGCTGTATAACACAGGGAGCCCAGCCAAGTGCTCTATGATGACCTAGAGAGGTGTGGTGGTGGGGTGGGGAGGGAGGCTCAAGAGGGAGGTGATATATGTATCATTATGGCTGATTTGCCTTGTTGTACAGCATAAACCATCACAATACCGTAAAGCAATTTTCCTCCAATTAAAAATAAATTTTAAAAAGGGCATACTTAAACATCCAATAATATGAAAAGGTATTAAATGTCACTAGTAATCATGAAAATCCAAATTAAAACCACAGTGTTATACCACTACATATCTACCAGCATGGCTAACATTTAAAAGTCTGACAATAACACTTTTGTTGGCAAAGATGTTAAGCAAGAAGAATTCTCCTATACTATTTGTGATAATGTAAATTGTTAAAACAATTCTGGAAAATAGTTTTTTAAGATATATTAAATTTAAACAGACACACGACCAAAAAAATTCACTCCTAAAAATTCAACCCAATATGAATGCATCCTTATGTGTGCTAAAAGACATAAGTAAGAATGTTCTTGAAAGCATTACTCATACAACATGCTAGTAATAAAGAACTTGTAATCAACTATATATAAATTCTTGTGCACCAAGAAGGAAATAACCAACAGGAAAAGCATATAAACACTTTTCAAAATAAGATATACAAATGGCTGATAACATTTGAAAAGATGTTAACCTTGTTAATCATCAGGAAAATGCACACTAAAACCCCTATTCAGTACCACTATCCACCTACTTGACGAGCCAAAGGCAACCAGGCAGATTTGAAGTTTGACACTGAAACCATCTGCATGGTTAGAGCTCTCCTATATTGCTGGTGGGAGTTCAAGCTTTTGCAAATCGGTTTGAACTGAAGTTAGGAATCAGGATGTGTACCTCCCATGACCCTGTGACGCAGTTATTCTTCCACTTTTAGGTACAGACCTAAAGGAAATATGGACACATTCATAGCAGCCTCATTTCTGTGATGGTGCTAAAATGAGACAACCCAAGTCCCTAGATAAGTCAGTTGTGATACAGTGATTCAGTGGAACACTCGACAGCAACAGAAATGGACAAACCAGATCTACATATAGCCACTGAAGTGGACCTCATAAACATAATGTTGAAAGATGTGGGCATGAAGAACGTGTGATGTATGAAGTCAAAAAGGAAAAAGGCCAAAAGGCTTCTCAGGTAAATTCGATCATTTCGAGAAAAGTTGATAACCTACCCTTCTCCAACTAGTTCAGAAACTGCAGAGGAAGGAAAACTCCCTTGCTCATTCTACAAGGTCATCATCACACTGATTACCAAAAGCAAAGATATCACACAAAAAAAGAAAGTGACACGCCAGTATCACTGATGAACATAGACACAAAAACCTTCAACAAAATACTAGCAAACCGAATTCAACAACACATTAAAAGGATCATACACCATGATCAAGTGGGATTTATCCCAGGGATGCGAAGATGCTTCATTCTATGTAAATCAATCAATGTGATATACCACATTAACAAACTGAAGAATAAAAAGCATATGATCGTTTCAATCAGTTCAGTTCAGTTGCTCAGTCGTGTCCGACTCTTTGCGACTCCGTGAACGCAGCACGCCAGGCCTCCCTGTCCATCACCAACTCCCGGCGTTCACTCAGAGTCACGTCCATCAAGTCAGTGATGCCATCCAGCCATCTCATCCTCGGTCGTCCCCTTCTCCTCCTGCCCCCAATGCCTCCCAGCATCAAGGTCTTTTCCAATGAGTCAGTTCTTTGCATCAGGTGGCCAAAGTATTGGAGTTTCAGCTTCAGCCATCAGTCCTTCCAATGAATATTCAGGACTGATTTCCTTCTCAATCAGTTCAGTTCAGTTCAGTTGCTCAGTCATGTTTGACTCTTTGCGACCCCATGAATCGCAGCACGCCAGGCCTCCATGTCCATCACCAACTCCCGGAGTTCAATAGATGCAGGAAAAAAGGAAATAATGTGATTAGGGATGTGTGATTAGGTGGTAAAACTGTAAGAAAAAACAAGGAAGTGCTTACCATCAACAAAGATTGTCTCCTTGGCCAAACTGTAGCCGGGTATCTAGGATCCTCTTTTCGACTTCACTTCAACCTTGGCTTATAACAACTACGGACTCTCACTGCATTCCCTCACATTCAAAGGCTTCAATAAATACTAACACAGTTTCTAGCAGCAAAAGGCTCATCCCTAAGGTGACCCAAGTCCCCTTAAAGTGCCTGCCTGAGAAAGTGCAAGGCTGCCAAGAGGATTTACTGCTTGTTCTAGCCAACCCCTGAAGATAGGCCGCCAGCCGTGCTTCTTACAGCAGGAGCTAAAAATCCTTCCTCTGTCCCTTTGAGATGTATCTGTATCTCTTACATCTCAGAACTGTGCTTCTCAAGTACCTGAAAGCCATTCCTTTAAAATGTGATCTTAACAAAGCACAGAGGCCCAGTCTGGTGGCAGGAGGGGAATCGTAAGGATAATTGCCAGTGAGCAAACACACCTTCCCTAATCAGCATTGATACTAACCAAGCCTTTGTAATATTTCACTCACCTGACTCTATTGAGCCCCTACTTTCTCCCTACCCACTCATCCTTGCTTTAGAGCAGTGTTCCCCCATTTTTTGGCAACGGGGACCAGTTTCACGGAAGCCCATTTTTCCAAAGTCCAGAGTTGGTGGGGGGTTGGTTTTGAGATAATTCAAGTGTGTTACATTGATGGTGCACTTTATTTCTATTATTATTACGTTGTGATATACAATGAAATAATTATACAACTCATCACAATGCAGTATCAGTGGGAGCCCTGAGCTTGTTTTCCTGCAAGGAGAGGCTGTAAATACAGATGAAGCTTCATTCACTCACCCGCTGCTCACCTCCTGCTGGGCGGCCCGATTCCTAACAGGCCACGGACTGGACCCCTGCTTTAATACACAGTACCCAGTCACCTCTGTGCAAATCAAAGTTAAATTCCAGCTGGGCCCTCTTTCCTGCTTCAATAGCATATTGCTGGTCAAAGTCTGTCCCCTCAGCACTTTAACTGGCATCTGGCTTTGTTTATCTCTGACATAAAAATGGGGGTAGGGGAGGCGGAGAGGGATGGCTAGGGTGCAAAGCTAGCTCCTGATGCTGAACTTTCAGTTCTTGACTAGGGTATTGGTGACACAAGAGGCTGCTTGCTGTTGAATCCTTGCCCATTTTTGATTTGTAACCACTTCTGTAGGTGTGTTACATTTCATCAATTTTTTTCTCTTTTGATTTGTTTTTAATTGAAGGACAATTGCTTGACAATGTTTTGTTAGTTTCTGCCATACATCCACACGAATCAGCCATAGATACACTCTCCCTCTTGAACCTCCCACCCTATCCCACCCCTCCAGGTTGTCACAGAGCTCCAGGTTGAGCCTGCTGCATCACACAGCGAGCCATTTTTCATTTGTGACCATTTCTGTACATGTGTTATGTTCCACTATTTTTAAAAAGGATGTTTTTTTGTTTTTTAAAAAAGCGAATTGACTCTACTTCCCCCTGGGAGGCTGGCACACAAGCAATAGAATGTAAACACAAGTGCTGCTTATTATCAGCATCAGGAGAAAAACTGCGAGGATTTGAGTGTTGCTGATACGATTTACAGTAAGGAAGATTAGATTTTTATGTATTTGCAACATTTCTGAGAAGCCACTTAGATTAAATTTTAAACTGTTGCTACTGACTCTTTCTACACGCTTAATGGTTTCTTTACATTTCCTGAAGTGTTTATTATAGCACAGGAACTCCTAGGGACTAGTATCCTAGTAAACCTTGGACTGTGAAGGACGTTGTGTCTTGCTGTTATTCTTTGTTTTTTCTTTAAATAATCACCTCCTCGCACAACCTCACCAAAACTATCTGTAGCACAACCATCAAAGAAAAAGACCGAAACCTATCAGAAAAGATATTCTACAACTAAAGACATAAAGACACCAGTCGGAGGGATGGAATCATGATATAACCAAGTCCCATAATCCCCGAATTGAGTGACCCACAAACTGGAGAATAATTACAATGCAGAGGAGCTTTCCAAGGTGGCGCTAGTGGTAAAGAATCTGCCTACCAAGAATCCGCCTGCCAATTCAGGAGACGCAAGAGGCACAGATTCCATACCTGGGTTGGGAAGATCCCCTGGAGTAGGAGATAGCAACCCGTTCCAGTATTCTTCCCTGGAGAATGCCACGGACAGATGAGCCGCACAGGCTACGGTCTTTGAGGCCACAAAGAGTTGGACATGACTGAGTGAGCACAAGGAGAGGTTCCCCAACAGGAGCGAGAGTTCTGAGTCCCATCTCAGGCTCTCAGACCTGGGGGTTCGGCACTGGGAAGAAGAGGGCCCAGAGGGCTTGGCTCTGTAGGCCCCTGGGGCTTAATTTCAGGAGCCCCAGGGGACTGGAGGAATCGAGATTTACTCTTAGAGGGTGCACACAGAATCTCACACACACTGGGACCCCGGGCAGGAGCACTAACTTGATAGGAGCCTGGGTCAGACATACATGCTGGTCTTAGACGCTCTCCTGGGGAAGTGGGGGCAGCTGCGACTCGCCCTGGGGACACCTACCGTAGCAGCAGTCATATTTGGGAGCTTGTCCAACTGCGCAGATGCCGACGTGGGCGGGGCCCACGGCTCAGTAGGCCAAGACCTGACCCCGCCCACAGCCTGCAGGTGTCAGCGCTGGAAGCCTTCAGTTCAGTTCAGTTGCTCAGTCGTGTCCGACTCTTTGCGACCCCATGAATCGCAGCACGCCAGGCCTCCCTGTCCATCACCAACTCCCGGAGTTCACTCAGACTCGAGTCCATCGAGTCAGTGATGTCATCCAGCCATCTCATCCTCTGTCATCCCCTTTTCCTGCTGCCCCTAATCCCTCCCAGCAACTGAGTCTTTTCCAATGAGTCAACTCTTCGCATGAGGTGACCAAAGTACTGGAGTTTCAGCTTTAGCATCATTCCTTCCAAAGAAATCCCAGGGTTGATCTCCTTCAGAATGGACTGGTTGGATCTCCTTGCAGTCCAAGGGACTCTCAAGAGTCTTCTCCAACACCACAGTTCAAAAGCGTCAATTCTTCAGCGCTCAGCCTTCTTCACAGTCCAACTCTCACATCCATACATGACTACTGGAAAAACCATAGCCTTGACTAGATGGACCTTAGTTGGCAAAGTAATCTCTCTGCTTTTGAAGCCTTGACCAGCCCCAACACCGAACTGGGTGAGGACATAGCCCCACTCATCAGCAACTGTTGTTGTTCATTCACTCAGTCGTGTCTGACACTCCGTGACCCCACTGACTGCAGCAGCCCGGCTCCTCTGTCCTCCACTATCTCCCAGCGTTTGCTCACATTCATGTCCATTGAGTCGGTCTAATCTTCTCATCCTCTGCCACCCGCTTTTCCTCCTCCCCTCAATCTTTCCCAGCATCAGGGTCTTTTCCAATGAGTCGGCTGTTTGCATCGGGTGGCCAAAGTATTGGAGCTTCAGCTTCAGCGTCAGTCCTTCCAATGAATATTCAGGGTTGATTTCCTTTAGGATTGGCTGGCTTGATTTCCTTGCTGTCCAAGGGATTCTCAAGAGTCTTCTCCAGCCCCACAGTTTGAAAGCATCAATTCTTCAGCACTCAGCTTTCTTTATAGTCCAGCTCTCACATCTGTACACAACTACTGAAAAACCATAGCTTTCCTTATATGGGCTCTTGTCAACAAAGTGATGTGTCTGCTTTTTAGTATGCTGTCTAGGTTTGTCATAGCTTTCCTCCCAAAAAGCAAGCGTCCTTTAATTTCATGGCTGCAGATGCTGCCTAAAGTCTTCCCAGGCCCACAGCTGCCTCTGGAGCTGTATCTAGGAATACAGAAGCCTGCCCTGTAGACAAGAGACACAGATTCCATACCTGGGTTGGGAAGATCCCCTGGAGTAGGAAGTAGCAACCCGTTCCAGTATTCTTCCCTGGAGAATAAGTTTTGGCCCTGGCCCCCAGGGCCCTGCCCCCCAGGAAGCCTGCTCTAGCCACTAGACCAGCTTCATCCACCAGGGGGCAGACCCCAGACACAAGAAAACCACAGTCCCACTGCCTGCAGATCAAGGCTGCCCAGAGTAGGCTAGACCTTGCCCTGGGACCAGTTAGGGACTGGCTATGCCCACTAGCAGACCAACACAAGCTTCAGGACACCCTGTACCCAAGTGTGTCAGAGCAACCCTTCACCCCACCCCCACAGTGATCTGACACCACCTCTGGCATCCCTGGGTGCTGTACCCAGACTCCAGAGTGCAGCTCTGCCTGCCAGTAGGCCTGCACTAACTCCGGGACCTGGCTTCACCCCCCTGTGGAGGGGGTGGGGAGGATCAGCCCAGGAGTCTTCTGGACCCTGAATCTGCCCACCAATGATCCAGTACTATCCCCCGGGTTCCCTGGGGTTCTGCAGTCAGCCACTTCATGACCGAACCCTGCTAACCATGTCAACAGCATCTATACAAGGTAAGGCCTGACAACACAGCAGGATAGGAGACAACCAAGCCTACCAGATATATTCACATTATAGGAGTGCCAGAAGAGAGAGAAAGGGGCTGAGGACATATTTAGAAACATAATAGCTGAAAACTTCCCTACCCTAGGAAAGGAAACAGTCACCCAAGTCCAGAAAGTGCAGAGTCCCTTACAGGATGAACCCAAAGAGAAACACACCAAGACCATTGTAATTAACATGTCAAAAATGAAAGAAAAAATATGAAAAGCAGCAGTGGGAAAACAACAAATAATATACAAGGGAATTCCCATAAGGCTATCAGCTGATTTTTTAGCAGAAACTCTGTAGGCATGGCACAATATATTCAAAGTGATGAAAGGGGAAAATCTACAACCAAGAACACTCTACTCAGCAAGATGCTCCTTCAGATTTGACGGAGAAGTCAAAAGCTTTACAGACAAGTGAAACCCTAAGAGTTTAGCACCACCAAACCAGCTTTACAACAAATAAAAGAACATCTTTAGGTAAAAAAAGAAAAGGCCACAACTAGAAATGAGAAAATCACAAAATGAAAAGCTCACCAGTAAAGGCAAACATATAGTAAAGGCAGGAAATCGTCCACAGGCAAAGCTAACTGGAAGGTTAAAAGACAAAAGCGGTAAAATCCTCTATGTTCACAATAAGCATTAAGGGATACACAAAACAATTAGATGTAAAATATGATGTCAAAAACAGTAGTTGTGAGAGAAGGAGTGTACAAATGCAGGGGTTTAAAAACTCATTAGAAATTAAGAGATCAGCAACTTAAAATGGCACAGCAGTTCAGTCGTGTCTGACTCTTTATGACTCATCTATAGCCTGCCAGGGCTCCTCTGTCCATGGGATTCTCCAGGCAAGAATACTAGAGTAGGTTGCTATGCCCTCCTCCAGGGGATCTTCCTGACCTAGGAATTGAGCCTGAGGCTCTTGCATCTCCTGCATTGGCAGGCACGTTCTTTACTACTAGAGGCACCCAGGAAGCATATATATATATATATATATATATATACACCTCATGGTAATGGCAAACCAAAAATTTGTAATAGATGTATGCACAAGAAAGACAAAGGGATCCAAAGATAGTCATCATGAAAGACAGTTGTCAAATCACAAGAGAAGAGGACAAAAAAGGGAGAGAAAAGACCTACAAAAGCAAACAAAAAATAATGAACAAAATGGCAATAAGAATATATGTATCAATAATTACTAATTATGAACTAAATCCTCCCACCAAAACACATAAACTGGCTAAATGGATATAGAAACAAGACCCCTATAATGCTGCCTACAACAGACTCACTTTAGATATAGAGACACATAGAGAATGAAGGGGATGCAAAACATTATCCCATGAGAACAGAAACCAGAATAAAGCCAGAGCAGCAAAACTTAGACAAAACAGACTTTAAAATAAAGACTGTTATCAGTTCAGTTCAGTTGCTCAGTCGTGTCCAACTCTTTGCGCCCCCATGAATTGCAGCACGCCAGAAGGAAATGGCAACCCACTCCAGTGTTCTTGCCTGGAGAATCCCAGGGACAGCAGAGCCTGGTGGGCTGCCATCTATGGGTTCACACAGAGTTGGACATGACTGAAGTGACTTAGCAGCAGCAGCAGCAGCACCAGGCCTCCCTGTCCACCACCAATTCCCAGAGTTCACTCAGACTCAGGTCCATTGAGTCAGTGATGCCATCCAGCCATCTCATCCTCTGTTGTCCCCTTCTCCTCCTGCCCTCAATCCCTCCCAGCATTAAAGTCTTTTCCAATGAGTCAACTCTTCACATGAGGTGGCCAAAGTACTAGAGTTTCAGCTTTAGCATCATCCCTTCCAAAGAAATCCCAGGGCTGATCTCCTTCAGAATGGACCAGTTGGACCTTGCAGCATTATTTACAATTGTCAAGATTAGGAAGCAACTCAAACATCTATCAACAGATGAATGGATTAAGAAGAGGTGGTATGTATACTCACAGTGGAATACTGCTCAATCATGAAAAAGAATGGAAATTTGCTTCAACATGGATATTTTTGGAAAGCATTATGTTGTCAGAGGAAGACAAATACTGTATATCAGTTATATATGGAATCTAAAATACAATAAGCTAGTAAATAAAGCAAAACAGAAGCAGACTCACAGACATAGAGAATAAACTAGTGGTTACCAGTGCAAGAGGGAGAAGGGAAGGACAATTTAGGGAGAGAGGGAAAAAAGGGGGAGTGTCATATGAAATCCTTGGATAAGGGAATGACAACCCACTCCAGTGTTCTTGCCTGGAGAATTCCACAGTCAGAGGAGCCTGGTGAGCTATAGTCCATGGGGTCACAAAGAGTTGGATACAACTGCACAATTAACACTTTATGTGAAATCGTGTGTGTGAAACTTTTGAAAATTGTAAAGCACTAAAAAATGTAAAGAATCTTTTATTCAATGAAATAAAACACATGTCAATAACTACATCAGTCATACTTTCATCTCTGTGGATACATGATCAACAGCCATTAGTTGGCTATTGGGCTGGCTAGAAAGTTTCTTCTTTCAGAAAATTGCAAATGAACTTTCTGGCCAACCCAATATTTCCATCAGTCTGCCCTCAAGTTTAACTAATAATATAAATTGAGTCCATTGTAAGAAGTCCTGGATACTCCAGCCCCTTCCAAATTTCTAGCCAGCAATCATTTCCCTCCCTTTTTGCCCCCGAGGCCTGTCTTGGACCCCAGCCCCAAACAGCAAATAAACTTTGGATGAAGTTTCTGAAAACAGCCTTGGAATTTCCTTCTGGGCTGTATGCCTCAGGACCATTACAAGAGAGGGCTCAACTGATCTGTCCTGCAAAGACAAAGGAGAAAGGACTACTTGACTTTTAAAACCTCTATTCCAACTGTGAGATTCTGCAGTTTCCTGATTAGACAGAATGAAGGATGGCAGCCTGGCATTTACCCATTAAAGCAATGACGAGTAGGTCTAATTTGTGGTATCTCTAACTGATAGTTTGCATTTTAAGGTTAAGATATTTTATAGCTTCCAGATGGTCAACTAACTTCCAGCCAGAGGAACATTACTGCAGAGTTTAAGAATAGCTATGATGCAAAGAGAGATTTTAATTATCATGTAAAGGAGCTAATTAAAAAGACATACAGTAGTCGGCTTTTCACATGCTCAAGCCTATAAAAATCAGTAGTTTAAAAAATTACCTTAAGGAGGAAATTGGAAAATTATTCAATTTGAACCAGAGACACTTGAGGAATTTCTCAAATAGGAAACTGGAATTAGGTTAACTGCTTGTTTCTAGATGCCTTGATTTCCATATTGTTCCTTCTATTCTGTTTTATGGCACAAACTCAAGGTTCTTTGAGTCTTTTCGCCTCTGTTTAAAAAAAACATTTATTTGGCTATGTGGGGTCTTAGCACATGGGCTCTTCCTCGGGTCAAGCAGGATCTTTTGCGTTGCACAGACTCTCCAGTTGTTGCGCATGGGTTCCAGATCACACGGGTTCAGTAGCTGTGACGCTGAGGCTTATTTGCTCCATAGCATACGAGATCTTAGTTCCTTGACCAGGGATCATACTCCTGCTTGCAAGATGGATTCTATTTGGTTTTTTTTTTGGCTATGCCAGGTCTTAGTTGCAGCATGTGGGATCTAGTTCCTTGACCAAGGATTGAACCCAGGGCCCCTACATTGGGAAGATGAAGTTTTAGCCAGTGGACAAACTGGGAAGCCCCTGTAAGGTGGATCCTTAACCACTGGACCAGCAGGGAAATCCTTCTTTTTGCTTCTTTGTTAGTTTATTTCTGGGAAAAGGCAGAGTCTCTTCAATCAATCAAGCAAGCAAGCAAGCAATTGATCAATTTCTATGTCTCTGAACTTGACATCTGTATTCAAATCCAGATTCTTCCACATACTGGATGACCTTGGGAAAAGCACATAACATCTGAGCCTCAGCTTCCTGGTTTGTAAAATGATAAGCCTTCTCCTTAGGGTTTCTGGAGCATACCACGAGGCAATAAGTTAGGCACATCTGCAGAGCTCTAGCATTTGCAGCTATTCACAGATGAGTTCAAGGACAGCAGAAGAGGGGTAACTTGTGGGTGGAATTCTATAGGCAGATATTCTGCAAGGCATTGTCTTCTCTGTGACTTCCTTTCCCTGGCTCCTGAGCTCTGCAGCACAGAAATATTTTGCAAGAGCATCAGAGGTTGCTGTTTGTAGGAGGGATGGGCAAAAACTCTTGTTGCAGTACACTGAACTCTCTGGATTTAATGATACAGAGCCAGAAAGTACTGAATTGTGATACAGTGACCTTGAATCAACACAGTCTCCCCACTTCCCTACATGAGATATCAAGACCTCCTCACTCACCCATCCCATTTTTTCTATTTGGCACCTTGGTGTAGTACTGGAATGAAAAGCTGAAAATGGCCAGCAAAGTCAATTTAAAATAAACCCCATTCATACTTTTTAACTTTGTGGACTCCAGTTGTCTTTTTTTTTTTTTTTGCCTTTTGTAAAAGTTGAAATACAGTTGATTTGCCATGTTGTGTTAGTTTCAGGGTACAGCAAAGTGATTCAGTTATACACGTGTGTGTGTGTGTTTCTGTGTGTATGTGTTTATGTGTGAGTGTGCTCAGTCACTCAGTCGTGTCTGACTCTCTTGCACCCCATGGATAGGAGCCCACCAGGCTCCTCTGTCCATGGAAATTTCCAGGCAAAGATACTGGAGTGGGTTGCAATTTTCTTCTCCAAGGGATCTTCCCAACCCAGGGATCAAATCTGTGTCTCTTGCGTCTCCTGCATTGGCAGGCAGACTCTTTACCCAGGAAATCCTTTATTCTTTTCTTCTTCTCCATTGTAGGTTATTACAAGATATTGAAGTAGTTCCCTGTGCTACACATAGGGCCTTGTTGTTTATTTTATTTGTGCTAAATCGCTTCAGTTGTGTCTGACTCTTTATGACCTCATGGACTGTAGCCCATCAAGCTCCTCTGTCTATGAGATTCTCCAGGCAAGAATACTGGAGTGGGTTGCCATGCCCTCCTCCAGGAGATCTTCCCAATCCAGGAATCAAACTCTCATTTACCACTAGTGCCACCTGGGAAGCTCATCTATTTTGTATATAGTAGTATCTCAGAGAAAGAGAAGGCAGTGGCAACCCACTCCAGTCCTCTTGCCTGGGAAATCCCATGGACGGAGGAGCCTGGTAGGCTGCAGTCCACGGGGTCGCACAGAGTCGGACACGACTGAAGCGACTTAGCAGCAGTATCTCAGAGAAGGCAATGGCCCCTCACTCCAGTACTCTTGCTAGAAAATCCCATGGATGGAGGAGCCTGGTAGGGCTGTAGTCCATGAGGTCGCTAAGAGTCGGACACAACTGAGCGACTTCACTTTCACTTTTCACTTTCATGCATTAGAGAAGGAAATGGCAACCCACTCCAGTGTTCTTGCCTGGAGAATCCCAGGTACGGGGGAACCTTGTGGGCTGCCATCTATGGGGTCGCACAGAGTCTGACACGACTGAAGTGACTTAGCAGCAGCAGCAGCAGTATATATCTGTTAATCCCAAACTCCTAATTTATCCCTCCTGGCCTTTCCCCTTTGGAAACAGTAAGTTAGTCTTCTGTGTCTGCGAGTCTATTTCTGGTTTGTAAGTAAGTTTATTTGTATCAGGCCTCCAGGTTTCTGAAAGTCGCTCTAGCCTCTCCATGCTTCCTTTCCCTGCTTCCCATTGCAACTTGACCCAGGGAGTTCATTTAACCTGAACAAACCTGAAGACCCCACATATGTCAGTCCTGCTTAGAGGCTGATGTTTCTACAACCTGGTCTCTTCCATACCTCTGCTAAGTGCAATAGGCTTGGCCAGATGCTATGAAAGGAAAAACATCCCTCCTCCTCTTGCTCTTTGTTGGAAACCCTAATTTATTTGGCACCGAGCCTTCCTCTTGATGAATAATCCACAGCCTGTGGAATCTTTACATTTCTGAGGGGGGCGGTTAGAAGCTGGAGGGCTGATGCTGTAGTGCAGAGGTCTAATGGACAGCATGGACTGCAGTTAGCACTCCTGTACTGAACACTGAACTTTGCTAAAAAAGGTAGATTTCAGTTACTCTCATCACAGGAAAAAAAGCATATGAGGAGATGTGTTAATTGGCTTAACTGTAGTCATCATTTCACTTGCTATATACATATATATCAAATCATTGTGTTGTACACCCTAAATATAAATAATTTTATATAAGAATAAAATTTAATAAATAGCTAACATCTTTATCTTAAAAGTGGCAGTTGTTATTATGAATGCATATATTTATTTTAAATCATTGAAATTTGCTTAAAACAGGTATCATTTATTGCATGGAATTTATAGCTCAATAAAATTGATTTTAAAAAAGAACAAAAGTCTACAAACAATAAATGCTGGAGAGGGTATGGAGAAAAGGGAATCCTCTTACACTGTTGGTGGGAATGCAAACTAGTACAGCCACTATGGAGAACAGTGTGGAGAGTCCTTTAAAAATTGGAAATAGAACTGCCATACGACCCAGCAAACCCATTGCTGGGCATACACACTGAGGAAACTAGAATTGAAAGAGACACGCATACCCCAGTGTTCATCACAGCAGTTTACAATAGCCAGGACATGGAAGCAACCTAGATGTCCATTAGCAAATAGATAAGAAAGCTGTGGTATCTACACACAATGGCACATTACTCAACCATTAAAAAGAATACATTTGAATCAAAGAATATGTATATTATCATGTATATACATGTATACAAAGAACATGTATATTATCAAAGAATGAAACTGGAGCCTAATATACAGAGCGAAGCAAGTCAGAAAGAAAAACAGTATACTAACACATATATATGGAATTTAGAAAGATGGTAACAATAACCCTGTATGTGAGACAGCAAAAGAGACACAGATGTAAAGAACAGACTTTTGGACTCTGTGGGAGAAGGCGAGGGTGGGATGATTTGAGAGAATAGCATTGAAACATGTATATTATCATATGTGAAACAGATCACCAGTCCAGGTTCGATAAATGAGACAGGGTGCTCAGGCTGGCACACGAGATGACCCAGAGGGATGGGATGGGGAGGGAGGTGGGAGGGGGGTTCAGGATGGGGGGGCACATGTACACCCGTGGCTGATTCATGTGAATGTATGGCAAAAACCACTACAATATTGTAAAGCAATTAGCTTCCAATTGAAATAAATAAATTTTTTAAAAGAAGAACAATGGGACGAATTGGGAGAGTAGCATCGGCATATACACCCTCCCATGTGTAAAACAGATAGCTAGTGGGAAGATGCTGGGCAGTACAGCCAGCTCAGCTCGGAGCCTGTGATGACCTAGAGGGGTGAGATGGGGGTGAAGGGAGGTCCAAGCGGGGGGAGATATATGTGTACATATGGCTGATTGACTTTGCTGTACGGCACAAACCAATACTACATTTTAGAGCAATTATACTCCAATAAATAAAATTAAAAAGAAAGAAAGAAGGAAAGAGAAAGAAAGAGCAGGAAAGCACAACTCTGAATCCAAACCCATACACACAAACCAAAAATATTGCTAAGATTTCTGAGTAGGCTGAGGAATTACCATGGGGGAAAAGGAACTAAAACAGCGAGAAAGCAACTCAGCTGTACCAAATCAGAAATATTTCATGTTTCCTCAGGAAGAATTTTTTCCTTCCAGGAGAATTTTCCCCTCCAGAGTCGTTTGCATGCAACTGTCTTTTTCAAATTAAACAGTGGTCTGGCTGGTAAAGTTTGAAGGACAGACAGCGGTTAGGTGGTTCTCCATAAAATTACATCTATCAAGCTGAGTAAAACCAAGTTACTTGTAAGTGACAGAAGATAAAGGGAACTCAGGGGTTTCTGAACTCAGAAAATACCAGCTAACATGCTTTTATAGGGCTGCATTGAGACATGAATATTCTAAGCTTGGGGATGTTCTTGTGGGTCTGGAAGGCAGAGGGCAGATGTTGCCTTTATAGATACCCACAAAGAAGTTCTCCCATGTATTGGCCATAAAAAGACTTTCGCCTCCCAGGAGATTAAAAAGTCTCCTTTGTTCTGTTTTATAGGAATAAAAACCTGTACAAACAACAGCAGACACAAATCAACTTCCAGTGGAGATGCTCTGTATTTCAGGCTGCAGAATATAAACAAGAGCCACTGTGGGTTAGCCTTTTGATGTGTTCAGACCAGGGTCTGTTCCTTTATTTCTTCCGTTCATCAATTCACTTACTTTTTCACCCAATAAGCATCATGAAGCCACTGCATGCCACGTGTCGAAGAGACAGGACATGGCTCTGAGTTTTTAAAAAAATGTTATTCATTTAAATTTTTCATTTTTGGCGTGCTGGGTCTTTGTTGCTGCACGCGGGCTTTCTCTAGTTGCGGTGCGTGGGTTTCTCATTGTGGTGGTTTCTCTTGTGGAGCAAGGACTCCGCAGTCTGTGGGCTTAGTAGCTGTGGCGCATGAGCTTAGTTGCTCCCTCTGCATGTGGGATCTTCCGGACCAGGGATCAAACCCATGTCTCTTGCATTGGCAGGCAGACTCTTAACCACTGGACCACCAGGGATGTCCCCAGTTCTAACTTTAAATTTCTCACAGTGTGTTTGGTGAGAGCAATATGAACAAATAAACACAATCCAACATGATCACTGAGGTGAGCATTCACAGAGCTGTGGGAATACAGACAAAGGAGTAATTAACATGCTCTAGGCAATTAGGATGATTTTTCACATGCAGACACACACAGATACACACACAAAGATACTCATTTGACAGAGATGTCTAGGGCCAGTTTGGTGAGAAGCCTGTGACTTTCAATATTCCCTTCAACAACCACAGTGAGTACTGTAACCAAGCAGACCCTAGGAGGCCCTCCCAGAAGACACCCTCCCTACTTTGTCCTCCACCTGCCTTTTGTCTGTAGAAAAAGTTTAGTCCAAGAATAAATATAATCAGAGAAGTGTGAAAATGCAGAAAGAGAAACAGTCAAGCAAGACAAAATAATAATACTATAGCCATTAAACAAAGTCAAGGACTTTTAGTTCTTCCTTGAGCACTGTAGATAATATTCTGAGCCAAGCCCTTTTGAGCTGTTTTGCTGATACTGAAACCCCCACCAGGTAGAAGTTAGTTGTATGCTGCGTACAAGCACATAGACCCCCCCCTTTGCAGCCCATCGAATTCTCCAGGCCAGAATACTGGAATGGGTATCCGTTCCCTTCTCTAGGGGATCTTCCCAACCCAGGAATCGAACCAGGGTCTCCTGCATTGCAGGTAGATTCTTTACCAACTGAACTATCAGGGAAGCCTTATGTAGACAACACCTCCCACCCCCTGCCAACCCCACCCAGACCAGTTGAAACTGAAGGTTAATGATACTGTCTTCCAATTACCTCACTACCAACCAATGAGAAGAATGTCCAAGAGCTGGTCATGCCCAGCTTCTTGAACATTGTAAGAGGGCTCACTACCCCTCCTGGGTGTGACACACAGTCTTGAGGGCATGAGCCTGCAGTGGTCCCGTTTGCCTGGCAAAGCAATAGAGCCATTTCGTTCTAATTCACCCCAGACTCTGTCTACTAGATTTAATCTAGCCCAGGTGCTTGGCCCCCAAATTTTGGCAACAGTGTATCATCTATGGATTTCTCTAAACCCATCTAAACCTGAAAATAACAGAAAAATAAGTGAAGTTGTTCAGAGTGTCTCCAATTCCGGAATGAAGAGGATGGACAATTTTATTTAGATCATCCTGTTGAAGCGTAAGCCATCTTTTTGGGTATGAAGAAAATAGCACTTTGGTGTAATATATTCATTTATTGTGTGTGGATGAACTTATTGATTGCCGTTATGCAATTACACAGATACATTTCCCCCTAAATCCACTGGATGCTTGGATTTGCTTATGTCATTCTTGGCTTCCATTCTTCTTTCTGGCTTTCCTTTTCTCCTTTTTTTCTTTGACATGACTTCAACCTACTTGTCCTTCTAGGCAGTTTGTTGTTGCTTAGTGGCCACGTCGTGTCCGGCTCTTTTGCAACCCCATGGACTGTAGCCTGCCAGGCTCCTCTCTGTTCATGGGATTTCCCAGGCAAGAATACTGGAGCAGTCTGCCATTTTCTTCTCCAGGGGGATCTTTCTGACCAAGGGATCAAAATCTCGTCTCCTACATTGGATGGCAGATTCTTCACCACTGAACCACCAGGGAAGCCCCCTCCTAGGCAAACAGATCAATAGCAAAAAACAAGTCACTGGCAAATTTTGCAGTGACATTCTGAAAATGCAGGTTAATGATAGAGGACTCTGGAGCTGGCTGTATAATGGAAGAGGGAGGGTCCCGCTCTACCCACTGGTTTCTCCCACAGTGGCCCACTCCTCCCAGCTGTAGAGCTTGAGGTCTCCCCAGAGGCTTAACTCCTTTCCCGGGGCTGAAAGCCAGCCTGGCTTTGAGATGTTAGTGAGAGGCCAGGACATAGGGAGATGGTATGGTATAAGGTTCAGGGGCTCAGTCAGCATCTGGTGGGCCATGCTGCTGATCCAGACACGCAGATCAGTCTCTCCTTGCCTCCTGGTTCTCTCTCTGATCCCTGCCTGGTAGCTGTTCAGATGCCCTTCTTTTTTCCTGGTCGGTCTTCTCTCCCATGGAAGTAGTCAGGCCCCTGTCCTCCTAACCTGTGGCCAGGGATCTATGACCTGATAATAGACCCATGTGGTATGGAGCAGATCCTTGAATATTTCCTGTCCCCGGGTGATCTGGGGCTCAGTTACTGGACCTATCCCAGTTCCTTGGATACCAGGTTTCCTCTGCCTGCCTGGGCCTCCTCCATCCCCTGCTGTTGATTCTGCCCACTCCCTCAGTGCCTGCTGCCACACCCCTCTTGCCTCCCTTGAACCCTAGGAACACCATCCTGTGAATGGCACCCAGCCTCACCTCCACCAAGAAGACTGCCCTCAGTCTGCCTCATTCCCCTGGAGTTGGGGCCCCTGTATAATGATGAAAAAGAGTCATTTTGCAAAGTTTTCTTCAGTTTGTTTGGGGCAGTGTTTGCTGAAGCATGATGCTCAGATCTCTAATGGAATCTGAGAAAAACGAGGTGGCCTATGGATGGGCCATATTCTGTGAAAAGGTTAATCCCTCAGTGTGCATTATGAACAAAGATAGCTTTCAAAATAAACCCATGAAGAACGGCAGTGGCCTACTATGGTTCAGAGCATGAAGTTTAGTTTAAATTACTGGGTTTAAACGCTGGCTTTTCCACTTACCAGTTGTGGGAGTTTGGCAGTTACTAAACGGTTCTGTGCCTCAGTTTCCCCATGTGTTAAATAGGCATGGTAGGGGCTTCCCTGGCAGTCTCCTGGTTAAGATGCCACACTTCCAGGGCAGGGGGCACAGGTTCCATCCCTGGTTGGGTGTGCCAAAACATAAACAAATAAACACACACATCAACACCCAAATGGCTCTTAAAAAATGATAATAATAGCATCTGATATAGGGCTCTTACGAGGATTAAAATAAGTTAACACCTGTGAAACATTAAATAACTTAAAACACATGTGTCAAAAGAACGACACATTGTAAACATCTAATAAAATTGGCTTTTTTAACTTTGTGGCTATTATTGTCTAAAATGCAGTTAATTGAAGAGAAAAGTGAGTTTGTTTAGTTAAAAATTCTCTGGATAATAATACCATTGGGGCATGCGTGTGTTTTAGTTGCTCAGTCGCGTCTGACTCTTTTCGACCCCATGGACTGTAGCCTGCCAGGCTCCTCTGTCCGTGGAATTCTCCAGGCAAGAATACTAGAATGGGTAGCCATTCCCTTCTCCAAGGGAATCATCCTGACCTAGGACCCATGTCTCCTGGATTGCAGGCAAATTCTTTACCATCTGAGCCACCAGGGAAGCCTAATACAATTGGTATGTAAACAGTAAAAGAGTTGTAAATATATCCATTAGGGATGGTTGTGGTTGCTGTGAACAAACCCCAAATTCAGTGGCTTCAAGTGCAAGAATTTTATTATTTTCTTTGCAATACAGGATAGCTGTTTCCAGTTCGCAGGTACATTTGCTCCATGTAGTGCTCAGGGCTCCAAGGTCCCTCCATCCTGAGGCTCCTCTTGCCCCTTTAGGTCTCCTCCTCACCTGCACGGTCAAAGCTGTGTTGCCATCTTCAGGTTCTAGCACACAGAAAAGGCAAGGAGTAGAGTGTCTTAAAGTCCTTGGCCCAGCACTAGCCACACCGCTTCAGCTCACATTTCACTGGCTACAACTTACTGTTATATTCATACCTAACTGCCAGGGGCAAACCAAGAAGAGGGGCATAGCTGTGTCCCAGAGTTGTTTGTTTTTTTTTTAAATTGATGAATACGGGCTTTCCAGGTGGCTCAGTGGTAAAGAGTCTTCCTGACAGTACAAGAGAAGCAGGAGAATTGGGTCCATTCCTGGGTCAGGAAGACCCCCTGGAGTAGGAAATGGCAACCCATTCCACCATTCTTGCCTGGAAAATTCCATGGACAGAGGAGCCTGGTGGGCTGAAGTCCATGGGATTGCAAAGAGTTGGGCATGACTGAGCACACACACACACAGACACACATAACTGCTTTATAATTATATAATTGTATGATGTATTAGTTTCTTCTGCACAAAGAAATGACTCAGCTATATGTACACATATATCGCCTCCCTCTTGGACCTCCCTCCCACCCCCACCTCCCATCTCACCCCACTAGGTCATCACAGAGCATCGAGCTGAGCTCCCTGTGCTGTACAGAAGCTTCCCGCTGGCTATCTATTTTACATATGGTGAGGTGTATGTTTCACGGCTACTCTCTCAATTTGTCTCATCCTCCGTTTCCCCCACGGTGTCTACGCAGCTGGTCTCTACAGCTGCATCTCTATCCCTGCCCTGCAAATAGGTTCACCTAGACCATTTTTCTAAATGCCACATATATGCATTAATGTACAATATTTGTTTCCCTCTTTCTGACTTACTTCATTCTGTATGACAGACTCTAGGTCCATCCATATCTCTACAAATGGCCCAATTTTGTTCTTTTTTATGGTTACTATTCCACTGTATACATGTACCACATTTTCTTTAGCCATCTATCCATGGTCAGCATCAAAAATCTACAAACAATAAATGCCGGAGGGGGTGTGGAGAAAAGGGAACTCCCTTGCACTGTTGGGGGGAATGTAAATTGATACAGCTATTACGGAGAACAGTACGAAGATTCCTTTAAAAAACTAAAAACAGAACTACCATGTGACCCAGCAATCCCACTCCTGGGCATGTCTCCTGAGAAATCCATAATTCAAAAAGATATATGTACCCCAATGTTCATTCCAACACTTCTTACAATAGTCAAGACATACAAGTAACTTGAATGTATCCCAGGTTTTGACGGGGAACTAGCTGACTCTGAGTATAAACAACTGAAATTTGAGAATTGCTTAGGTGGGAAGAGCTGTGGAGGTGGCAGGAGGTCCAAGGCCAAGAAGCAAATTGGTAGTTAAGGGATTCCCTGTGACAGGAGAGACCTGAAGAGTTTTGGGCCTATGGAGAATTAACACTGAGTTTTACTTTTCTCTGTTCTCCTTTATAATTCTCATGATGCTCTCTGCTCTTAGAGAAAACCTGTCACATACTTCCTTTGAATTGGGGGTGACTGGGACATGAAAGATGGATGATGGAGAGAATAATGTC
This sequence comes from Aepyceros melampus, assembly GCA_006408695.1. Taxonomy (NCBI): domain Eukaryota; kingdom Metazoa; phylum Chordata; class Mammalia; order Artiodactyla; family Bovidae; genus Aepyceros; species Aepyceros melampus. The sequence goes on along the minus strand of SJXQ01006646.1, from coordinate 372,095 downwards.
CCCTGCAACACCACAAACATGTTATCTCCCTAATCCCAGAACCTATGAATGTATTAGCTCACACGACAATTTTATTATTTTTTGTTTTCAAATTAATATTCCTATTTCATTTGGAAAAAACAGCTGGAAGTGGAATCACTAGACTGTATGGTAGTTGTAGTTTTAATTTTTTGAGGAGCCATATACTGTTTTCCATGGTGGTGGCGCCAATTTACATTTCCTCCAATAGTACACGAGGGTTCCCTTTTCTCTGTGTCCTTGCCAACTGGCGCTATTTCTTGTCCTTTTGACAATAGCCATTCTGACTAGTGTGACATGGTATCTCATTGTGGCTTTGATTGACGTTTCCCCGATGATTAGTTACATAGAACATCTTCTCATGTGTTTGTTGGCGATCTGTACATCTCCTTTAGGAAAACAGCTAGTTAGGTCCTTTGCCCATTTTTTCAATCAGATAGTTAATTTTCTTCTTTTTGATTTGAGTTGTATGAGTTCTTTATATACCTTTGGATATTAAGGTATATACCTTTGGATATTAAGTGGGGTATTTTGTTTGCAAATATTTTAGGTAATTTGAAAAAACAGAGAAAGTTTATGGCAATTTTTCATAGTGGCAAAAGAAAACTAATACAGAGACCTCTTGGTTGAGGAAAATGTTGAAGAGGGGGCATGCAGATGTGGAAGAATATTGACTGGGAAACCAAGAGTTTTGAGGACAAGGTGACAAGTATAGCCAGGTAAAGGTGAGTGATCCCAAGGCGTCTTAGCCTTAAAGGACTGGGAGAGGGCACTGGACTTCCTACAGCAATTGTGATGGAAGATGTTAAAGAAAAGAGTAACTGAGGAGCCTGGAGAACTTCACGACAATTGGTTTTCGTGTCCTTGGCGATGGAGTAAGTTAAGGATGCTGCTGCTGCTGCTAAAGTTGCTTCAGTTGTGGCCGACTCTGTGCAACCCCATAGACGGCAGCCCACCAGGCTCCCCCGTCCCTGAGATTCTCCAGGCAAGAACACTGGAGTGGGTTGCCATTTCCTTCCCCAAAGCATGAAAGTAAAAAGTGAAAGTGAAGTCACTCAGTTGTGTCCGACTGTTCGCGACCCCATGGACTGCAGCCCACCAGGCTCCTCCAGCCATAGGATTTTTCCAGGCAAGAGTATTGGAGTGGGTTGCCATTGCCTTCTCTGATTTAAGGATGGTGCTCAGTCGTGTCTGACTCTTTGCGACCCCATGGACTATAGCCTTTCAGGCTCCTCTGTCCATGGGATTTTCCAGGCAAGAGTGCTGGAGTAGATTGCCTTCTCCAGGGAATCTTCCCAACCCAGGGATCAAACCCGGGTCTCCTGCATTCCAGGCAGACACTTTACCGCCTGAGCCACCAGGGAAGCCCAAGACAAAAATCCCATTAACTTCTACTTATTCCAGAAATTCTGCCTGTACCACAAGAACTCTAGTAACCTTGCTCTTCTCCAAAGTACTTGCAGAGTGTTTTGGGCTGTTCCACATGAACTGTTAAAAATTATGCTTTCCTGATTATTTTCTCTAAACAATTTGTTGCATTTGGCAAAATAACCAAGGAAGTTGCAGTTCCCAGGGTTACCTCCAGAGAATTCATGAAAGCACCCAGCAGAGCTAGTCCTGAGGTCAAGCCACTAACCACTGGAGAGAGGTCCTTGTTTTTTATCCACCAGCAGATACAGGTTGACTGGGGGGAGAAAAGTCACAATGTGAATTGATTGGGAACAAAATGTACAACATGAGTTAAACTTTTATTGGGGGCAAAATGAGGACTATAAATGGGAAACTGCATCTCAGATATCTCTGAGAAACCCTTCCAAAGAGCTGGGGGGAAGATCAGTATATATATGATTTTGGTAAAGGAGGAGTACATGCAATTAAGCACATATTTTTTGCAGAAGGTTACTGCTAATCACAGGAGCAGATGTCCTACCATGAAGGATTTTAGTGCTTTTCTAGATAGAAGGAGATATGAGATTTGGGCTTATAAAATCAGCTTCTGAAAATACCTATTTGAAGACCTGTTCTGCCAGTTTTTGCCAGAGCAAAAGAGTGCATTATTGCTGATCTCCACCCTGAACTCCTTTCAGGGAGTATTGAAGGTCAGCAGCTGCAAGGGCCCATGATTTATTTAATCCTTGTAGAGGTAGATGGCAAGTGCCAACTTGTAGCTCCAATACTTTGGCCACCTGTTGTGAAGATCTAGCTCGTTGGAAAGAACTCTGATGCTGGGAAAGATTGAAGGCAGAAGGAGAATGAGGCAGCATAGAACGAGATGGTTAGACAGCATTACTAACTCAACAGACATGAATTTGAGCAGACTCCAGGAGACAGTGGAAGATAGGGGAGCCTGGCATTCTGCAATTCATGGGGACGCAAAGAGTCAGACACGACTTAGTGACTGAACAACAACAATGTGTAGTTGGCATATGCAACAAGAAAGGCATTGTGGAATGTTCAAATACACATTTAAGATGACTCTGGAGAGTCAAGGTCAGATTGTGGACAGAGGAAACAGAGTTCTAGTCCTTAAAAAGAGGATGCAGCTCAGTGGTTGAACAAATGCCTCTAGTTGCCCTTCTCTGACCCTGAACACCCACACCTGCTATTGTTAACTGGAGCAGGACTTGCCAGGTAGGACTAGAGCTGGCATGGGGCCTGGGGGGGTCAGAGAGTGGGGCTGCAGAGTGGAGGGCCTCTGTGGCTGCCCCGCTGATGGATGGGCTTCCCAAGAGGCTCAATGGTAAAGAATCTGCCTTCCAGTGCAGGCAGATGCAGGAGAGGCTGGTTTGATCCCTGGGCGGGAAGATCCTCTGGAGGAGGAAATGGCCACCCACTTGAGTATTCTTAATTGGAGAATCCATGGACAGAGGAGCCTGGTGGGCCACAGTCCATAGAGTCCCCAAGAGCTGGACATGACTGAGTGAGCACAAACGCAGTCTCACGGATGGTTCCAGCCCCTGGTCATTCTCGTTCTTTCTGAGCTGCCTGGCCCACTCAGGCCAGGGTCCTGCTGATCCCTGTCAACATCACACAGCATCTGTGTGGTCCATGACACGAAGACCCAGTCTGTTGGCCTCTTCTTCACACCCTCACCCCACAGCCAGAGCAAGCACTGATCCTATGAAGGCTTTTAGTCATAGCAACAGCCGGCTATGAACAGATTAGGCTTCCCAGGTGGTACTAGTGGTAAGGAACCTGCCTGCCAGTGCAGGAGACATAAGAGGTGCAGGTTCCATCCCTGGGTTGGGAAGATCCCCTGGAAGAGGGCATGACAACCCACTCAGTATTCTTGCCCGGAGAAGCCCATGGACAGAGGAGCCTGGTGGGCTACAGTCCATGGAGTCACAAAGAGTCAGACATGACTGAAGTGACTTAGCAGACGGACAGTGAAAAGTCACCTTCCTTGCTCCTTCTCTATAAGTTTCTCCTTTCTGCACGCAGAATTCTGGCAGCTCTTTTGGTTGCTATCAATGTTAATTAAGTTAAGAAAAGTTGTGTACTTAAATACAATAGAGGCTTGTGCATATGAAGGACTGGGGTAAGATTCATCTACACTTGAGAAGAATGTCAGGGCCCGGGTATTTCCCAACAAAGGAGCCGTCCTTGGGAGGAGCGTGGGGATCCCTGAGTGAGAATTAGAACTGGTCCAGCAGCAAGTAGGAGGGAAGCATGCTACCCCAGCAGCCCCTTAGACTTGGGCCCCTGGAAGACTTTTGACTTTGAGCACACAGGCCCAGCCCACCAGCCACCCCCAGCATTAGGCCTTGTTTCACCTAAGTGTTATTTACTTATTAAGATTTTTTTATGTGGATCATTTTTAAGTCTTTCTTGAATTTGTTACAATACTGCTTATGTTTTGGTTTTTTGGCCATGAGGCATCTGGGATCTTAGCTCCGCAGCCAGAGATCAAACCCACACCCCCTGAATTGGAAAAAGTTAGTCACTCAGTCCTGACTCTTTGTGACCCCATGGACTGTAGCCCAACAGGCTCCTCTGTCCATGGGATTCTCCAGGCAAGAATACTGAGTGGGTTGCCATTTCCTTCCCCAGGGGATCTTTCCAACCCAGGGATCAAACCCAGGTCTCCTGCCTTGCAGGGAGACTCTACCGATTGAGCCACCAAGGAAGCTGTGGAAGGCAAAGCGTTAATCACTGGACCACCCGGGAAGTCCCTCTCCTAAGTGCAATTGAATAATTTTGGTTCGTGATTTGTTTGCTAGCTATTTCCCTCAACTTCACTAGACTGTAAGCTTCCTGAGGGCAGGGAATATGTGTCCAGAATACCCTGCAGGCAGTGGTACACCAGGAAGTACTCAATAAATGCAATTAATGAATAAGTCAAGGACTAGATATTTTGTAGATTTGTAGATATGTTTGTGGGTAATTTTTCCATAAAAAGTGGCATATGTTCAGGCTCTCTGATCGGGTTCCATGGAGTGAGGACTGGGGTGCTAAAAGGGCCTCTTGACTTTTCAAAGAACTCTAACTTCTGGCAGAAAGGAAGCATTTTAGGGAAAAATACAAGCTGAGGGCTACCATGAAACTTGGCCTGTAGGCAAGGATTGCTTTTTCATGTCAGATCATACCAGGAAAAGATATGAAATGTACTTGCCTGTTATATGTATTGTTATTTAGGTAATTAATTAATATTTGGCCACACGGCTTGCGAGATTTCAGTTCCCCAGTCAGGGATTGAACTAGGACCACAGCTGTGAAAGGCTAATCCTAACCCCTTAGGCCACTAGGGAACTCCATATTTATCATTGCTTAGAAATTATACACGTGTCATGTCATGTATATTTTCAGTATCAATATATGCAGATTTCTTTCTCATGAACCTTTATGAATGTTCTAATATTTTATTTATCTAATATAGATGTCCTAATATTTTATTTTCGTGCCCTAGTGGGTTGTCTTGTGCACCCACTGTGGAAGTCACTGCTGCTGGCTGATGAGATTATGGTCAGAGGGGTAGGCGCTGGAGTGGAGGGGGCGGCCTACATCTCTCAGACAGGTGGACCCACTACCCACTACTACTAACAGCAATAGCAACCATATTTGGGCTTCCCTGGTGGCTCAGATGGTAAAGAATCCACCTGCAATAAGGGAGACCTGGTTTCCATCCTTGAGTTTGGAAGATTTCCCTGGAGGAGGGCATGGCAACCCATGCCAGTATTCTTGCCTGGAGAATCCCCACAGACAGAGGAGCCTGGAGGGCTACAGTGCATGGGGTTGCAAAGAGTTGGACACAACTGAAGCAACTTAGCACAACCAATGTTTATTGGGTGATGAAAGGTTGAAGTATAAGGTCCTGACCATGTGTGACTATACAACTCTGACCCTCAAACCCTCCAGCAACCAGCCTGGGAAGCCCAAATGTAGTACCTGATACCAATGGCTCAGAGTGGTCAGCATTTGGTCAGTAACTGCCCGCTTCTCTAAATTTACTTCCCACTTAGGTCCCAATTTGAAAGTGAAAGTGAAGTCGCTCAGCCGTGTCTGACTCTTTGCGATCCCATGGACTGTAGCCTGCCAGGCTCCTCTGTCCATGGGATTCTTCTGGCAAGAATACTGGAGTGGGTTGCCATTTCCTTCTCCACGGGATCTTCCCGGCTCAGGGATCGAACCCAGGTCTCATACATTGCAGGCAGACGCTTTAACTTCTGAGCCACCAGGGAAGCCCTTGAAGCCAATCAAATAAAGCCAGATATGTTACCTTAACCAATCACAGAGGAAGCCCTACTGCTGGTTTTCCTGCCTCCGCCTTCTCCAGGCCAACAGCTTCCAGTCGGGGCATATGCGCCTCCCCTTCCCCTTTCCTTTCCACTGTAAAAAGCTTTCCCTCTCCTCTGCTTGTCTTTGAGCTCTGCCAAACACAAGAGATGGTGGTGGACTCCTGTCAGTGAAAGAATGTGGCCTGCCATACCGATAGACAAAGGACGTTGCAGCCATCAAGCCATCATACCACAGCTGCCCTGGCCATGAGCCCTGGGAGGAACTCAGGATAGAAACAGGATACCCCCATGAAGCCATCAGCCACTGCAGCCACCCTCCCCGCCCCCAACAGTGCACCCTGAGAAGACCCAGGATGGGAGAACATGGGATACTGGCCCCAGATAACCGAGGTGCCTGTTAAAGGAATGATTTCAAAGAGCCCAGACGTTGGCCTCTTCCCATACATAGAAAAACACCAAATTCATTAACTTGAGACATCTGGTTTTCTTTAATTAATAGTAATCTTTTCATGTTCTGACTATCTGATCTTTGTTGCAAGAAAGAAAAGAAAGTGAAGTCGCTAAGTTGTGTCTAACTCTTTGCGAACCCATGAACTGTAACCTGCCAGGATCCTCTGTCCATGGGATTTTCCAGGTAGGAGCACTGGAGTGGGTAGCCGCTCCCTTCTCCAGGGGATCTTCCCAACCCAGGGATTGAACCAGGGTCTCCTGTATTGCATGCAGGCTCTTTACCTTCTGAGCCACCAGGGAAGCTGTTACATATATTGGCTCCTCTCTTATTTCTTCTGAACAATTTCTCAGAGTTGTCTGAGAGGCCACGTTTTGGGCTTAAGTCCTCTGTTCTGTCGTCAAATAAAACAACTTTTAGGTTTTGAAGATTTTTCTTTCTTCGGTCGACATTTGCAGCAGCAAATTGAATATACAGCCTTTGCTTGTCCTCAGTTGAATGATCTGGGTTTATTTCCATGCTGTTGACTCTATGCCTGTACTGTGCTTAGTTGCGCAGTCGTGTCCGACTCTTTGCCACCCCATGGACTGCCGCCCACCAGGCTTCTCTGTCCATGGGGATTCTCCAGGTCAGATACTGGAGTGGGTTGCCATGCCCTTCTTCAGGGGATCTTTCCAACCCAGGGATCGAACCCAGGTCTCCTCATTGCAGGCGGATTCTTCACTATCTGAGCCACCAGTGAAGCCTAGCCCTGTGCGAAGTGATTTGTACATACTTATCCTTGTAACTGGGCTTCCCAAGTGGTACTAGTGGTAAAGAACCCACCTGCCAACGCAAGAGACTTAAGAGACCTGGGTTCAGTTCCTGGGTTGGGAAGATCCACTGGAGGAGGGTGTGGCAACCTACTCGAGTATTCTTGCCTGGAGAATCCCCACGGACAGAGGAGCCTGGTGGGCTACAGTCCATAGGGTCACAAAGAGTCAGACATCACTGAAGCAACTTAGCATGCAGGTACACATCCTTGCAACTTCAGGAGGTAGCAGTATGGATATTATCCCTGTTTTACAGCTGAGGAAACAGATGAGACCCAGAGAAGGTAACTGACTTGCTTAGAATCACGGAGCTACGTGGTGAGTCTAGGTGGATGTGTATGTGGCGCCTGGCACACAGTGCAGCCCCTTGGCACGCTCAGCAGCTTGGTCTCTCCCCGTTGATTTATCCCCCTCATTGTAGTCTTTCCCCCACTGTACTGTGTGACTCCTTGAAGGGGAGGAAAGGATAGAGTCTGTCTTTTTCTTTAAAAAGAAACTGTGGCACTGAAACATGTACATTACCATCTGTGAAATAGACCTCCAGTCCAGGTTCAATGCATGACGCAGGGTGCTCAGGGCCGGTGCACTGGGATGACCCTGAGGGATGGGATGGGGAGGGAGGTAGCAGAGGGGTTCAGGATGGGGGACACATGTACACCCATGGCTGATTCATGTCAATGTATGGTAATCACTACAATATTGTAATTAGCCTCCAATTAAAATAAATAAATTAATTAAAAAAGAATAACAACAATAACCAAAAGAATGACAACAATAAAAAAGAAACTCTAGTAGGATCCTTCCACAATGTATAATATCAAATTATCACTCTGTATACTTTAGATTCTTAATTTTTTTGTCATTGATACTGCCAATAAAGTTGAGGGGAAATAAGCAAAAGAATAAAACTCCTCATTGAAATAAGGAAAAGCTAAGTACTATGTAACCTTTTATTGTGAAATCTGAAAACAAAAACACAAACCTGGAATCATACAGAGAAGAGATTGGGGGTTGCCAGACGTGAGGGCTAGTGGGAGAAATGAGTAAAGGTGGTCAGAAGGTAGACACTTCCAGTGATAAGATAAATGCCGTGAGAGTAATGCACAGAATGGTGACTATAGTCAAAGATACTGTTTTATTTATTGGTGAGTTGCTAAGAGAGCAGATCCTCAAAGTTCTCATCATAAAAAAAAATTTGTAACTTGCTATGGTGATGGATGTTAACTAGATTTCTTGGCATGAACATATCACAATATATACAAATATCAAATAATTAGGTTGTACATCTGAACCTAACTTAATGATGGATTCCCATTATATCTCAATTTAAAAAAATCAAATAACAACTCCAATATCTGCTGTAATGTTCAGGCTTTTATGAGAGTGAGGGCTTAACCTCTCTGCTTTTGGAAGAATAACTAGATTGGCAAAGCAATAGGATAAAGATGAACCCCTGGTTTTCCTTGATGAACTTTCAAGTATTTTTTTTAAAAGATAAACTGTACTGTATTATAATTAAAAGCTTTCTTATTGAATAAAACACTATTAATAGAACTAAAATATTTACAAATAATTTTCTGACAAAGGGCTTATATCCAAAATATATAATCTCAAAACTCAACAACAAGAAAACAAACAATTCAGTTTTTTTTAAAATGGTCCAAAGATTTGAACAGACATTGCACCAATTAAGATATTTAGATGGCAAAGTGTTTTTAACTTTGGTGATGGATTAGGGTGAGATGTGAGAGGTTTTTAACAGGCAAGCAAAAGTAACACAATCCAGGCAAAGCTGCATGTCATCTGAATCATGGTTGATGAATGAAAAATATATCTGGAATCAAAACCCTTGGTGACCTATGGACAGAAATATATCTATTTCCTTCCTTTCAGCTTGCTATCAAACAGCTATACTAATAAGCCTCTTTTAAAAGTTTTGTGCGTGTTCCCGCATGGATACTGCCATATGCAAAACAGATGGCCAGTGGGAATTTGCTGTGTGACGTAGGGAGCTCAGCCCAGTGCTCTGTGACAGCCTAGTGGGATGGGATGGGGTGGGACGTGGGAAGGAGGTTTAAGAGGGAGGGGCCATGTGTATACATGGGGCTGATTCATAGTGATGTGTGGCAGAAACCAGGACAATATTATGAAACAATTATCCTCCATTAAATTTTTTTTAAATGTTTGTAGTTTAGCTGAAATTTATGCTTAGAAAGATTTTTGGAGCCATCCATAAGAAATTTCTTATTTTAAAGTTGAGAATTGATTTGCTTCTTGGGAACAGGTGGAATGAAACCCAGATTCCCTGATGAGCAGGCCACACAGCCACTGAGGTCTAAATTTGTTGGTTTTACTAGCAGGACTGGGGGCAAGTGGCATGTAGACAGATGGCAGTCATTGATTGAGGGAGGTCACCCACACTTTCAGGAGCCTCTGGGCACAGAGCGATTGATGACTCTGTAAATGGGCCCTTTAATCTCTGTATATGTAGTTTAAGTGGCTAGGTGTGCTCCTTTTGGGTGTGAGAATTTACTCAGCAGGCAGAAGCTATTTAGTTCTATTCCTTCAGTTCAACATTCACACAGCATGTTGGCTTTAGTCCAGAGTTTTCTCTCTTCCATCAAGACATGCAAGCAACCAGAGAGCTCCATCAAACTTGCCTGCCTTGACACCACTGATTTCATAAGCAGCTGCCTACAATAAATATTCAGCTGCTTGTGTTTTTGCATATCTAACATATGCCAACAGGTTCTTCAAATTTTGGTGTCATTGACCACCACTGAGAATCTGATGGAAGTTATGAGTGTTTCCTCCCATAATAAAGGGTGTTTACAAACTTCTGGAGTCTTCTAGACATCTCTGGGGAGAGAAGCTGATTAGGGGCATGGAACAGTTCTTTTAAGCAGAGTGAGGATCCAGTTCACGCTATACAGTCTGTATACCACCATCAATTGGTATGACCCCACACTTTGGGGTAATGTGGTTTTCCCAGGTGACCTTTCTTGTCTGCGTGATACTGATTCAAAGGTGGGTATTTTTAAAATGTTTTATTTTAATTATTATTATTATTTTGCCACACTGCTTGGCATGCAGGATCTTAGTGCCTGGACCAAGGATGGAACCCGTGCTCCTGTAATGGAAGTGAAGAGTCTTAACCACCGGGCCATTGGGGAAGTCCCCGGATATTGACAGGCTGGGGGCAGTGGGAGACTGTGAGTGTGTGAGTGAATCGTGGCCACTCCTGGGAATTGTGTTTAAAATAAATGAGTGACTAGATCTCGAATAACCAGGAAGGATACAGAAGGAACTCAAGTGGAGATGTAAGGGCTTAGATGCTTGGGAGGCAGAGAGGGGTAGCTGATGGCTAGAGAATCTATTTGGTGGGAATTGAGAATAAAAAAGCAGTGGGCACAGGGTGGAATTTCAGTGCAGGATTGCCTGAGTGCAGCACTTCTGTGTGGTAACAGGATTCAGGGTGTACCTATGACATGGGGTCACTCAAGGGGTCTAGAATGTCAGTTGTCACTCAGAAATGTAGAAGCTGTCCAGGAGGCATGTGGAATGTGAGGGGAGAAGCCTATAAGATTGATGATAAGGGATTTACTGGTGGTCCAGTGATTGAAAATCCACCTTCCAACGAAGAGGGTGGAGGTTTGATAGCTGGTCGGGGAGCTAAGTTCGCACGTGCTGTGGGGCAACTAAGCCTGTGTGCCGTGAGAGATCCTGCATGCCACGAGTAAGACCTGATGCAGCCAAAAATAAAAAAAAATACATAAATATATACATTTTTAAAGATACATGATAAAACCATTAGTTAATTGGGTAAGGGACATCTCTGGCTTTAGGGGGATGAAAAAAAATCTCACCGGAGTTAAATCTTGCCTAAAAACTTTGCTCTTGTCGTTGTTCAGTCACTAAGTCTGTTGGACTCTTTGTGACCCCATGGACTGAAGCACACCAGGCCTCGCTGTCTCTCACCTCTCCTGGAGTTCGCCCAAGTTCATGTCCATTGAATCCATGATACTATCCCAACCATCTCATCCTCTGTCGTCCCCTTCTCCTTTTGCCTTCATTCTTTCCCAGAATCAGGGTCTTTTCCAATGAGTTGACTGAGGCTATTTCTTCTGTTTTGCTTCCAGCATCCTACTCCTAAATATGCTTATGCTTGGGAATCAGACCCACCATAGTTTAGAACCACTTACTACTGGCCTCTTAGCTTCTGCAACAGAAGAAATAGAACTTTTCTGTAACAGAGGGGGATGGGGTGAGTTTTAGGTGAATTTGCTTGGCACTGGTGTGAAAACCCTTCCTCCAAGTTTTCAGTTTGGACAACCCTGAAGTGTCCCAGAAACCCCAGAGATGTCTGCATTGACAAGATAGCTTACAACTGCACATGCTAAGATTGTTTTGAGGCTGGTCTAGGATGAAACTAACTTGGATGGAAGAAGAGAAATGAGGGCTGTCCTATCTGACTTACTGTATGGAGTTGCTAAGGGCATCTGTGCATGGTGTAAGATTCAGTTTTCTATTTGTTTGTCAGCCTGTGAAAGGACACTGTGAAATTACCAGTGTCCTGCTGGTGCTTAGTTGCTAAGTCATGTTCGACTCTTTGTGACCCCGTGGACTGTAGCCTGCCAGTCTCCTTTATCCACGGGATTTTTTTCCAGGCAAGAATACTGGAGTAGGTTGCCATTTCCTCCTGCAGGGGATCTTACCAACCCAGGGATGGAAACTTTTTCTCCTGCATTGCAGGAGAATTCTTTACCACTGAGCCATCAGGAAATCCCTGAAATTATCAATAAACCTGTCTAAATTTGGGAAAAACAAACAAACAAACAAACAAAAAACAACAAAAAAAACGACAGCCCATCCGTCATCCAGTCTCAGGGTTACAGACAGAATTAGGTTTAAGGCTCTAAACTGACACCTTAGCCCATTGCCTCAACCTTCCCACCAGCATCCCTATGGCTGAATGAAAGTTCGAACCCTATTTTTGCATAACTTCCCTTGACTGGGCTAGCTTCCATCTGAATGTGTGGTTATAACATCTAACTCAACTGGGTATTCAGTGAGATAACCTAGAGACTGTGCCTGGCCCAGTGTCTGTCTTACAACCTCTCAATAAACTTGGGGTTTCTTCTTACTCAGCCTCTTTTGTGCCCAACACGTGCGGTTAAAAACTGTCCCTTATGGCTTCTGATGTGGCTTTTTCATCTAACAGTTTTGCAGTCGCTTTCTTGTAGACTATACAAAGCAAAACCTATGGAACCCGGACAAAGAGTACCAAGGGAATGGAACTCAAAGATTGTTACATTTTTTCACTCACTTTTCAATGTTGAAAATCAACATTTAAAATAACAAATCAGCAAAAAATCATAAAACCCCAACAGTAACATGAAAACAAAAACAACTTTAATGAGATCGAAATAGGTAGAAACCACCAGATTTATTGGGCTTCATTGCCAGATCTAATCTTTGTTAGCTGACAGCCTGTTCTTTTCCAGGCCCAAGGAACCAAAGCGATCAGCGCGGGGTTTTGAATTTCAGCATCAGGAGCTCCTGACTTTGGGAAGAAGAGATTTCGGAAATTCAGTCGCCCAGATATGCTTCTTATGATAAAATGCGTATAGAGGTGGGGGCTGGACACAGAAACCGTCGCCTGGACGATGAGCGAACCCACCCAGCCCACCAACGCCCGGTTTGGCTCCCAAAGTAACGGAATCCGAGTCTCCAGGCCAGATTTTCCCTCTAGCCATTCCTGGCCACGCAAAGCGGAGCTGCGAGCACACAGAAAGGGATGTCTTCATCGGAGCCGGGATGGAACAAACCCGCCCGCTCGGGGAGTGCTGAGAACCAAAGGGTCCCTCCAACGCGGGCAGCCGTCAACATGACTTGACGGCCCCCATCCCGCGCGGCCCGCACTCTCCCGGCGCCCCCACCCTTTCCGGGTGCGCGCGCACGAGCCGGCGAGCCGGGGAGCTGTGCGCCCGGCAGCCTGCGGGCGGCGGCGGCCGACTGGCTCGCGGGGAGAGGGGTGGCCAGGCGGGCCGGAGGAGGAGCTGGCGCTGCAGCCGGGCCCCC